>JAAGEH010000041.1:65414423-65517086 GCA_011751065.1 Lasiurus cinereus
CTATTCTGACCCCGTCCCGTCTGCGTGACCATCCTGTCCCCGCCACCTCTGTCTGCAGGCCAAGCCCAAGCACGCCCTCACCATCGCCGTGTCGTCCCGGGCCCTATTCAACATGGTGGACGGCCGGAAGGTGTACGAGGAGGAGGGCCTAGAAAAGTACATGGAGTACCAGATGTGCAACGAGAACGTCATCCTCACCCCGGGGCCCGCCTTCCGCTTTGTCAAGGTACCGGCAGGGCCCTGCCTGCCCTGGGGATCTCCCCCGGGTTCCCTCTCCACCCCCAACCCACCTTGGCCGTTCTGGCCCTTGGAGGTGACCCCAGGCCGGTTTCTGCTTTCACGGAGGCTCCCAGACTGCTGAGGGAGGGCTCGACCCTAGATCGGAGAGATTGCACCTTCCTAAGTGAAACCCTAATCGTGACACCTGCCTCCTCCTCGGAAGGAGCAGGAGCCAGAGAGAAACGATGAATTTACAATTCCAAGCACTCGTAGAATAAAATGCCTCCTTAAAGTGAGATGAAACTCACTCTACTGCATTTGCCCCACACCTAGCATATTTAAAAACAATAATCAAGATGTGCTTGGCACCTAGGGGCATGATCTGAATGAAGTAAAGTTATCTAAAGTTACACAGCAATGGATCGCCCTTTAACTGTGATCCCTTATAGAGCTTCAACAAATATTATTCAGTAGCCTCATAACCAGGCAGAGACAAAAGACATCACCACAGTTGTAAGTAGGAAGTACAGAGGTACCTCGAGATACGAGTTTAATTCGTTCCTTAACCTTGAGGCGTGGGAAACTATGAGACGCTCGAGTCGAGGTAAACTGGTGGGTCGTGTGCAGCCGGCCAATCCGTGCGATTACTCTTATCTCAAATGTTGCTCGTATTTCAAAGCAAAAATCGCTTGCTCAACGGCTCGTATCTCAAAAATCTCATATGTTAGGGCACTCGTATCTCGAGGTACCACTGTATGTATGAGGCATGGAGGAAACCACACATTTATGCTAAAGACTCCTGCTTAGAAATAGACACGGTGGTCTTTGGCAGCACAAACACTAACACTGGAACAATACAGACCAGTAGCATGGCCCCTGTGCCAGGTGAACTGTGCAAATTCATGAAGCATTCCATGTTTCATGATAAAAAGACAATCATCAACCCAAGTGCTCATACATAGTCAATTAGATAAAGAAGATGTGGTACATCTATACCATGGAATATGACTTGGCTATAAAACAAAGAATGAAATTCCACCATTTGCAACAACATGGGTGGACTATAAAGTATGCTAAGTGAGCCCTGGCTGGTTTGGCTCAGTGGATAGAGCATCGGCCTGTGGATTGGAAGGTCCTGGGTTCGATTCCGGACAAGGGCACATGCCTGGCTTGCGGGCTTGATCTCCAGTAGGGGACATGCAGGAGACAGCCGATCAATGATTCTCTCTCATCATTGATATTTCTCTCTCTCTCTCTTTCTCTCTCCCTCTCTATTCATCTCTGAAATCAATAAAAATATATTTTTTGAAAAAAATATGCTAAGTGAGATAAGTCAGACAAAGAAAGACCAATTCTATGATTTCACGTATATGTGCAATCTAAAGAACAAAGGAAATAAATAAGACCAAAAAGAAACAGACACATAGATACAGAGAACAAATTAAGGGTTGACAGAGGGAAGTGGCTTTGGGGGGCTGGGCAAAAAAGGGGAAGGGATTAAGAAGTATGAATTGGAAATTACAAAATATTCACGGAGATGTAAGTACAGCATAGGGAATGTAGTCAATAAAGTTGTAATACATATGTATGGTGCCAAGTAGGTACTAGAATTATGGGGGGGATCACTTCAGAAATTACTATATTTTCCGGCGTATAAGACGACTGGGCGTATAAGACGACCCCCAACTTTCCCAGTTGAAATATAGAGTTTGGGATATACTCGCCCTATAAGACGACACCAAGCATATAAGACGACCCCTGACTTTTGAGAAGATTTTCCTGGGTTTAAAAGTTGTCTTATACACCAGAAAATACGGTATATCATTGTCTGGCCGCTGTGCTGGTATAGGCTGATACTGCATGTGAATTAGAATTGAAAAGTAATAAAATAATCACCGGATGATCAAGAAAGGCAGCCTTTACAAAACAAAAAAATAAACCAACTTCTAAAAGGGCTAGCCCAGTGGTTCTCAACCTGTGGGTCGCGACCCTTTCACAGGGGTCACCTCAGACCATCGGAAAATGCAGATATTGACATCACGATGCATCACAGTGGCAACATTTCATGGTCGGGGGTCACCACCCCGTGAGGAACTGTATGCCAGGGTCGCGGCCTTAGGAAGGTGGAGAACCACTGGGCCAGCCTAACCTTAACCTTCTCTCTGCCGACTCAACAGAGACAATGCTAGTAGGCCAAAGGTTAACCATTGCAACCAAGATCACCCTGGATCCGCTGGTCATTCCCCAAAACCCTCTGTGTGCGAGGCAGAAAGCACAGACGGGAATGACAAGGAGAGCCCTCCCTCTCAATGAAGCATCTTCCACGCTTGACTTTGACACTGAGGAAACCCCTTCTCTCCAGACTGCCCCCAATGCTCACCTGGCCCGGCCCTCTGACACCCACACACGCTCGTGTTTGTAACCCGCAGGCCCTGCAGCACGTCAATGCGAGGCTCCGTGATCTGTACCCCGAAGAGCACGAATTATTTGATATTGTCCTGATGACTAATAACCATGCCCAAGTGGGAGTGCGCCTCATAAACAGCGTCAATCACTACGGTAAGTCAAATAAATACCGGGTGGGAGCAGAGCTCGCCGCTCTGCAGGAGAGAGAGGGGGGGCCCCCTGATCCCGCTCACTGCGGCCCCACGAAGGCAGGAGGGTCTTTGATACCGACACCCCCTCCTCCCGCCCGGGGGGGGAATGTTTATTTGCCTCTGTCAGAACAAGAAGGGGCCATGTTCATTTTTAACGCTGGGCCCAAAGCTGGGGACTTAACTTGTCAAAGTGTGCATTTCAAAGTCTTAATCCCAGGCCCTGCGATGCCTTTCTGGTTTATGTTCCTCGCCTCTGAGCCCGACTTCAAGGAGCCCTCGCCCTTGCACGGGGTGATCAAACTCCTCCCGCACCGCAGAGACATGGGAAAGGTTTGGAGGTTCGCGCCTTGCACCTCCACTCTTCCACGCTGGTTTTCCCTGGCCGCTCTCCACGCACATCAAAAGTCCCCCTCTGCCCAGGAGGATTTCCATCCCGTGTGCTGGAGACGTTAAGAGGGAAGTCCCCCTCCTTCCTGTGCTGGAATTACCTGACTTCTCATCTGGGGACCTGAGCCTGTTTTCTAAATGACATCAGTTTTGGGGGGGGTGGTGGGGGGATGTTAAGCTGAAAGGAGGTGTCAATGTGGCGCATTCAAAGGCGGGGTTGAAATGGGGGCGTGTGGGTAAGTAATGAAGATATATTACAAGTTGTTAAGCTGTACTAACCCGACTGTGTACTTTAAAAAACGTTCGCCTTTCAAAAACGCAGCTTTCGTGGTGTGGGGACATGGAAATAACATGTAAAAGGTTCAGCCTAGAGGGCCGGCGTCGTTAATAAAGTGCAGCTATTAGTTGACTTAGCAGGTGGGTTACGTCTCTCTAGCCCTCGCCACACGGAGCCCACAAAGGTAGCAGCACAGAAAAATCATTGTTTTTCACTGATTAAATCTGCTAATTAACTGATTGAGCCCAGTCTTCTCATGCAGGCTCGCTCATGGAATTACAACCTATCACTCAGGAGAGGAGTTAGCCACTCGCTTCTCTGGGTTCTGAAGGCAATGTGTATGCCTCTCTGCTAAGGCCCTTGTTATTTTATAATTATCTGTTTACCAGCCTGGTTCCTCAGTGAACTGTCTCTTTGAAACAAAGGACGATGTTCTAGGCGTTTCTAAAGCCCCAGTGTCACCACATAATTTCTGTTCATTAGATCGAGTACAGTTTGGTGCTGGTTTAAGTGAGAAAGTGAGAACACGTTGTCAATACCACAACAAACACTTGCACTCAACTGTAGGTCCATATAGGTGTTAGACTCAAAATACTGCTTTTTGTTCTATGCAGCTGCCCAGTGTATCAACATTCTATGAACACTCTGAATGGGTACATATCTTCTATGCGTTATTCACTTTATTCAATTATTCACATATTATTTAACCATGTTTGGCTTTTTTAAATAATCCTGCACCGAAACATCTCTACCTAAATCTTTATCAGAGTTTCAGATTATTCCCTTAGAATAAAGGCCCCAAAAATGCAATCCTAGGTCAAAATGTATAAACCTGTTAAAAGTGCTTGATATGTTTTGTCAGATTACTTTTTAGATAGCTTGTACCAATGTATACTCTCATCCCTAGTATACCTGTATGCTTATTTTATAAACCTCTCACCAACATCTAGTATTTGTTTTAATTGTTGTTGATTGAAAAGACATTTGACGGCATATTAGTGTTTGAGTCTGTTATTAATTCCATTTGAACTTCCGAGCCAGGAAACAGAGACCAATTTCAAACCTTTTGTTGATGTTGTGAAAAAGATTGCTCAATTCCAAGCACAACTTCTTATTACCATATTTTCCGGCATATAAGATGACTTTTTAACCCAGGAAAATCTTCTCAAAAGTCAGGGGTCATCTTCTACGCTGGGTGTCATCTTATAGGGCGAGTATATCCCAAACTCTACATTTTAACTGGAAAAGTTGGGGGTCGTCTTATACGCCCAGTCATCTTATACACCGGAAAATACGGTACTATTGTATTGTTACTGAAGAAAGACAGAAAGGGTACTTCTAATAGAATCACACTTTAAATGGCCTTTGCAACAACTCAGGAGGCTACCGTTAAAGGACAGGAGTCAACAGGAACCAGTGGGTTTAGATAAAATTTTAGGTCTTGGTGTCCTTTTCAGTAATGAAGGTAATAATACCTGCCAGTTATTATGAGACTGAATTGGCCAGGTCAATGTGGATGGATTTCATAAATTGTTAAGCATCAAACACATCAACTATGATATAAAACACTGGTGCTAAGAAGGTACTTTTCATTTTCCCATATTGGTGCTCGGAAGGAAATTCCAAGACCTCAGTGAGCCTCTGGGAGCCCCTTTCCATGTCCTGCGTGGTTCAGGGTTCCTGTTCAGGGTTTGGGTTCTGGAGGAGGCTGCACGCAAATGAAGAGACTAGAAAATATTGATTTGGGGATATTGGTGGGTCAGGCAGGAGCCTTCCTCTAGTGGAAAGGACTACCTCTTTCTCTGGCCTTTTTCTCCCTTTTATTAAGACTAGGGGACACACCCATGACCTTTAGGCAAGAAATTACAAGAATAGAAATTTACATGAAACAAACAGGTAGAGGCTGCTTCAGCTAACAATGTTTCACCTAAACAGTGAGTGATGAGCTCTGACCTTTTAGAGCAATTACCAGCCTTCTGGTCTCCTGTTCACCTCTATTAATGAGACAATGTTTGGTTTCGGCATGGGCCTTCAGTTATTCCTAAGGTAACTCTCATTTGCATTTACAGTAGCTCTATTGTCCTTAGTCTCTGACATAACGGACTCTTTCTTGCCCCATAACAGGCTTACTGATTGACCGCTTCTGTCTGACCGGCGGAAAAAGCCCTGTTGGCTATTTGAAGGCATATCTCACCAACTTCTATCTGTCTGCGGACTATGAAAAAGTGCAAGAAGCACTGCAAGAAGGTATAGGGGTGGTTTGATCCCCGTAGTTAATGAAGAGGTTCCATTTGGCTTCGCATATGCCTATGTGGTTGATGCCCTTGTTGGACTTTGTTAGAAGGTTTCTGCAAGAGACAGCCCTTGCTGAAATGGGTTTGGCTCACTGGATAGAGTGTTGGCCTGTGGACTGAAAGGTCCCAGGTTTGATTCTGGTCAAGGGCATGTACCTTGGCTCCAAGCACATCTCCAGTAAGTGGTGTGCAGGAGGCAGCTGATGATTGTCTCTCTCTCTCATCGATGTTTCTAATTCTCTATCCCTCTCCCTTCCTAACTGTAAAAAAATCAATAAAATATATTATACAGTGGTACCCCGAGATACGAGTTCAATTCGTTCCATAACCTTGAGGCGTGGGAAACTATGAGACGCTGGAGTCGAGGTAAACTGGTGGGTCGTGTGCAGCTGACTGATCTGCGCCATAACTCCTATCTCAAATGTTGCTTGTATTTCAAAGCAAAAATTGCTCCCTCGATGGCTTGTATCTCAAAACTTTCATATGTTAGGGCAGTCGTATCTCGAGGTACCACTGTAAAAATTAAAATTAAAAAAAAAAAAAGAACCAGCCCTAAGTTTGCCTTGTAGACCTTTGACCTTTCTGGAGGTGGATATCCCCAGCGATTGTCTTACATGCATTTTACACTCTCCCATTCCTTGTAAAAGTGCATGGGCAACTGTGTTGAGATGTGTGGGTTGTGAAGAGGAGCTAAGCCATTAGGGAATAAGAGCTAGAGAGGAAACGCAAGGTCTGGGAGGGCTTATTATCATTCTTCTTCTTCTTCTTCTTCTTCTTCTTATTATTATTATTATTATTATTATTATTATTATTTAATGGTAGAAACTAACTCTCATGCCCTGAGAGCAGCATTAATCAGTCCCCATGGTCTTGCAGGCATCGCCTCTGCCACCATGTTTGACGGAGGCAAAGAAATGTCCTACTGCGACTCGCAGCTCCGTGTGGCCTTCGATGGAGACTCCCTCCTCTTCTCGGAGGAGATGGAATACCCCACCAAGGAGCACGGGCTGGAGAAATTCTTTCAACATGAAAACCAGTGTGAGACTAAGCCTATCGTTCAGGTGGGTTCAAGGGGCTCTAATTGACGTTGATCTCCCTCTTTTCCATTATTTGTTCACGGTGATGGCTGAGATTACTTGAGGCAGCCACTCCTCAGTTCTGATCCTTGGCCGTTTTCTCCCTGTCTTTTGTTAACTCCAATTTTGACTTTTTAAAAAAAAACAAAACATTCTTTCATCCAGCCCTTTGGAAATGTTTCTACGATCTTATGATAATGACCTCACCCTCCAAATTATGAGTAACAGAGGCATCTCGGCTTACCAAGAAGCCATTTCTACAGAACAGGTCCTCAAAAACAGCAAGGTCGTTTCCAGTAGGTCAGTAAACATTTGTTGAACCTCTCCCTCCATAACCTCAAACTCAATAAAGGCCGTGCTTAATTGAGAAAATCTGTAACGCTGACAGCCTGAGCGGAATCAAAGAACGAGCCTCCAATAAGTGCGAACTAGGAAAACCTAATCAACCTGAAACTGAACATGAACCTCTTTTTGGAAGCAATCCATAAACTGAAGCCACAGTCTCAAAGGAACCGAGCTTCCGAACCAAAGGGAATCTGAAGAACCAGAATATTCTCCGAGGTGAACCAATGGATCGTTTGAATCTCTCAATCTTACCAAGAAATGGAATTGGCCTCTTTTTCTCAGCTCTTCTGGAAGTGAAGATACACTTTATTAAATGTTATTACATTTATAAACGTGTGAATAGATGAACTGAAAGCTGAAAAGTTTGACTAATCTTATGGCGCAGCAAGGGATATTTAAACTGTGTGTGAGTGTTTAACTTTATAGGGCCTCACTAAATAGCCACTTTGGAAGATTTGCTCTCATGCTATGAAGTTGTTCGGTGTTCACCAAGTTTACTGTTGCAAGGAAAATCACTTGTGATATTTTATATATGTCTGCTTTGCTGAAATTCAGAGCCCATTTTATATTATCTATTAACTCTTATTGAAATGTGGAAAAGCTCCAAAAAACAAAAAAAGAACACACACACAGAATCTTAAAAAAAAGAACTACCACAAGATAATCTTAAAATACCATTTTCTCATCCTAGGTAAAGCAATTTTTTTAGATTTTTGCATTTATCAGTTACATTTTGCACATTTTAAATCATTTTTCTCATGAAACGATGGAAATGGAGAAACCCAATGAATTTCTATGAATCATACAGGCTTTCACTATGCAATAGAAAACAATTACTATTTTTTGCATGGAAAGGGTAGCTTTTATATAAAGATCAGGCTTTACCAGATATGTTTCCACTGATGAGAATTTTAGAACATAAAATTTTCACTTTTTATCATATATATGTATACATATATATATATGTATGTGTGTATACATATATATATATGTATGTGTGTATACATATATATATATATATATATATATATATGGCTTCATAGATAACAAAACTAAATGATCACGTTGATAAACCAAGTTTACAGAAAAGAGTTTGTTTCCATGACAACAGAGAAGAAGGGAGCTTTTAATTTGTGAAAACAAGTCAGTCTTAAAATACTGTCATTACCTTTGACCTTCCCCTGAAACCACTAATTGTTCCCTGATTAACCAATCAGTGATGAGTAGTAAAAAGAAAACTAGGATAGAACACAGGAAAAGATACCATAAGGATGGCTCAGTGGCTAGAGACCTCAGGGTCTCGGGTTTCATTCCAGCCAAGGACCTCGGTTTCAGGCTCCTCCCCAGCCTGGGCCCTGGGCAGGCACTTGCAGGAAGTAACCAGTGGAAGTGTTTCTCTCACCTGGGTATTTCTCTCTGGCTTTTTCTCTCTCTTCCACTCTCTCTAAAAATCAATGGAAAAAAATGTCCTTGAATGAGGATTTTAAAAAAAAGTAGATAAGAAGAGAAAAATCTAATAACAGATGAAGAACTCTCTCTAGAAATACTTGCCAAAGTATAGGTGAAAATTGTGGCTAAACACTTAACACAACTTTTAAAAGCTTAATAAAGCAGTGCCATAAACTGGAAATGCAAGAATAGAGAAGGGTCCAGCCAGCATGGCTCAGGAGTTGAGCAACAACCTATGAACCAGGAGGTGAGGGTTTGATTCCTGGTCAAGGGCACATGCCTGGGTTTCGGGCTCAGTCCCCAGTGTGGGGCGTGCAGGAGGCAGTCGATCAATGATTCTCTCTCATCATTGATGTTTCTCTCTCTCTCCCTCTCCCTTCCTCTCTGAAAAATCAATAAAAACATATTTAAAAATGCATTTTAAAGACTAGAGAAGAGATGATAAAAAGTTAAATGATAATACTCTGGAAATGAGGAGAGTTCAAAAATAAGAATTTAGAAAGGAAAAAGCTGAAATATATCACAGGTAAAGAAAAGTAAAAATATGCATAATTGGAATCCTGGAAGAAAAACACTGAAATTTTGTTCTTGGGGAGAACATAAGGATTGTGTGTGGCCAACATAAAGATGCATATGTATACAAAAATATAAATGAAGAAAAGATCCTGAATTACCAGAAGGTTTTCATTCATATCTTAAACTATTAGAAGATTAGAGGCCATGTTATGTAACAGGGAAATAGAACAGAATGATCATGAGACATGCCATAGTAAAATTATTTGACTTCAAAGATAAAAGAATAATTTTGGGGTGATCTGCATATACAAGTTGAGGGGGAAAATCAAGCTGTTCTCAGTCTTCTCCATAGCAAGCAGCACTCAATAGTTAAAGACAGTGGAACTCTACTATTGGTGGAAATGCAGACTGGTGCAGCCACTGTGGAAAACAGTATGGATGTTCCTCATAAAAGTAAAACTGAAACTGCGTTATGGTCCAGCAATTCCATTGCTGGGTACATATCTGTAGAAACCCAAAACACTAATTTGAAAGAATATGTGCATCCTAATTTCATTGCAGAGTTATTTTCCATAGCCAAGATATGGAAGCAATGCAAAGGCCTATCAATAGATAAGTGTACAAAAAAGCTGTGGTACATACACTGAGTGGCCAGATCATTATGATCTCTGAACACATAATAATCTGGCCACTCAGTGTATATCCTATATAATAAAAGGCTAATATGCAAATTGTCCCCTTAACCAGGAGTTCGACCAGCAGGCAGGCTGGCCAACGCCCATGTGCCTTCCCCCTGGCCAGGCTGGCCGGACCCCACCCATGCATGAATTCATGCACCGGGCCTCTAATATATACACTGAGTGGCCAGATTATTATGCGTTCAGAGATCATAATAATCTTGCCACTCAGTGTATATACAATAGAATATTACTTGGCCATAAAAAATGAAATTTTATCATTTGCAATAAAGTGTAGATAGACCTTAAAGGGTATTATACTAAATGAAATGTCAGTCCGATATGATTTCACTTTCCTGTGGAATCTAAAGAACAAAATAAATGGACAGGCAAAATTGAAACAGACTCATAGATACAACAAACAAACTGGTGGTTGCCAGAGGGGAAGGGACTTGGGGGTCTAGGTGAAAACATTAAGAAGTAAAAATTGGTAGTAACCAAATCATCACAGATATAAAGTACAACATAGGGAATATCATTGATAATATTGTAAAAACTTTGTATAGGGCCAGATAGGTATTGGAAATAATGGAGTAAACACTTTGTAAAATATATGATATTCTAACCACTATGCTGTACACCTGAAGCTAACACAAAATAATATGAATTGTAAATATAATAAAAAAAAACACTTAAAATGTATTTAAAGAAAAGACAGTGGAGCACTACTTATAAGATCATATGGAAAGAACATATAAATCACATATTTTATATCCAGTCAAAAGTTCACTCACGTAAAAAGGAAAAAGGTCAACAGTTGAGAACATACAATATTCTCAAGGATTTTATTTCTGTAAGATTGCTTGACAAAACAAGTATTAGAGAACACATTTTGATTACTCCGTAGACTACCAGAAACACAAAGGTACAAATGGGCCTGGAATATATTTAATCAGAGAACAAACTAAAACAATCACAGGGATTAGGGAGTAGAAAAGAAAGTGCATATTAAATACCCTTATATATAAAAATTATATAACTAATAAAAGCTGGAAAAACACAGGGGAAAGGGCCTAAGGAAGACTAAATATGCTGATATCTTCAGCTACAATAGCTAATCAAAGCATCAAATGTAAAGCTGATAAATAGAAATCTGAGAATCCTTAACAATGGCAGTGTAAACAATTAAAATTGGAAGGCCGAAGAAGAAATAGAGATGAAAGAGATAAAAAGTACCGTAATTTCATTATTTCTCATTGTAAGAAATAATAGATCCTGGATTTTTTTAAAAATGAATCTTTAATGATGCAAGTGTAAATAAGTAAAATTAGATGGGTGAAGAAGAAATAGAGGATTACTAACAGGTAAAGAAGTAGCCTAATTTCACTATTTCTCATTGTAAACAATAATAAATCCTGGATTTTTAAAAAATAGAGTACTGGGGGTACTATAAAAAAATGGATAGTTATAAAGGTAACCAGTACAAGGAAATAATATAAATCTTCCTAAATCTTAGAAAACACACACACACACACACACACACACACACACGCACACACCACAAGACACTTGTTGAATAATCCTTTGAAATCTTTAAGCATGAAAAATAAGATAAAAGTTGTAAGACAGAACCATTGCCATGTAATACCTATAAATATAAATGTCCTAAAAGTCAACTTTTGTTTTAAAACTCAAGACTTTCAAATTGGATCAAATAGCAAAATCCAATTCTATGCTCCCGTAGTCCTAGAGCTAAAACTAGGTGTTTGGAAAGATTGAAGATAAAAGTGTGTAAATATCAGACAAGGTTGGATCCAAGCCAACAAGGTATGAAACAAAGCAAAGGAGTATACCTTATAAGGTTAAAATGTGCAATTCACAAAAAGCAACTTAAAAGAGGAGTGCTTTTGGAAATTAACTGAGCTTTCATTAGAATGGCCCACTTTGCCATCAATAGTTTATGTCGGTTGCCTTGGTGTTAACTTTTCAGTAGAAATTTCTTTCACTCTTAAAATATCTCTGTTTAGACAATACATTATATGCTCAGTCTACATTTAGTCAAGGAATACAAGGATGGTTCCTTATAAGAAAATATAGTCACACCGAAACCGGTTTGGCTCAGTGGATAGAGCATCGGTCTGCAGACTGAAAGGTCCCAGGTTTGATTCCCGTCAAGGGCATGTATCCTGGTTGTGGGCCCATCCCCAGTAGAGGGCGTGCAGGAGGAGGCTGATCAATGTCTCTCTCATTGATGTTTCTAACTCCCTATCCCTCTCTCTTCCTCTCTGTAAAAAATCAATAAAACATATTTTTTTAAAAAAAAAGAAAAGAAAATATAGTCACATAAATGCAAGGAATGTCAGCATTGTGCCATGGGCGTTATGATACTGCATATATCCTTTTATAAGCTCCGACTAGCCTCTGCTTTTTCAGCATCGATCACAGCTATGACGTATGCTCCTTTCACAGGGTCCCTTGAAATGCTTTCTGGAAGAACTGGGCAGACTGCAGAAGAAGTTTTATGCCAAAGACCAACGGCTATGTTGTCCTATCCGGACCTACCTGGTTACGGCCAGGAGCGCAGCCAGTTCAGGCGCCCGAGTGCTGAAAATGCTTCGCCGCTGGGGTCTAGAGATCGATGAAGCCCTTTTCCTTGCAGGAGCCTCCAAAGGCCCCATCCTGGTGAAAATACGGCCCCACATCTTCTTTGATGACCGCATGTTCCGTATTGAAGGGGCACAGAAATTTGGCACCAACACAGCTCATGTACCTTATGGCATTACTCAAAAATGAACCATTAGGAGTTGGGGAGGAGAAATAAAGCAGTGAGTCTGGTATTACAGAAGCCACTTCTTGTGGATCTCTAGGGTATCTAGTTAGGTATTTCAGAAGATTGGACCTCGTACTTAGTTCCTTTGGAAAGGTTTCTCCATTTCTTGGAAAACACTGTGAAACCGCAAGTCGCCTTCAAGCTACTTCTCTTTGAGATGTCAAGGCGGTTGAGTTCCAGTGGCACCTGCCTTTGTGTGTAAATCGTAACGCTGACTCTTTGGGATAAGTGTAGAACTGGAATGCTTGAATGCTTAAAGGGCTACGTCAGAAGCCTTAAGTGGTCTTACCATGCATTGCTCATTCTTGGATGTCGGTAAATAGAATAAATTGTTACAAATCATCATCATAGAATGGTGGTCTTCAAAGGGGGAAAGAGTAGCATTGAGTGCACTTTTGGAAAGTGAGAGCTTTTCAGTTCTTTGCCTCTATGACCAGCCTTTGCATCGATGCAAAAATGAAAATGTCGCTCCACCCGCACATGTATCCCAGTTCTGACCCTAGTCATTCAGAAATAAATCAGCTGGGCACTTTCCAAGACGAGCTCCAAACAGAACCTCCTAGAAAGGGCTCTTTGAAGCTTATCTGATGGGTGTATTGCCTGCGAGCCACAGTTTTGAGGTCTCTGGCTTTGGCCCTATGTTTGTATGGCATATTAAGCCTGGGCCATGGCCTCATATATGGCATGAAGTGTAGCGTCCTGCATTTTCATGGTTACCATTGTTTTGCTTTCAAAAACATTATTAACCACCATCTACCACATGATAAGGCATGGTAAGCTGGATATTTTCATGTTACCTCATTTTCTCATCAAATCCAACGTGTGTGTGTGATATAATATTGTTACCCTTCTTTTCAATCAACGAAGAACGTAAGACGCAAACCAGATTAAGTAGCTTGTCCAAGAACAGCAACTAATAAATAGTAGGACTAAGAACCAAATTCAGGTCTTATTTACTTCAAATGCTATATACATATATTTTTTTTTTCTGTGTTATACAATCTTCCACACCGAATTGTTCTTATTGATTCCATGGCCATTCGACCGACCCGTCCTGAACAGATTAGTCATTCCAGCAAATTCTCTGCTTAAGCTACACAGCAGTTACACTGCAGGTCTCTCTCCTCTCTTCTCCACTCCCTCTCCTGTTCCTTCTGCTCCATCATGCCCCACCCACATAGGCAATTTCCACCCTCGCTCTCGTGAAAGAAGATGCTGCTGGTATACATCTTTTGATCTGCTTTTTAATTTGATGTAAGCCAGTCCAAAGCATATCAGTCGTGACACTGCACGCGTATGTCGTGTTTTCTGTGCCTTCCCCGACAGGAAATCCACAAGGGATCTCAGACGCAACACATTCAATGTCTTGAGGAAATTTAAAACCTTAACAAGACCACGGAGGAAGTCCAATGTGCAGACTCAAATAGCCGACTCTAGAGGGCTGTTTGTTCTCAGTGCCAAATGAGGGTCCCAGAGGAGGTGCAAGCACATAGCGGCCTGGGCTGGCAGTGGTCAGGAAATGAAAAGGATGGAGGTGGGCTTTGAAGGACAGAACATAGATAAAACCGGAGAGAGGGGGGAAACAGATGTGTTTCGGCCTAACGATTTGACCGGGAGCTTCAGATGAGAGGAGAAACAAAGGCACCGGTCCCTTCCTGATTTCTGCTCCTGGTGCCTTGCCTAATCCTCAGTAACAAAGCTCTTTGCCTGCGCTTCATTCTCAGCACCCATAGGAAGCTGTTTCTGCCATTCTAACTCTTTTTGTATGGTGACTATCGCTCCATGTGACAGCCTTCACACATGTAAAGCAGGCTAGGAGGGCTTTATTATCCAAATCTCACAGGGGATTGATTTCTACTATACCCAGAATGAGTGGCCTCTCTTGCTCGGGAGATTCTAGAATGGGGCTGGGGCAGTGGAATCTTCTGCACCAGCCAAGTGAGCACCAGTTCCCTGTGACTTTTCCTAGGGCCCAAGGGCTGGCACATAGTGGATGGATGAGTAGATGGATGAATGGTCACCTAAGAATCCATCGGGCTAAAGCCACAAGTCGTGGGTCCCTCTGCAATAACCCGGCATTGCTGGGGCGTGCTCCATGGTATAGAGCACTTTCTGCTCTGTTTATGCATGTAACGGTCTTCTGGAGGGGACTGGAGTGGGGGCAGCCCAGAAATCCATGTTTACAGGAAGTGCAAGGTTTGCCTACTGTGTTCCTGCCAGTGTCAAGGCCATTTGAAGATGCCTCCTCCTCCTACAGGGACCCTATCAGAAGCAGCTGGGAACTTGTTAGAAATGCAAATTCTCAGGTGCCATCTTGAACCAATTCAGTTCCTAACTCTGGGGCCCAGGCCCTAAAATTTCAGGGTTTTTTGTTTATTGTTTGTTTCTACAAGCCCTTTTGGGTGATTCTGATGTGATGCTCAAGTTTGACAACCATTGGCCCATTCCATTTCCAACTGATCCATGTTGCTAAATTCTTGGCCTCATTTATTGGGGGGGGGGGGGAGTGGGAAGAGGGGGAGCAGAGCCCTTTCTTAGGCTGTAGTGGGCAGGGAAAATTCTCCAGAGAGTGAACCATTGGAGGGGTTCACACGTCCCAGGGAGCCCTTAACAGAAAACACGCTGCACACCCACCCTCCATGCAGTGTGGGCTTTGTAAAGCAGCCTACAGAGCGAGCCAGTGGGCAGTTCACCCTATTAACTGAGCATTCACTGGGGGAAGGCCACCACCAACTCAGGGATGTCCTTGGGGGACGAACCCCCCACCCTGTGAAAACCGGGGGGGGGCTGTGCTCACCCAGGACTCTCATCAGGGCCAGGAAGGAGCCTGTGCCAGGAGTCCCCATCTGGGGCCCTCCGAAGGCCAAAAAAAACTACAAGTCCCAGCATGCCCCGCGCCACGCCGGCGTGGAGCGCGCCCCAGAGTTCCTCGCGCTCAGGCGTCGTGCCTCCGGAAGTGCGGCGGCTATGGCCGTGGCGGCGGCGGCGGCGGCGCTGTTGGCCGCCCTGGGGGGGGCGGCGCTGTGGCTGGCGGCGCGGCGGATCGCGGGGTCCAGAGCCCGGAGGCTGCCCGGAGGAGCAGGAGGAGGAGGAGGGGACGCCGCCGGCCTCATGCGCGGGAAGACCGTGCTGATCACGGGGGCCAACAGCGGCCTGGGCCGCGCCACGGCCGCCGCGCTGCTGGGCCGCGGGGCGCGGGTCATCATGGGCTGCCGCGACCGCGCACGCGCAGAGGCGGCGGCGGCCGAGCTGCGCCGCGACCTCGGCGGGGCCGGCGCGGCGGGCGAGCTGGTGGTCCGGGAGCTGGACCTGGCCTCGCTGCGCTCCGTGCGCGCCTTCTGCCAGGAGGTGCTCCAGGTGTGGAGCCCGCGGAGGCCGCCCCGAGCCCGGGCTGAGCGCGCAGGGGCCGCCCCGAGCCCTGGGAGGGTGGGGGGTGGGGGGTGGGGGGTGGGGGGTGACCTTGGGAAGCAGCTGGGGACCATGCACAGAGCCGGCTCCTGGCTTCCCAGGAAGCAGCGGGGAGGGAAAGAGCCTGGGAGGATAGGGGGGAGCCGGGGGGGGGCGTGCATTTTCCTCCGAGGGCGCCCCCGGGGGACCCCCCCCCCCCCAGGCTCTGCCTGCACGGCCTCTGCTCAGGCCCCAGTGCACCCGGACCTCCGAGCCGGCTCCTTGCAGGGAGGGAAAGAGCCCGCGAGGACAGGGGGGACCCGGGGGGCGTGCATTTTCCTCCGAGGGCGCCCCGGGGGACCCCCCCAGGCTCTGCCTGCACGGCCTCTGCCCAGGCCCCAGTGCACCCGGACCTCCGAGCCGGCTCCTTGCAGAGCAGCGGCTCCCCACCTCCCCCTGGCATGCAGCTCCGCGTGGGGCGGTGACCCCCAGCCATTGCAGTGTTGCAGCTGTGATGCATCTTGATGTGAATATCTGCATTTTCCCAGGGTCTTAGGCGACCCCTGGGAAAGGGTCGTTGGATCCCCCCATCCCCCCCCAAAGGGGTCGCGACCCACAGGGAGGGGCAACAGGAAGTTAAAAGCCGGGGGCGCTGGGGACAGACAGATCCTGGGCACCCAGCTGCGGCCTCCTCGCTCTGCCCTCCCTGCCTGGCCTTGTAAAATGGGGGTACCAGTAGTGGCCTACCTCCCCGGGGTTACAGTGAGGATTCCACGACCAAAAAAAAAAAAAAAAAAACCCAGGGCACTTTTTCATTAAAACAAAAAAAATAATACATTTTAAGTCTCTGAAATGCTGGCTGCAGCTCCTGGCACACAGGAACCCTCCCAACCAGTGCCCGGTATTGCATGTTGGTGTAGGCAGGTCCCTGCTTCCAGCACAAGGCCGCTGGGGTCCCCAGGATCCAGGTTATTGGGAAATGAGCCCAGATTGAGGTTAGGGGACCGCTGTTGAGAACCAGCTGTGGCAGAGAGCCTGAGCGTGCAGGGCAGGTGGGTTGGGGGCCCAGGACCTTGGAGAAAACGGGCCCTTCCCCTGCCCCCACCACCCCCCGGGGGTGGGAGTTCAGGCCTCTGCCAGCAGGGGACTCCTTAGCACCCCTCCCCAACCCCCTAACCACAATCTGGGCTCATTTACCAATAACCTGGAGCCTGAGGATCCCAGCGGCCTTGTGCTGGAAGCAGGGACCTGCATACACCAACATGCAATACCGGGCACTGGTTGGGAGGGTTCCTGTGTGCCAGGAGCTGTTGCAAGCATTTCAGAGACTTAAAATGTAGTTTTTTTTTTAATGAAATGAAAGTGCCCTGGTTTTGGGGGGTTTTTTTTGGTTGTGGAATCCTCACTGTAAACCCGGGAGGTAGGCCACTACTGGTACCCCCATTTTACAAGGCCAGGCAGTGAAGGCAGAGCGAGGCCGCAGCTGCGTGCCCAGGATCTGTCTGTCCCCAGCGCCCCAGCTTTTAACTTCCTGTGTTCCTGTTGTCCTCCCGGGACCTGCAGGAGGTCTTTATTTAGGTGGTAAATTCTCCACTAGGAGTGCATGTCCTCCCTTGACTTTGACCTAGAAGGGTGTGACCTGCAGAGGGCGCCGGGAAGAGAGGCTTGAAGTTCGCCGGCTCAGGAAACCACAGGAAAAGGGCCTGTATGAAGTGCAGTCTTAGGTCAGGAGCAGAGGCTCTGAAACTTGCTGATTTTTTTTTTAATTCCATGATGCCCTGAGGCCAAAGGAAATATCTGCCATTTTATTGATATTAAGTAATTCTGTTCAAATAACCTAATAGGTGTTGATATTATAACCACTTAGTCACTCTTGGAAGAAATAGTACCCACAAGGAAAGGAAAAAGAGAGAGATGTATTTCATCCTTCAGTATCCATCCTGACTACAGGGAGTGTGTACCCTCTTGTTCACTTCTCTGACTTTGGGATCAGATCGGACTTTGCCACCTTCATTTCTTGTAGCACATGGTGTTTTTTTTTTGTTTTGTTTTTTAATATATTTTATTGATTTTTCACAGAGAGGAAGGGAGAGGGATAAAAAGTGAGAAACATCGATGAGAGAGAGACATCGATCAGCCGCCTCCTGCACGCCCCACACTGGGGATGTGCCCTCAAGCAAGGTACATGCCCCCGACCGGAATCGAACCCGGGACCTTTCAGTCCGCAGGCCGACGCTCTATCCACTGAGCCAAACCGGTCTCAGCAGCACATGGGTTTTTAAACACTGACCATGCGCTTGATTACAGCAGCTGCTAAAAGCAGCTTTGCCAAGAGGTGACATCCCCAAGGAGAAGACAGCACGACGTAATGTTGAAGCTGTGAACCACCGGAAACTAGTTTTTGAGACGTTGAGCGGAGTATGTCTCTGTTTCTCTTGAGCAGTTAAGATATTCCAAGGCAGCGGTTCTCAACCTGTGGGTCTTGACCCCTTTGGGGGTCGAACGACCCTTTCACAGGGGTCGCCTAAGACCCTCGGAAAATGCAGATATTTACATCACGATGCACAACAGTAGCAACATTTCATGGTTGGGGGTCACCACCCCATGAGGAACTGGATGCAAGGGTCGTGGCCTTAGGAAGGTTCAGAACCACTGCTCCAGGGGACTTGCAACTCTCTGGGGCATCCTGATGCCCAGTGCAGGAGCTGTTGCAGATCTGGAGAGGTTAGGGGACAGTTTGTTGGTTTGTTTTTATGTCTGCTACATTATTAGAAAAAAAAAAGAGGTTAAAGTAAGAAATGAATACTCAGATGTTGGAAATATTAAAAAAAATGGGGCTCCCTCTTCGCCATTGAAATATAGATGTGGCTGGATGTTCTCATTCCTGATACACTTGGTTTTTTTATTTCTTTGGCCACGTGGAGCAGAACCAATTAAAAATTGAGATAAAGAGATACCTAAGTTGTCCTTGCTTCTAAATATTAAGTTTCTTTTTGGCTCTGGAGTTCAGTGACCATAATCAGAATTTTTTTTTAATGGAAATGTAAATTTCCCACAGGTTGGTATTCTTGGTATTTATGTCATTTATCTCCTAGAATTAAAAAAAAAAATAGTAGATGATAAAGTCTTAAAATAACACAAGTCCAGCAAAGAATGATGGCTCAGAAATGATTAATACAGGGACCTCTTCCAGAGGATTACTGAGAGAGAACACTCCTTTCTTTCCCCCACGGGTGAACTCTTGCCTGCCTTTTTGAAGCCGACCGTTGGAAAAGCTGAAGGTGCTTAGGCAGACAGAATGAGAAATGGTTAATCCTCTGACGGGGAGGCTTTGATACAGTTGTGAAACTTCACACATTTTTCTTTTCCCTTACACTTGGCACAGGGGCCAGCGAAATTTGAAATTTGACCTCCAATTAATTCAATGGCGGCTCATCCCTCTGTCTTCACACCTGGAACATGTTGTACATTTGTTTTTCTCTGCCCATCAAAGGAGACAGAGAGGAGCCGGGGCAGGGCTGGAGAGAATCAAACTGAGCGTGAATTACGAAACGCATAGACGTCCCTTTCAGAACGGTCTAAATTTAGCCTGCAAAGACGCGGCAGGATCTGGTCACAGGGCAAGGTTCTGACTAGCGAGATCTCTAAGTTGGGAGCCTCTTGAAGCCGGAAAGAGGTAGTTTTCATCCTGGAGGGAAGAAGAACTGTGAGAGTTTCAAGTGTTGGTTCATCCTATCGCCTCTGTTAATCTCCGTGGCTGTTACTGTAAGACTTCGTAGTTAGACTGTTGTTGCTGACATTTTTATATTACCTGGGTCCTTTTTTAAAATATTTCTTTGGCTTATTTATGATATTCTCTGGCCTTAATTTACATCCCTGATGGCTTGTTCCAGTTTTAAGGAAACAATGTGAAGTTGCTCCATCCCCACAGGACCACTTCATCCTTAGCAAACTACAAAATACAGTGGTACCTCAAGATATGAGGTTAATTCGTCCCGTCACCTTGAGGCGTGGGAAACTACGAGATGCTCGAGTCGCGGTAAACTAGTAGGTCGTGTGCAGCCGGCCGATCCGCGCGGTTACTCCTAACTCAAATGTTGCTCGTATTTCAAAGCAAAAATCGCTCGCTCGCTCGATGGCTCATTTCTCAAAAAAATCTCGTATGTTAGGGCACTCGTATCTCGAGGTACCACTGTAGTTCATAAGAAATTTAATTTTTTATTTTTTTATTTTGGGGACATTTAAGGCCTGTGCCCATTAATTCTGTTGTTCTCTCTCTACAGGAAGAGCCCAGACTAGATGTCTTGATCAATAACGCAGGGGTCTTCCAGTGCCCTTACACGAAGACCGAAGATGGGTTTGAGATGCAATTTGGGGTGAACCACCTGGGTCACTTCTTACTCACCAATCTCCTCCTCGGACTGCTCAAAAGTTCAGCGCCCAGCAGGATTGTGGTGGTTTCTTCCAAACTGTATAAATACGGGGACATCAACTTCGAAGACTTGAACAGTGAGCAGAGTTACAATAAAAGCTTTGGCTACAGTCGGAGCAAACTGGCTAACATCCTGTTTACCAGGGAGCTCGCCCGCCGCTTGGAAGGCACAAAGGTCACGGTCAATGCTTTGCACCCCGGGATTGTGCGGACCAATCTGGGGAGGCACATCCACATTCCACTGTTGGTCAAACCACTTTTCAATTTGGTGTCGTGGGCTTTTTTCAAAACGCCAGTAGAAGGTGCCCAAACCTCGATTTATTTAGCCTCTTCTCCGGAGGTGGAAGGTGTGTCGGGAAAGTACTTTGGGGACTGTAAAGAGGAAGAACTGTTGCCTAAAGCCATGGATGAGTCTGTTGCGAGGAAACTCTGGGATATCAGTGAAGTAATGGTCGGCCTGGTACAGTAGGACCAGGAAGTATAAGAGCCATTTCAAAAATAGATCTCACTTATATGTGGTCACGTGGCTTGAAGCACTTGCTACTTGAAAACATTTTGGTTTTACAATAGTACTACTGAGAGGCGCATATGGCTACTTTAGAAGTTATGAAAAGTTCTATTTTTGGAAATCAAAATTGCAGAAAAGATGTTAATACAATAGGCATAAGGAACATAGATTTTAAAAATTGTAATTGAACATAAAAATATTAAGGAACTCAATTACTTAAAATAGATACCTTACGAAGTTTTTATCTCTGGTTTTCATGACCAAAGTGTTAAATAATTCTATTGTAATGCTGGTTTTTGTGTGGAAATCATATGCCTGGTGTGTGTGTGTGTGCAATCCTTACTTGGAATAAATTTCCTGATGCAAATTCTTCATTGTCTGTTTCTTTAGAAGCTTCACTGAAATTAGTCCTTACCATGTCATTAGCCACTGATTTGGGAATACCCAATACCTTTTCTCCTCACATTCTTTTTTGCTGCTCTAAGAGGTAATATTTCTAAAACCCAAATCTGTGTCGTGGTGTCACTTCACTGCTTAAGAACCTATCTATATATGTACCTCTCTTGCTATCTAGCTATTTCAAGCTACAGACTTTTTTCTTAAAAAAAAAAATCTTATTCAAATGCAGAAGTTAGATTAGTAAAACAGGCCATCGAAGTACACATACCAGGTGGTGTTTCCCAGGCTATTTCTGAAGGGACTCTGTAGAATATAGTAGTTTACAAACCATTTCTACTTAAAGTTGGAACACTCATACATTTTAGATTCTCCATGAACTGCCACAGGCTTACCTTGAACTCTCCCACCCAATAGAACTGTACAATGATGGAGATAATTCTCTACAATGTCCAATACGGGAGACTCGACTGAGGTGATTATTGAGTACTTGAAATATGACTGAGAACTGAATCTCTAATCTTAAATTTAAATATTAGGCACATGTGCGTAGTGACTAATGAATGTCTTAGCCCAGTGGTCGGCAAACTCATGTCAAGAGCCGCAATTTGCCAACCACTGTCTTAACCCATCACCAGTTATTCCATTGGATAATTCCATCCTCAGTGTAGACCCAACACTGTCTGCTGGCCTTCTATCTGTAATATCCTTCTCCATTTCACTGGGAATACTACCGACCCTTCAACATTCTCTTAAAGTGGTTTCCTGTAGGCTGAGTTTATGCTCTTTCTACTTTTGTTTTCATTAATCTTGGCAACTTGACTGGGGAGTTACTATACTGATTATTTGTTCACAAATCTAGTTAGACAATTGGAATAGAAATTTTCCAAGGAAAACTTTTATTTATTTATTTTTTACTATATTTGTATTAGTTTTCCTTCCTCAATCAAGTGTAGTATCTGACACACAATAAACATATGGTAATGATACTTAAATGAATAATAAGGAATCAAGAGTGTACATAATAATAGGTTCCACATAGGAATATTGTAGGCATCTGTCACAACACCAAATGTAATTAATTATTTGTCTTAATCATCTCAATATTGGAAAAACGAATTATGATGGTAAAGAATAGACTTGAACTACACTAAGGTGAATGAACATTGTGGTCAGGGGTGATCTCTGGTTATTTTTTCAGACTTCTTATAATACGTGGTTACTAATATCAGTTCCTTCTGAGAATGGCAGGACCTTGGCAGATCACACAGAGGGTCTGTTTTCTGTTAGAGCTTGGGTTGTGAATATGAGGAACACTTGGTGTTTGTATCATCACAGGTGTGTCTTTGCAGGTGGAGTGGGTATAGCCACATCATGTTCTTTGAAATGCATTTAAAAGAAAGAATCCTGCAAAAAGATCCGCTGAACTTAGAAGTATGGGCAGGAAATACACCAGAACGCAACTTGGAAATATGGAAGCTAATAAATCTGTCCTACACCTCGACTTCATTAAAAAGGAGCCCATATTTTTTTTCTTTGAATACCATCTTTTCTGGCTGCATTTTGTTACCTGATGCTTTTCAGGGGATTTGGGTCTTTTGTTAAGAGTTGAGGCTTTCAGAGTCCTTGTTTGTGGCACCATCATAAAATAGGATATATTAATTTATCGTGATGGAAAACTAGGAACTCATCTGGAAACACCAACTATTAAGGTAAAATGAGCTGCCATTTGGAAGATGTCCTTCCCACCCGGTGTCTGATGGAATCGAGGACTAACAGCTATAGAATGACTACTTAGACTTGAAAGATTTTTAAACCCTTTTTTGCTGCTTTCTTCTTTCTCCCTCTGCTCACTGACTTCGGACCATCTCACCGGGCACAGAAATCAGTGAAAGGCAATGCTGATACTTCCCCTGACCTCGGCAAAGCATTGTGGGAGGCGAGTGTATAATGTGCCAGATCCTGGAATAATTGAGTTGGAAACCCCTTTTTGTGTTGGCTATTGGCTTCATCTTTTGGAATACGGATTTCTGTTTCTCACAGCTTGTTCTGAAAGCAGGGGAGGTCGGAATAATTTTTATACAGTGAGGTCCTAAATAGCATTTAATTGGAAGAGCGAGTCCTATTTAGATTAGTACCTAGGATGGAAAGAAAACCAAAGCAAGGAGTCAGCCATTTTACAAAAGGCCAGCGTGTAAATATCTAACGTTATTAGGCCATATCCAGGCTGTGTTACATGTTGCTCGGTAATCCTTTACCAATATAAAATCATGCTTTGGGCACACAGGCCATATGTACCGTGGTACCTCTGCAACATCCCAAGGTACTCAAATATTTGCACTTGAGACACGGCCTAGGGCAGCCCTTCTCGTGTATATTTCTTAACAAGGCTCCTGCTGTTTCTCCTCCTCATTTCTAATCTTGTCTATTTGCTTGCAGACCCAGGAAGTCGCGAGAGTATATTTTTTAAATCGTCAGCTATGGATTTTGGTGTGAGGAGTAGCAGTTATCTGCCTTGAACTTCCTCCCCTCCCAAACTCGCTGGGCCTGGCGAGAGATCTGAGAGAACCTATATTTGAATATTTAATTGATTCCGAATGTCCTCAGCCACCCTGCAGAGAGAACATGTTACTAATCTCCTCCCTTCAGGAGCCTGGTCCCCATAGGCAGCTTCAGATGCTTCAGGAACCTTCTCTGGACCATGGAGAGTTAAATGAGTCGCAGGTTAGCATGGAGGAAGGTAGTTTATTGCTAGAGGAAAGCTAGCTGGAGGGCTCAGGTGAGGCCCATGTTAAGGAAGAGTTGTTGCTAAATTAGATATGTAATTAAGGCAGTTGCTGTAATAACTGATTCGTCTCTCGTCCCCTCCCCCTAAAACAGTGGTTCTCAACCTTCCTAATGCCGCGACCCTTTAAGACAGTTCCTCATGTGGTGGTGACCCCCAACCATAAAATTATTTCCGTTGCTACTTCATCACTGTAATTTTGCTACTGTTATGAACTGTAATGTAAATATCTGATAGGCAGGATGTATTTTCGTTGTTACAAATTGAACATAATTAAAGCATAGTGATTAATCACAAAACTATGTAATTATATATTGTGAAATATTTATTTCTAATTACAAATAAATGAAATTTTGTCTTGAATCGGGGTGTAGCATGGGTAACAGTCTTAATATGAGATCAGTATACTACATTGCTACATTTTGCTACACCGAGGAGTGGTGTGTTGGTTCCTAAGACCATGGGAAATAGGTGTTTTCCGCTGGTCTTAGGCGACCCCTGTGAAAGGGTCTTTCGACCCTAAAGGGGTGGAGACCCACAGGTTGAGAACCGCTGCCCTAAAATATACTGACTGAGGCCCAAAGCATGAGAATGCTCCAGGCTGAGAGTTTCCCCTCTTGCCCACCTATTCTGTCACATACAGAGGAAGAGTGAGTTACCCTATTTCCCGGTGTATAAGACACCTGGGCGTATAAGACGACCCCCAACTTTTCCAGTTAAAATCTAGAGTTTGGGATAGTACTCGCCCTATAAGATGACACCCAGTGTGTAAGACGACCCCCGACTTTTGGGAAGATTTTCCTGGATTTAAAAGTCGTCTTATACACCGGAAAATACGGTATGTACCATTCATTTGTCATTTCACAAATACAATCAAATGTCTGGTCATTAGCCTAGCCCCTGGGGTCATAGGCGGCAACAGAGACAACCCAGGCAATCCTGTGTGTGTTAGCTGTGCTGGTTATAATTTAGAATAGAAATTATTAATCATAATGCAAACTAATAAATTAGGAGCACAAAAAGAATTTCTATGAAAAGTAAGCTGAATGTTTTGTGAAAAAGTAAATGGAGGCAAATCTCTAGAAACAGTTGAATAAAAGTTTCAAAACAACGAAAACAGATATTATAGACATCTAAAAGGGTCTGTACTTAGTGCTCTGCAGATGGCTTTAGACTTTAACTCCATTTTACAGGCACAAAGGTTGCAAGTCATAGAGTAAATGAGGACAATATAAGAAGATGGAATTCCAAGTGAATTCACACTCAAAAAAACATAGACTAGCCTTTAACCTTATGTCAGGAGATAGGCAGATGAATGAACACCTTATATATTTTAAGTTCAATTAATCATTAAGTTCAATTACTAATCTTTATGAATTTCTTTTTAAATCAGTTTTTTTTCTCCATGTAACCAGCTAATTCCAAATAAGAGGGCCTCTATTGCATACAATAGAGCTATTACTGACGTACATAAAGGTTTCCATCTGGCGGACCCAGCAGTCCCTGTGTTCAGTGTTGTGAATCATGTTTTCCCGAAGACTTCTAATCTAAATTGGGGATGTTTCATTTTTTAAAATGTCCCAATAGACTTCATTGAGTATTTGTTGATATCCTGAGCGTCCACAAATTTATTTGCATCATCAACCTGTGTGGGTTTCTCTCCCTTGTTTAAAGCACCTACTAATTGTATTAAAATAAGTTCCTTCATATTTAACAGAACTATTTTTCAGTGTGTCATTTTATCTTTAAAAGTTGCCATATAACCTATGATGTATTATAGCCTGGTCAGTCTTAAGTTGCAGGTTTTAAAGTTTACTAAAAACAACAAAATGTTTCTAACTTCCTTTATAAATTCTGACTTAACAAAATTATTGTACCCTTCCTTCCTTCCTTCCTTCCTTCCTTCCTTCCTTCCTTCCTTCCTTCCTTCCTTCCCTTTCTTTCTACCCAATATATCTAAATAGGCATCTAGTTATTAGCAGAATGGTTGCAAGTAATGGTACCTTTCTTGTTACTATGAGAACAGCAACGTGAGCAGAAGGGTGAACGCGTCAATCGAAGTTTAAGTTGCCAAGACATTCAACCTGCGCAGCCCTGGCATTTGGGGTATATCTCAACGTGGCGCTGTTTGAGCGAACGCTGAGCACGGAGAAATAAATAATCATTATTAGTTTGTGCAAAAAGCGAAGCTAGTTTCTGCCACCAGCCCATGAAAGCGCAGGAAATGGCTTCATGTAGTAGGTGTTGGAAGCAAAGCCCTCTGTTGACAGAAGCGGGTTCTACGCAGGGGTTGGAGCTAATGTAATCAAACACTTCAGAGCTGCAGTCCACCCACCTCAGAGTTTATCTTTAGCTCATCTGGAAGAGTTTATTTTAAACACTGAACATTGTTTGCTGCTGTTGAAATGAAAGTGAGAGAGTTACAAGCTTTCTTCCACTGCCATCTGGCAGATTTACTGATGGGTCGGGTTCTTTAATCCGTGTAGCCCCGTGTGTGGGAGCTATTGTCTTTGTGCGCATAGTGCAGCTGGCTTGGCTGAACTTGAAAAAGCTCACACAAAGCTATCAAGAGCCATCCTATAGATAAATGAACTTGGGGGGTGTTGCAAAAGTCACTGGAGTCTTGGGGAGGCGGGCGGCGAAGACGCCAATGTGGATTTTTCATGTTTCTCTGAATGCACGTTCTCATTCTAGAATTCTCTGTGAACTGGACAAGAGGACAACTGTAGTTGAATATCTTGATATACTCAAGTATTTCAATATCTTGATATATTTGAATATTTCAATATTCGAAAGAAATAATGGAAGCGACAAAAATGTGTCCCTACTTAAATTAGAAAGGTATTAGCAGAGTGGTAAGGCAGCAGAGTTGGGGACCCATATATTATTAAAGTAAATGTGAATATCAGGAGTCAAACGAGTGTTCCCTTCTCTTCAGAGGGACTTTGTCTTGCATTACACTCTGTGTAATATGGGGATGGTCAATGGTATGAATGCACATTACACACTTAACCATAGCTCTAGTATCCTTTGGGTATGGAGCTATCCAGGATCTCACATAACGCTGAGTACAACAGACATACAACGCCTCCAGTGCACCGTTTTGATGCTGTTCCCATATCCATGCCCATGCACCAAACAATCATCTCTGAGGAGTAGGCTATGTGCAAGAAAGGATGCCTCCCATGTTACTTACATGGAGCTGGTAGGAACATGTAGGAACATACAACTAACAGGACCTGAATGACATGCTCAACTGGTGTCCAGTGTCCCTACCGAGAGATGGCTCTTGTCATCCTGTGTTCTGGGTGGACACCAGCTTCTGACCAATAGGTCCCCTTCCAGTGAGATTTTGAGGGACAATTGAAAAGGAGGCTTTCTTTCTACTCTTTCTGGCTATTTTCTGCGAGCAAGAAAGACTGTGAATACTCAGCTCTCTTTTTGCTTAGTTTTGGTGTTTTTTAGTGACAAGAGGCAATGGGGAGAGACCCCGAAATTCTGCGTCCCCTCATTGCTTAGTGGGTATTGAGAGGAGGCTGCAGGTGGTGGCGTCCTGCCCGTTTCCAGATCCCTGTGGCCTAGCTGGGGTGCTGTGTGTGGTAACCCAGTGTTTCCATGGGAACCCTCGAGGTTCCCACCTTCCTGGTGGTGGCGGAAGTAGTAGCTTCCCCTCCCAGGGCAGTTCTGTGGTGTTTTGGGGGTCATTCCTGTGACTGTAACCTATCCCACTTTTCCAGCCCTTCCCCTGAATTGGTAGGCACCTTCCATACTATCTTCTGTGGCTTCCCACTTAAAATAGCTGGATGGATTTTGTTTCCTGTAAAAATAAAAAAAAATAGTACCGTATTTTCCAGCGTATAAGATGACTTTTTAACCCAGGAAAATCTTCTCAAAAGATGGGGGTCGTCTTATACACCTGGTGCCATCGTATAGGGCAAGTATATCCCAAACTGTATATTTTAACTGGAAAAGTTGGGGGTCGTCTTATAGGCCCAGTCGTCTTATACGCCGGAAAATACGGTCGACTATCAGGATTACTGACTAGAGAGAGAAAAAAGAAAATACACATATAAATTTGCTAATAAAAACCAACTTGCAAATGAGCCAGTGAAACGATACGTATATGGGAGGCACAGATAAATTGAGTATTATAGCTTGGCAAGGCAGGGGTGCCGATGAAAGAGAGGCATTTCTATGGCGAAATCACAATACAGTGGTACCTCGAGATACGAGTGCCCTAACATAGGAGATTTTTGAGATACGAGCGATTTTTGCTTTGCAATATGAGCAACAGTTGAGATAGGAGTCATCGCGCGGATAGGCCGGCTGCACACGACCCACCCGTTTACCGCGACTCGAGCGTCTCATAGTTTCCCAGGCCTCAAGGTGACGGAACGAATAAACTCGTATCTCCAGGTACCACTGTAATACAATACTGGGGCCCTCCCTCAGCAGCCTCAGATACTTAAATCTGTCCAATGGTCAGTTGACAAAGAGAAACCGCCAGGGACACAGAAATCCCTTTCCTTCGGGCAGCACGTGGTGTCTCGCTGGGGAAATCCATCCGGGAAGCCACATTCTGATCAGAACCTTGATCCATGATGATAGACTCCGAGGGAGAGGCGGCTCATTCTGAGGTTGGATGCGGGTGACATTCGCAGTGATACCTGCGTTTGGCAAACCCCCCAAGCGGGGGATGGATGTTCTGGATGGACATGGCTTTGGAAATGAGCCTGGTACACAAGTGTTCTGTGGCTGCCAACACTGCCGCCTTCTGAAGGCCATTTTCTTAGTTCTTAAAATATACAGTGGTACCTCGAGATGCGAGTTTAATTCGTTCCGTAACCTTGAGGCGTGGGAAACGATGAGACGCTTGAGTCGCAGTAAACGGGTGGGTCGTGTGCAGCCGGCCGATCCGCGCGATGACTCGTATCTCAACTGTTGCTCGTATTTCAAAGCAAAAACGCTCACTCGACGGCTCGTATCTCAAAAATCTCGTATGTTAGAGCACTCGTATCTCGAGGTACCACTGTATGCTTACCACTTAAATGTTGCCGGTCTGGCTCAGAAAACAGTTCACCGCCAGGGTACCACACAGAGAGGTAGGAAGAGGCCAAGTGAATTCGCCACACTCGGAGGTACAGGTTGCCGTAGAGGAATGTATTATTCATAGCTGGACAGACTGACAGTGGAGAATCATTCCTACCAGGAGATTTCTGGGGAGCATTAATTTATCACAGCTGGTTTCCATTTAGGAAAAATGCAATAAATGCTAGGCTTCCTTCAGCGGGCGATTTGATTAAGATTGTAGAATGACGTGTGATGGATAATCCTGCATAAGTGCTTCGGGTAGTGTGAATGGATTAGTAGAGAGACATTTATAACGGAGGCCCAGGCTACCCCGGGAATATTTACGTCTGTTTATCTGCTGCAAATCGAATCGGAGAAGGGAAGGTAGAGAGGATTCAGAGGGTCGATGTGAGTTTTCTAGAACCAGACCGCCCTGTGCTGCCAAGGACGGGGGCAGATAGTTGGACTTTCTCTGCCTCCTGCGAACATCTGGCCAAAGGCAGTGATATATCAACTGCTCACAAGATCCGAGGTGAGGTTGATTGTTGAATCGGTTAATGAATGACCTTAAAACTAACATGTCTATCATCCTCTTGATGGCCAGAGTAGACCGAACTAATTTAACTGGTTTTGGCCTTCCCTCTAGATCAGCGGTTCTCAACCTGTGGGCCATGACCCCTTTGGGGGTCAAACGACCCTTTCACAGGGGTCGCCTAAGACCATCAGAAAACACATATTTCCCATGGCCTTAGGAACCAACAGACCGCTTCTCGGTGTAGCAAAGTGTAGCAATGTAGTTTACTGTTGTCATAGGAAGACTGTTACCCATGCTACACCACGATTCAAGACAAAATTTCATTTATTTGTCATTAGAAATAAATATTTCACAATATATAATTACATATTGTTTTTGTGATTAATCACTATGCTTTAATTATGTTCAATTTGTAACAATGAAAATACATCCTACATATCCGATATTTACATTACAGTTCATCACAGTAGCAAAATTACAGTTATGAAGTAGCAACGGAAATAATTTTATGGTTGGGGGTCACCACCACATGAGGCGCTGTCTTAAAGGGTCACGGCATTAGGAAGGTTGAGAACCGCTGCTCTAGATAATGTGTTCAACCGTTACAGAGAGAAGAAGGCCTTTCTGGCTTGTGAAGGTGACGCTGACTTTTCCTGCACACTCTTCCTCAAAATACGCCATGATGGGTATGCAAGCTTGGGGACATGTGTCATCTTGACAAGGATGGTCAGTGGTAATTTGGAATTAGTCTGAGGGAAGCTAGACAGAAAGCTCACACACTGAAGAATTTTAATCTGGCCACAAATTCCCCTGAAGCTTCTATAGGGTTCAGTCAGATTATTGACGACTGCTCTGCAGGTTATTTGGGGGGTTTCTTTCCGCAGACCCCTGTGTATTTTAATAAGCAGCCTGCCTTTAATTAATTAGATATGATTTACTAAAGCCAGCACAATTCGTCCTGCCATAATCTGGATGCATTTACTGGGTCCCCTACTTAATTTCCAAAGATGTATATACTTTTGGAAAAAAAAACACGAAAGAAGCTTATTTTCTTTTTCAAAAGAATGCCACCTTATGGCAGATGCCTGAGACCACAGATCATCAAGTACAGGACAAATTAGGAGAAATGATTAAACTCACCCCCAGAAAGTCCTCTCTAGAAAAATAATAACTACTACGGATGTAAGCTATTTAACCTATATTATCTCTAATCCCTGTAACAACACCACCAGGCATTCTTTTTCCCGAGTTACAGTTAAGGGATGTGAGCATGAGAAAGCTTAAATGGCATTCCTGATGAGACCGGCAGTTAAACCAAAATTTCTCAGATTTGAGACCCTCTCAACCAGTGGACACTTCTTTTCATGAACTAAAAATAGTGTACATAAGTTCTAATTTTTAATATAAATATATTTTTAATATATTTTATTGATTTTTTACAGAGAGGAAGGGAGAGGGATAGAGAGCTAGAAACATCGATGAGAGAGAAACATCCATCAGCCGCCTCCTGCATGCCCCCTACTGGGGATGTGCCTGAAACCAAGATACATGCCCTTGACAGGAATCGAACCCGGGACCCTTCAGTCCACAGGCTGACGCTCTATCCACTGTGCCAAACCGGTTTTGGCATAAGTTACCATTTTATACATAAGTTAAAATAACACACAAAGTTAAAGTTTTCTCTAAGAAATAAGATATGTTTAAATCTCATATTTACAATCCTGATTATATTCAATATTCCCCTTTAACATATTTTCTTATGTAGAGTCGATAATATTTTAAGTAATGATTTTTTTTGTGTGTGTGTGTGTGTGCCCAACAGGTCAAGAATGTGTTAAACATTTTTTTCATTGACTACTATATTTAGTTTCTCTGTCAACACAGGTTAATTGAAAAGGTTTCTGCACAATATCCCCGAGTGTAAATTATTTATCAGGGTGGTTAAATAACCCAGTGCCAATCCAGAGGGTCGGTTTCATGCCAGAGGGATATATATCACCTTTCATGGGTTTGGAGAAATTGCACAAACAATAAATATGTCTGAGTTAAATCATAATACAAAGATCAAAAGGACCATATTACTATACTTTATGGCCAATGCGTCCATTTCTTTTCAAGTGCAACAGTTTTAACTCTTCAACGGCTAAGAAGAATTCAGACCTTACCCACATCGCGTTAGTTGAAAACCCACTCGTTTTTAAAGATTTCACATACTTAGAATAGTTTTCCTACTATGCAACTGATTACACACTTGACATATTAATATTATTCCATGTGAAGTTTTCTGAATGAAGTGAGTGGTGACAGAAAAAATATGTTTTTATGTTTCTTTTTTTTTAAGGACTCTTTGGCTTCTAGAAATGACAGGTTCGGTTACTAGAACTAATCTTTACTTAAGGACAACAGACAATCTTGAAGAAAATAGACAAAAAATATTTGTTTTTCCTTAAAAAAAACAGCAAAGTGCCGGGAAAAAAAAAATGGTGAGACATTTTTAAATTCCCAAATCAAGTAAACATAAAGGTAAGAATCTCCAAAATTAAGGGAAAAGGCAAAATTCCTGTTGCGCAGAGGACATCTGTCACCCTCAGAGAAGCAATGACGAATGCGAAGTGGTGTTTTGACTGCCTAGAACCTGAGAGAGGACAGAAATGAATGTCTGCACAAAATCTGGGGTCTGATAGACACTGCAATGCACCATAAGCTGCAATTCTAAACCACTACACGGTCAAGGTAAGGGTAAGCGAGAGTAAACAGTGTATTATATTCCCAGGTGTCCCCTGAAATAGGGGGGTTGTCTCAACCCTGAGCAGAAGAGGGGACATAGACAAGGAGAAACCTGTCCCTGCAAGGCTGTAAGCCGGTGGTTCTCAACCTTCCTAAGGCTGCGACCCTTGCATACAGTTCCTCATGTGGTGGTGATCCGCAGCCATGAAATTTTGCTACTGTGATGCATCGTGATGTCAATATCTGCATTTTCCCATGGTCCTAGGCGACCCCTGTGAAAGGGTCGTTCGACCCTCAAAGGGGTCGCGACCCATAGGTTGAGAACCGCTGCTGTAAGCTAACCCCACCCCCCCTGCAGAAGTGCTAACTGATGCCACCAGAGCAACCCAGGACAGCTCAAACCCCCAACTTGCTCTATAATCAATAGAGATTAGAGGACAGCAGCAAAAACAAAAACCAACCCAAATCCTCTTCAGAGGAAGATCCTTCCATAAAAGGGCTTGGGCAGCCTCTGTAAATACAGTGATTGAGGGCAATGGCAAGCAGTAAGGAGCCAGTACGGCAGTGGTTCTCAACCTTCCTAAGGCCGCGACCCTTTAATACAGTTCCTCATGCTGTGGTGACCCCCAACCATAAAATTATTTTTGTTGCTACTTCATAACTGTAATTTTGCAACTGTTATGAATCCTATCTGTGTTTTCCAATGGTCTTAGGCGACTCCTGTGAAAGTGTTGTTCAACCCCCAAAGGGGTTGCGACCCACAGGTTGAGAACTGCTGCAGTATGGGTACCACGAGTCAGGACCAGCAGCACGTACCCAAACATTCCAAGACAGGAACCATCACACACAGCTGATAGAACAACTCTGCCCAGTATGCTCAAAGAAATACGAGTGACCTTGAGCATTTTAGCAGAGAGGACATAAAAGTGACAACATTTAGAACAACATATAACCTCTAGAAATGACAAGTACTATCACCAATGAAAGCCTTGGAGAGTGGATTGGGCTGCATATTGACCACCACAGAGGAGAGAAGACATGAACTAAAAGGACAGATCGGAAAAATGATCCAGAATGCTGCAAAGAGAGACATAAAGATGGACATTTTAGAGGAGAGAGAAAGGATTGTGGCAGATAGAATAAAACTATATAATACATTTTTATTGGAGTTTAGAAAGAAAACCAAGAGAGAATTAGGACAGAGGCAATATTTGAAGAGATAATAATAATAATAAAAAAAACCTTCTAGGACTAATGAAAAACCATAACCCCTAGTTCCAACAAGGCTCATTCTAAACAGGAATATTAAAAAGCTATACATCAAACACAACCATGCAAAACATCTGTACATAGATGTTTATAGCAGCTCCATTCATAAATGCCCCAACTTTGAAGCAACCAACGTGCCCTTCAGTGTGTAAGTGAATAAGCAAATTGTGTACATCCAAACAATGAGATACTACTATTCAGGGCTAAAAGGAAAAGAGTTATCAAACCAGGAGACGAGATAAAGAAACTTGGAATCCATCTTGCTAAGTAAAAGCAGCCAGCCTGAAAAGACTCCATAGCAAATGCATCCACGTGAGAGAGTGGTAGACTGAATGAAAATAACGGCCAACCTAAAATTCTATACTCAACCCAAACACATGTCCAGACTGGCTGTGTAAAAGAAAAACGTCCGCAAACCTACCAAAACGCAGAGAACTGGCTGCCGCCGGTCACATCAGGGAACATTCCAAAAGAGTCACTTCAGGCAGTAAGGAAGGTAATTCTAGAAAGAAGTCCTGAGAAAATAAGGTAGATCAAATCAAACACTATTGGGTAATTATAAAACTGATCATTATATTAGAAGATAAGAATGAGGTAAACATCAGATGAAACGAATAAGATGTACAAAATAGTAATGTAAGGTAATAGGCTTAATATACCTGGTCATATTAACATAGAAATCAGGAAGGGGTCATTTTAATGAAAGCCTTCTAAAGGTTTTGCATTATGCAGGGAAACATAAAAGTAAAGATTGATTGGTGTTCGAATCTGTGAAGTCTAGGATGCATGATACAATACAGAGCGCCCACTAACAAATCATTTTTTAAATGTATAATCTCCAAACGGATAGAGCAACAAACAAACAAAAAATGTAACAGGTTGGCATCCAAACGTATATTTGCACCAAAATTCCCCTGGGAGTAACCCAGAAATTCTGATTGAACTGGTCTTGGTGGCGGCGGGGGGGGGGGAGAAAGCGAATATGGGATTTTTTTTTTTTAAGAACCAAAAGTGTTTTGAATCTGTAGCCAGGATTGGGAACGTGGAGTTCCAGAATTCTCCATTGGTGAATGGCACAGGGAACGGGTTGACCTGAGGAAAGCAGGCTGTCTCTCCCCTGCCCTGAGCATGGTCCCTGGGACAGAACTCCGCTTCCCTCCTGGCGTTCTCATTTGCTTCTCTTACCAGCCGTCACCTCCGATGTCCAGTGCTAATATCCCCTTTGATGTGGTTGCTGCCTTCACCGAAATATTTTAGGTAGAGGTTTGGTGGTTTTCAACATTTTTACTCTCTATATTTTATGTTGAGACTCTTAAAACACATCTCCATGCTGACTTTAGATTTTCCTCATCAGTCAGGAAAGCATATTTGAGCCACCCCTTGTATATTGCTGCCAGCTAGTAGTTCTGTTTAGCTGTGGCATTGGCCATGTCCTGCAGTGTTTGGGAACTTATTTGGATACTGACTGTATTTTAATCAATATTTTAAAAAAATAAGTTGAAAAAAAAAAGTAAAGTAATAAATCAACATATGTCTCTTAATCCTAACCATTGGAGACTAATAATTAGTACCCATTACTTGGCACTTTAGTCTCCAATGCTTAGGATTAAGAGACATATGTTGATTTATTACTTTACTTTTTCTGAATGAATGAATAAAATAACCGTACTGAAAACAATCTATAACCTCAGTCACATGTTCATTGAGCCTAAGCTCATTAGCTCATTAACTTCTTTTCAGTTTTAAAAGTAAATATATAGGCTGAAACCCGTTTGGCTCAGTGGATAGAGCATCAGCCTTTGGACTGAAAGGTCCCAATTTCGATTCCGGTCAAGGGCACGTACCTTGGTTGTGGGCACGTCCCCAGTCGAGGGTGTGCAGGAGGCAGCTGATTGATGTTTTCTCTTTCATCAATATTTCTAACTCTATCCCTCTCCCTTCCTCTCTGTAAAAAAATCAGTAATATATATATGTAACAGGTTGGCATCCATTTCATATATATATATGAAATATTTTAAAGTAAATATATAGGGTGCTTCTCCAAGAAATATATGCACATTTTAAAAGCTGATAATTCGCTTCATTTTAGTCCTTTTCAGGTTTAACTGATTTGAAATAACGGGCGAAGCCAAACTAAGCTTTGAACACAGAAAACTCACCCTAAAGTGCCACTAGATTTTTTTTTTTAATGGGATGCATAAAAGATTAAGTTGACGCTACAAAACCGGCAACAGTCAACGAGTTGAGGACACACAAATACGAATGAGATGATTCTTGATGTTTGCATTCTATGGCTTTGGGTTATCAGTGATGCCTGATAACCCGGTCATCAGTTTGAAAACAGGCATTGGTAAAAAATACTATTCATTTCTGCAGATTCTTTTAAATTTTTAAATGAACTGTGTGTTAATGAACACTGAATTTCTGATCATTCAAAGGGTGTATACATTTTTGGGACACCATATATATATGTGTGTGTGTGTGTGTGTGTGTGTGTGTATAATGCTAAACTATTATATCTAATACTTTTATCAAAATAGTAAGGTCTAATTAGGGATTTTACAGTTTATAATGATCAAGGACCAAACTTTCCTTATAATATTTCTATGCTGTTTGTTCAATGGAAATAGATCAGACTGTACACACAGCTAAGAAGCACATCACGTGTGGAAATAGGCATCTGAATGTGCCTTGTGATCTTCACAGCCCTTTGTGGGGTAGGTCTGACTGGCCCCCTTCTAGAGATGAGGAAACCGAGGCCCAGGGGCATGACAGCTGGTGAGTGGCATGTCAACAGCCTGGGGACTGTGGTTTTTCCACATCACAGCGTGTAGGCCTTTCCCTCAGCAGATCGCCCTCAGTCTCCATCAACGTGACCCAATAAATCCTCAGGTGCGACTCACCTCTGCCTCCGTCATTTTGATTTTTTTTTTTAAAGCCTCTCCAAGACCCAGTTGAATGATTACCTACCAGTAGAACTTCAAAACCTACAAATGAAACTAGAAGGGTGGGTGGCTACTTCTCAATCCCATCTTTCTGTACATTAATCCCAGTTACTGGTTGAGGAGGGTTGGGGAGGGATTGGTTCAGAGGAAAAGGCACCAGCCTCTTTGGAATGGTGGGAAACCTTTTCCAGCTAACGGCTCATCGTCATCTTAAAGGGCTCCCAGAACCGCTTCATCCCACCCCCACCCCCAATTAAATAAATTACACGTGTGGTTATGAGAAATTTAAGCACTTATTTATCCACATCATTAGTCATTGAGATTCTTGTAGGGAGTAACAGCCCAGCCCCGCAGGTCAGCCACTTCATGTTTCCTTAACACTTCCCCTGTTTCTTAAACACCCGCTTCTTGATTTATGACTGTGCTGTGGCCTCAGCCTGCGCCCAATAATGCAGCACGTACCACCCCCGATCAGAGTGACACACACATTCCCTCGCACCAATTTAAGTCATCCCATATGTGCGCGCTCCCCTTCCCTTCTGCTATCGGGACGTTCCTGGAAACAGGTGACCCCCGTGGCGAGCCAAGGACCTTCCCTTCAGCCTGAAGACTTTCAGCAAGTGGTACTTACTTCTCGTCAGTGTTTTTTTTTTTTTTTGAAGCTTTTTTGGCTGTGCCTCCTTCTCCTCCTAATGGAACCGCTCACTTCCACCTGGAACGCTTCTTCTCCTGTTTTCACCCTGCGTGGGCAAGAAATTGTTTTTTTGTGCTTTTTAAAAAAAAATACAGCGGTACCTCGAGATACGAGTTTAATTCGTTCCGTAACCTTGAGGCGTGGGAAACTAGGAGATGCTCGAGTCGCGGTAAACGGGTGGGTCGTGTGCAGCCGGCCGATCCGAGCGATGACTCGTATCTCAAATGTTGCTCGTATTTCAAAGCAAAAATCGCTCGCTCGATGGTACGTATCTCAAAAATCTCGTATGTTAGGGCACTCGTATCTCGAGGTACCACTGTATATTTTATTGATTTTTTACAGAGAGAAAGGGAGAGGGATAGAAAGTCAGAGACATCGATGAGAGAGAGACATGGATCAGCCACCTCCAGCACGCCCCACACTGGAGATGTGCCCACAAGCAAGGCACATGTCCCCGGCCGGAATCAAATCTGGGACCTCTCAGTCTGCAGGCCGACGCTCTATCCACTGAGCCAAACTGGTCTCGGCAAGAAATTGTTTTTCACTTCTGTCTTAAAACTACTACCTCAAAAATGAGCCCTTAACACATCGCTGTCAGTTGTGTCTGTCTCTAGGTCAGATCCATGTGCCTTTCTACGCCGGGCACATATTAGGCATCAAAAACATCCTACTAACATTTTTGAGTACCGTATTTTCCGGTGTATAAGACGACCCCCAACTTTTCCAGTTAAAATACAGAGTTTGGAATATACTCACCCTATAAGACAACACCTGGTGTATAAGACGACCCCCGACTTTTGAGATTTTTCTGGGTTAAAAAGTCACCTTATACTTCAGAAAATACAGTATTTCGTATATTCTAGGTGCTGTGTGTGGTATTGGTGATACACTGATGAACAAGACCAATTTTTTTTCCATCAACATTCTCCCAGTTTAGCAGGGGTAGATAAATACATGCATACAAAAGAGCTAAAATACAAGATGACTAAACCTGTAATAAAGAGCTCCAAGGGCAATGGATGGGGTGGGGTGGGTGGCTAACCATGTGGTGTTGAGTTGGCCGGGGGAGCATGGGAAGAAGGGAGAGAGGGTGTTACAGGGAGCGGGAGAAGCACTGGCATATGTGTGGCAAGAGAGGAGAAACGCAAGAAGACCCTGGAGAGATGGGTGAGACAAGAGTCAGGAGTGGTGTGAACATCACATAAGGGAAGCCCAGGTGACCTCGTTTTCTGGACAGTGGGCATCTTGGAGTTTTGTTTTGTTTTTTAAATATATTTTTTACAGAGAGGAAGGGAGAGAGATAGAGAGTTAGAAACATCAATGAGAGAGAAACATCGATCAAGCTGCCTCCTGCACATCCCCTACTAGGGATATGTCCGCCACCAAGGTTATGTGCCCTTGACCGGAATCGAACCTGGGACTCTTCAGTCCGCAGGCCAATGCTCTATCCACTGAGCCAAACTGATTTCGGCGGCATCTTGGAGTTTTGTAGCAGATGAATGGCGTGATTAGCTCTGTATGTCAGATGGATTGCGATCACAAGAACAAGAGTAACATTGACAAGAGTGTGGGGACAGAGGTGGCAGACAAGCGTCAGGAGGGTGGTACTCTGGTCCAAAAGGAGCGAGTCGGAAGTGGTAGCTCAGTCCAGTCTTAATGGCCTGCCCCTAGACAGGTTGCCCCAGTCCCAGAACGGTCCTGCCTAATCGATGTGAAAATGAAAGGATTTTAAGGACTCCTTTAAGCACCCCACGTGCTTTTTAATGATTTTTTTTCTTTAGTCTCCTTTATACCAAAATGATGTTTTGTAATGTATTTGATTATGAAGATCTTCATTATTACAAAGATCACTTAGATAAATCAAATAGATGTTTCCATCTACTTTCAAAACTCTCCAGCATGCTCATGAATGACATTTCTGGGTCCATGTTAGCATAATTATTATTGTCAAAAATGTATACTCCTTTCCCTCAGGCCCAGGTCTCCACCTTCAGTGGGCTCGATGCTCCTGGAGAGCTGGACCAGTCCCTGCAGAGATCCTGGGTGTGAGGAGATGGGAGGTGGCCGGGCAGGAGGGGAGGGGCAAGAATGGGATGTCCCTTGTCTCTGAAACTGGCTGTGAGTGTCACCTCACCCTAGAGGCCTTGAGGGGAGGTGTCCTCCTGCCTTCGATGCCTCATCACCTGTAAATTGGAAGCTGTACGGTATGTGAGTAAAAGCAATGGCTCTAGAACCACTTTAAGCTCTTCTGTCACTAGTTGTGTGCCAGGGCCAAGTACATTGACTCTTTAAACTTGTCTCACCAGCATGCAAAATGAGTATCAATGGAATCACACGTAGGTTGTGGCACACAGTAAGAACTCTGAATCTGAACCATGTCGCTAGTCATTTAGATGTAATAGCCCAGTCCTGTTCCTTCTCAGCTCTGAGAACCTGGAGGGGTTATTCTCTCCCTGAGTCATCGATGGCATGAACCCTGACTCTCCCCAAGCATCATTTTGGAGACTGTGTGACATCATAGATGTGCAAGTACCGTGCACATTGTAAAGAGCTATCCAGTCTATGGGATTCTAATAGCTACAAAGAAAATGATCTCATGGAAGATTTGCACTTTCCGAAGCTCCTGATCTGGGTGAACGAACAAAGGGAAAATATACTCCCCAGACTTGGCACAGTGAGAGCAGCAGCCAAGAGCCAGGCTATTCCTGGCCTGGGACGCCCAGGGTTTCATATGCGGGCAGAATGCAGTGGGACCCCACATCTCGGTTTTACTCCTCAGTGGGTTCCATGTGTTACCTGAGTCCTGCAAGCACTACCTTCAAGCATGCTCCCTAGCTGTACTCTTGCATGGCCCCTATCTCAGGACACACTTACCATCATGCAGTGCAGGAGTGAGGGTGCAAGGAGTCAAATCGCAAATGAGCAGGAGGTGATGGATACACAGTTAACCAAAATGAACTTCGGTCCATTGTGTAAGAGGCTCCCATGGGAATCAAGGCCAATCTAGCATGAATGGAATCCCCTTCAGAAACCTAGTGTTGCACAGGGTAAAGAGAGAAATACAAGATCCTAATTATTATGGAAATACAAGAGTATAATTTTTATGGAAATGCAAGATCATAATTATTATCTATATATATAAAAGCCAAGCAACCAGAACAGCAAAATGACTGGTAGCTATGACATGCACAGTGGTGGCCAACAGGTCCAATTCAGGCCCTGATCGGTACCTCCAAACCTCCAGTGCCCCTTCTCCTGACTGGACTGGCCCCTGGTTAGCCACACCCTGACCCCAATTGAAAGCAGGATTCTCCAACTGCACGAAGCTCTTCTCTTCACGCTCCCCCACACCCCCACTCCTGCCAACTTGGCCCTGATCAGCCCCCATTGGCGAAGGCTGGGACCCCACCTATACATAAAGAATGATAACATTTCTATGAGGTAGGAATTGCTAGCTTTATAGATGAAGAAACAGGTGCAGAGATCACACACTAGCAAAGGTTGAGTCCACTGCCCTGGCCTCCAGGCGCTTTGTGTTGATCAGGGAGACAGAAGACAGAACACAGCTGTAGACCATCCCACAGGCAGCAGACACTGGAAATGTTGGATGGAGATTTTCAGAAGAAGACGTGGCCTTTGTGAGCGAGGTCTGGGTGACAAGCCTTCCTGAAGGAGGTCAGAAATGAGCTTGGCTGTGTGTTGGGGGAACAGAGTAGGAGAGCAGGGAGAAGTCACTGAAACCAGCAGTGATCCCCCCCGCTCCTGGCTGAGGATGAGGGAGGAGGGCTCTCCTGGGCTTCCACAGAGCCTGTCTGAAGAAGTCACCTCGGAGGTTTGTGCCTGCAAGGACTGCTGGTGGGGGTCAGACATGTGGCTGAGCTTGAAAGCCCAGTAGAACAGGAGACCGGAAATGTGACCAGGCATTTTGAAAAGAGTTACTCCAAAATAAAATAAACTCGAGAATCCTACTAACGATCAAAACCAGGAGTTGCACATCCACTTTTCATTTGATGAGCAAAACTTAAATGCCCTCGTAAACATTGCCAGAGCTAGTGGTAAACACGAACATTCACACGCTGCCGGGGAAAGCAGAAGAGATGTTTCCATCTACTTAGAAAGCACATTGGCCAAAAGCAATGAGATTAACCATGAGCTTCTTCTCCCGCTCTGCAATTCCACTTTCAGGGGTTCAAGCTAGCGGGATTCCCGAAGCTGTACACAAGACAACATGTGCAAGAATCTTCACAGCAGCCCTGTTTGCAACGGCGAAAGGTTGGGAAATACCGAAGCGTCATCTACAAATAAACACAACGCTCTATGTATGTAAATTCTATTCATCTCTTAAAAAGAGTTACCCAGGTTTCTATAGACAAATCTCAGAAGCATTTATAGACTTCCACTTCTGGGGATGAGGTAGTAGCTGTAGCACACCACTGTTCTAGCTATGGACGGACGGTAAGGGAAGCAGATAGAGTAAAAGGCAGCAGGGAGCTACCGAGGGAGGGAACCAGGACATATGGGGCTAGGATGCGGGCACCATTTTTTGAACACGTGATTGAAGCCTCTCAAACTGGATATCATTTAAGGTTTTTAAAACTCAGCTATATTATTTTGTGACAATTCACTCTTCTAAACTCAGAATTATCTTGAAACCAGTGGACATGTTTAACTCATCATCATAGATCTGCAGATATTAGCTGGTAATATTTTATGAATATAAGATCCCGCACATTTGTCAATTCTTGGTGCAGGAAGGGTGGCTGAGAAGCCTGGCGGAGGGTAGTGGCTAAGAGGCTATCTTCAGAGGCTGGGCAGATAAACAGTGGAGTTTGAAACTGCCAATGCTGCTGGGACTCACAGGGCCACAATTTTGGAGAAGCAGAGACTCAAAGAAATGACACGAATACTCAATTATCTATTGGACATAAAGAAACTGGCATCCTGGTATCACCACAAGAACTGAATACCATGAGCGTAGCTAACAGGATGCTTTCTCAGCAATGATTCTCCTTGGAGGAGGCAATGGAATGTTCTAGATGTACAAAGGATGCAAGCACGGTGGATTATCAGTGGGTATACTGCTCAGTAAATCACATCTGTAATTGTCCACAGGCAAAGGTGGTGAGTTTTCCTCTCCATTCTACTCTTTTGTCTCCCCACTCCCTTCTCTGAACTTCCACATTCTTTTGCATATTGTCCAGCTTGGTAGAACGTTAGGTGAATTTAAACAGAGCGCACACAATGCGGAAATGTTGGATAACTCACATCTCCAATGTGTATGCACATTAAGAAGGGCACGTGATCACCGGTGCTGAATGAGTTGAGAACAGTGGTTCTCCTGGCCCCACAGCTATGCGATGCCCCTCACACGTGCCAAACCCTCACCTGTGCTTCCTGTTGTGGAGCCAAACAGGAGTGAGGGGGGGGGGCGGGTAGGAAGAAGAACCTGTTGCCATGTGTTTTGCTGCTCCGTGTTCTTATAATTTAATCGTTTGCCTATACCCAATACCAATGCCATCCAGGGGAGTCTGGAGTGGCGGGGGCCGTGCTCTTCCTGAGGAACATTCCCGAGAACAAACACATTATGAAAGAGACCTCGCGGTGATAACATACTCCGAGGATGACCCAATCGCTGGCAGGACACCTCGAGCAGCTAAGTGAGAGTGGATTTAGGAAAACATGAGAGCTCACCCCAAGAAAATAAAAAGCATCATTGAACAAACATCTCTCTGAGTTTCCTGGACGTCTTTTCCTTCCATCTTATGGATTTATTGTTTCGAAAGTAAATTAAAAGCAAAAAAAAAAGAGTTCGATTTTTTTATGGTAGTGATACGTTTACAAGTCCCCAAATGCATCCTCCCTCCTGTCTGCCTGTAAGAAAATTAGTTTGGAATTATTGAAATTGGCAGTAATGGGAAAGCTGGCGTAAGCAATCACTTGTACAGAAAGGGGGTCACCCTATCCTGACCTCCAGGCTGCTTCCTGGAACCCAGGCCTGTGGCTCTGTGTGTGTGTGGATGGCTTGTCTGCCCACCCAGCCTGTGCCCCTTCTCAGTGCCCAGCCCGGGGTCCAGGCTCGGTCTGGGGAGTTTTCCCAGGACTCCTCTTCCTCTTGGGGAGCCATGGAGCCAGCATGGGCCCTCACCCCTCCCCGAATCCTCACCCCAAACCTGGGGGTGCGAGCCTCAGATTGCAGGGCTCCCGAGGAGGCAAATAAAACTGATTGACTAAACTCCGAGAAGTTCAAGTCTAGGAACTCGATAAGGCGGTGAAAGCTCAGTGCAAACCGAGGCCGTGTGCCAGGCCCCTGATCATTTCAAGATGTGTCTCCAGCCCCTCAGATAAGGCCGGCCTCCAGCCAGGCTCTGACCGTGACCTTGAGGAGAGGCAGCCTTAGCCTGGGATGTCCCTTTGCACAGAGAACCAGCTCCCCGAGGAGCATGGGGAACCGAGGAGGCCAGGACAGCAGGACAGAGATGCCATCGCGATGTGGGGGCCAGATCAGAACCTCCTCCTCAAGCTCCCTCTCTGACCTCCACTTCCTCCTCTCCTCCGCACACTGAAACCCACGTGAGGTGATTCCTGAAACCTCGTCTTTCTTTACGGGCACATGAAAATCAAAAGGAACTACCCAACCATCCACTGCCTCTTCTGGTCCCTGCTCTCCTCTCCCCCTCCCTCACCCCGTCCCCCCACCAATTGAACATCAATCAGCAGCACAGCCAGCCCCCACGGGCTCTTCCTGCTCCCTGCTTCCTCCGGTTGGAAAAGGCTCAGAGATGTTCCCTGCGCTTTCCGTTTTATGATTTGAACTTGACAGAGTCCAGAGGAAGGGAAGAAAATGTCTCCCTCTCGGCAGGACCATCCCTCTGTCTGCACGTGCTCAGCTGCAAGATGAGAATCGCCATCAGGACCATAAGGAAATACTTATCTCCCGGGGATATGGGGAAAGTTCATGTTCGTGAGATAATGGGGCGTGTCATGCCGGGGGAGGTGGGGGGGAGAGGCAGGCCCCACCCCCAGGGGCAGTAACTCTTTCGGGGAGCAGAGGGAATGGACCCAGGGGCCCAGGTCAGACCTAGGAGGGAGCATCAGGCGTGTGGACTCACACGTCAGCCTTTCTAAAACCTTCAGAGGTGGGTTCCCTCTCCCCTCCCCGCCTGCCCGAAGATGCCAAATCAGAGACCCCCAGTGCCCCCTGCCTGGACACGCCCCCTCTCAGTACTCCCTGCACCCGACATCTGTGTGGAGCCACTGACAACATTCTGGAAGACACACTATCTGGACACTGTCCCCAGCAAAGCTGCCTCTGAGTCTGTACCGTATTTTCCGGCGTATAAGACAACATTTTAACCCAGGAAAAGTCTTCTCAAAAGTCTGGGGTCATCATTTTTTTTTTTTTTTGGAGTAGTGTTCCTTGTATGAACATATCACAACTTACTATGACATCTTATAGGGCGGCTATATCCCAAACTCTATATTTTAACTGGAAAAGTTGTGGGTTGTCTTATATGCCTGGTCATCTTATATGCTGGAAAATACGATATTAAGAAAACGATGATTTTCACAAAATCAGAATCATATCTCAGGGCCCTCCGGTATTTCCTGGCACCCAGTTCCATGTTGGGAGCGGCCTGTTCTATTGTGAGGTGTGGAACTGATTTTGCCTTTCACCCACAGACTCTGAAGCGTCGGGCCTGTGCCCACACAGATGTCTCCAATGCCTCGCCCTGGCTGTGCTGGCTCAGTCACACCGGAAGCAGTGCCTTACCTCTACCCACACCCTCCCCTCCTCAGTGCCCACTCCGCCCTGGGCACCTGTGGCCTTACGCACTTTCACAGGCCACCTGCCGTACCCCCCAATTCAGAGAATGGGCTCACCTCTACCTCTGGGTTCCCATGCACAAGGGATGCCCTGGGCTTTCGGATACAGTTCACTCTTTCATCATCACAACCTCTGAGGGAGGTGGGCCACCCTATCACGGCTCCCATTTTGGAAATGAGAACAGCGAGGTGCAGGCAAAGGCTTGCACCCACTTTAAGGGTGATACACCCCAAGATCAGAACTCAAATTCAGGACTCACCCTATACCCGGGGGCCTGCCTTCTGTTCTCAGTGATTTTCAATCTTTATTCAGGGGTCTCATAGGACAGGGCTGATGGGAAGCCAAAGCTGTCTGCTCTGTCCTGAGATTCTGCCCCATCCAAGCTGAGCACAGAGGGTTTTGCAATTTTGCAAGTCCTATCTCATAAAGGTGTCTCCAGCACAGAAGTTCTCCCCTTGTAGACACAGCTGATCCTCGTAGCCAATTGTCCCCTTTATTCAGCAACAGTCATCTGTGAGAGTTTAAAATGTAGTAGTAGTAGTAGTAGTAGTAGTAGTAGTAGTAGCAGCAGTAGTAATAATGCTAACCCATGTCCAGAGATTCTGGTTCTGTAGGGCTGGGGATGGGAATGTTGATTTTCAAACAGATGATACTATGGTTCATCCTAAGTTGAAATTGCTGTCCTGCATTAATTGTCCTTTCTAAGTCTATGCCATCTCATCTAAACACCAACCTTGGCACAGGCCAGGCTGGCAAACCCCTGAGTTCAGAGCTTCCCTTCTTCCATCAGTCTGTGCTCCTTTGCTGCCTCAGGACCTCCTGCCTGCAATGCCCCGCCCAGTCTGTGCCTGCTCACCCCTGCTTCCTGCTGGGCCCCATCAATTCTCTGCTCCCCTGGGGTGTGCAAAGCCCCAGGACCAGCCCTGCATGGCACCTTTCGCACACTCACACCCTGGACCTTTTGCTTTGGCCTGCATCACCTATGTCACTACAGATATGCTTGGTAGGTTCCCCTGTCCCTGCAGAGGGACTGAGGGAGTGTGTGCGACAGAGCAGGGAATGCCAGGGGCCCTGGCTGACCAACTGCTGGATTCAGGACCTTCCGGAGACCGTGGCTTCTTCTTTTATTTATTTATTTTTTTAAATATATTTTATTTATTTTTTACAGAGAGGAAAAGAGAGGAGAGAGTTAGAAACATCGATGAGAAAGAAACATTGATCAGCTGCCTCCTGCACGCCCCCCACTGCGAATGTGCCCACAACCAAGGTACGTGCCCTTGACTGGAATCGAACCTGGGACCTTTCAGTCCGTAGGCTGACGCTCTATCCACTGAGCCAAACCGGTTTCGGCGACCATGGCTTCTTTATCATTGTTTTGTACCTGTGGTTTTTGCCTTTGAGCCTCAGAGGCCTTCATTATTAAAAGGAGCTGACATCATCCAACCATCACAAGGTTACGTCTGGAAAGGCACCAGGCATGACTACTGACCCCTGATGGGCGCTTCAGGGTTTGATCATCTTCCATCTGAGGCCTAACGCCAGGCCTTCTGGGTAATGTTGCTCTCATTGCACCACATCAACGTCTAGAGTTGGGTTTTCGGGGGAAATCTCAACTTGGAATGTGACTCCTGGTGACATTTGGATCCGGGACAACACCCGCTCCCCAAACCCCAGTGACTAGGTGAGGAAGAAGAGGATGGACAGATGAAGAACAGCCGACATCCTGCAGGAGCGAGGCTAAGAGGAAAAGGGAGAGGGTGAGTACGCCTCCTAAGGGAAGTTGGCGGCGGCTTCCTGGGAAATGTGGTACGTATTTGGGTGTTGAAGTTTGAAGATGGAATAAGGAACCTCTCCCTTCCCTCTCTAGATTCATAATCGAGGAGGCAGCCAAGATGGAATGAGAACGAGGAGCAAACACCTTAAGCATGCCTGCGGTACCTCTGGGCAGGAGAACATGGACCATCCCCGCCATTTCAGCCTGTAGCTTGGGAGACCCCAGTGAGGGCAGGACTGGGCCTGCAGGCAGATGGGCTTACGGGTCTCCTGCAGGGGCCAGCACTGCTTCCGACTAGTCCAGTCCTGGTGGAGGGTCAGGCACAGAGAGAGGGGCCTCTTGATGCTTCTCCAAGGCAGTTCTAAGCCCTGGCCAGAGGGAGCAGGTAGGGCCCAACAAGAGGGCATTGATCTTACACCAGATGCAGCCTTACCAAGCGGGGGGCAGGGCTGAGCCCCGTATGCTTATTTCCTGGCCTACTCCCCTCCTCTTCAGAAGGACCAGTGAGCCGAAACTGGTTTGGCTTAGTGGATAGAGCATCAGCCTGCGCACTGAAAGGTCCCAGGTTGGATTCCGGTCAAGGGCACGTACCTTGGTTGCAGGCACAACCCCAGTGGGGCGTGTGCAGGAGGCGGCTGATGGATGTCTCTCTCTCATCGATGTTTCTAACTCTCTATCCCTCTGCCTTCCTCTCTGTAAAAAATCAATGAAATACATTTTTCAAAAAATAAAGAAGGACAAGAGAAAGATGGCGAGAAGGCCTAGCTGTGTTCCTCTATCTTTTCATCTCCACCCTGCGCTTTCTCTCTCTGGAAATAGGAGGGGCACAGCAACATTTTGCTCCAAACGTGCTCATGTTTGAAGCAGGCAGCTATTCCAGAAAAAAATAAAATAAAATTCAGGCAGAAGAAATGTATGCATACATGCTTGATGTGAGAAAATGTGGGACGTGTTTGTGGATGGGGGTGCCTGAAACCCTGGTGTTAATAAGGAAGTGGGGCTGGGGGAGGGAGGATAAGGCAAGAGAGCTATCGCGGGACTTGGAGCGCCCTGGGTTCCGGGCTCAGCAGTTTGGCTTTGACCAGTGGGCAGTGCGAGTCTAGTTCTCTTACTGGAAACGTGATGCTAAGTGTCTGCCTGCCCTGGAGCAGGGAGCAGGGCTGAGCCGCCCTCCACTTTACCTGCATTAGGAAGGTTGAGAACCTCTGCACTAGAGGAAGGCTCCCGCCTGGCCCCCCAATATCCCAAATTAATACTTTTCTAGTGTCTCTTCTCATTTTCCTGTGGCCTCCTCCAGAACCCGAACCCTGAACGGGAACCCTGAACCATGGAGGACGTGATAGGGGTTACCAGACCCACTCTTAGTCACTCAGCGGACTCATCTTCCCTGTGCACCTCTCTCTCTCTCAGACATGCCCTCCGTAGGCCATGGGGTGCCCTGCCTGGGCCTTGCGGACATTTGGATCGGTGGCCATCACTCAGGCTGCTCCTTTGTCCATCTCGGAGTAACCCAAAGTCAGAGTCACTTCGAAGCTGGTACGGGATCACCGATGTCCGCCCCGGGACTCGGGACCAGCTTTCCTGAGGACTCGCTGTTTTTCTTTCCACACCCCTGGGCCCGGTGGCAAATGGTAGGGGTCCCATCTCTCCAGAGCCAAACCGGGTGTCTGCAGCCAGGAAACTCTCGGGGACTCTCACCCCAGGCCCCAGAGGTAGCCAGCAGGCCAAGCCTGCACCATGGGCCACCCCGATGCCAAACCCAGGACAGATCGATCCCCTGTCCTTGCGGGGCTGGGCTCTCAGAGAACAAAAGGGATCTCAGCTGTCACATCCCCTCAGCCCCCGGCCGCTCCCTCGGAGGACTTGGCTGGCGTTCCCCGTGTGCTGTTTCCCATCAAATATACCTCCTCCCCTCACCCCTCGAGAGGATGGGGCCGAAATGAAATATCCAGAAATTACATCGAAAGGAGGGAGGGAAAGGAAAAAAAATAAAAAAATAAAAAGCCAAGGCAACATTTTCATCAACAGAGAAGCTTCCCAGTTCCCAGCCTTTGAAATACGAAGCGGATCCTGTGTCCGTAGAGACGCCTGACCTGCTCTCAGGTGTGAACTGGGCCAAGAGCGGGGTTGTTCCCTGACGGAGAGAGTGACAAGTCCACCTGCACGTTGCAAACTGGCGCAAACTGGGGGTCTCTGCACACCTGCTCTCCCTCCCTTCCCTGCGTGCACGGGCAGGCCAAGCCAGAGCCAAACTCTGGCTGCGCAAGTTAGAGGACACCCAGACCCTGCAGAGGGGCCCCTGTCCTCTCCTGCACCCCCCTCTGGCTGTGATCCACTTGCTTGTCTCAGAGGCCTGCAGGGCAATGTAGGAAGGACAGGACCCTGAAATCCCTTCCTGATCCCCGAAGAACAGGATGAGGTGGGCCTCGGGCTCTCTCTAGTGGCCGAGGCCTGGCAAGACAACCCGAAGGCTCTCTCCCTGGATTCCCTCTATAAATAGATGATTGATTAAACAGATTTGAGGCTCCTTGGAGGGGCGCTGGGCCATGATTGCTTCAGGGGGGGGGGGGGGGGGGGCCTCCACGCAGGGAGTGCTCCCAGGACCCTGCCTCTCGAGCGAGCGAGCGAGCAAGCAAGCACCTGGACTCACTTAGCGAGTCACTCGCAGGATCTACATTACAAGTGCATCGCCCTGTTGGCTCAGCCAGGCCCGGCGGGCCGGGGAGATGCCAAATGCTTCGTGTATATAAAAAAGGAGCTTTAGTAACTCAAGCAAAATAAGCACACTTTTCCCTCCCCTCCTCCTCCCCGCTGCCTTCCCAGAGACCCGGGCTGCAGGGTTTTTTTTTCTGGGAGGATACACAATACCTTGTTACAAACCATGTAATGTTTTAAAAAAGTATCTATCTGACAGTCTTGGCTACGGCTGGGTCTTCTATCTCGATTACTTCAATATGTCACATCCATATCACACCGCCCGAGCCAAGGCCTCGCTGTCTTGTCCAACCTTCCCATCTGGAAGCAATGAGCTTAATATTCTGGCTCTCCCCTCATAAAAGCTATGTCACAGAAAAGTAGCAGCCTGCGAACTGCTTTATCCCCCCAAGACACACCAGAGCCCACTCTCTGCAGCTACGTTTCCAGCCGGTCTCCATCCCCCCAGTCCTCCCAACTCTCCACTGCTGTCCCCAATCCCCCAAGGGCCCGTGATGGTCAACCTGGTCCCAGGAGGACAGGAGCGAATCGCCCATGGTGGACGCTTTAATCCCCCTTTTGACGTTTTGAGGGATGCAGCTGGAAACAGAGCGGAGGCCTCGAGACTCGCTCCGGACAGATGTGTCTTCTGGAGGAGAAGCGCCCCTTTGCGAGCGGCCGGCGGTGGCTGGCGGCTAGCAGGAGAGACCCAGGTGGGCAGCCTGTTGGTTTTTTTTTTAAATATGCTTTATTGATTTTTTACAGAGAGGAAGGGAGAGGGATAGAAAGTCAAAAACATCGATGAGAGAGAGACATTGATCAGCCACCTCCTGCACGCCCCACAGTGGAGATGTGCCCACAAGCAAGGTACATGCCCCCGACCGGAATCGAACCTGGGATCTTTCAGTCTGCAGGCCGTCGCTCTATCCACTGAGCCACACCGGTCTCGGCGGCAGCCTGTGCTTGGACCCCCGCTCCCACACGCCTGAGGGTCTCCAGCATCACGTGACGTCTGTGTCTGATCAGTCGTGGTGATAATGACCTCTCCCGTTCTAGATGCTCAGTTCCTCCTGGGATTCATTGCCCCAGGGAATGTGATTGCATCCTCGGGACGTCCCGTTTGCTCTGCTCTCGGCTAAGTGGCCATAGCAGGTGGGTCCGTGGCCCCCGGAGACCGAGTCCGCAAGGAAGATGCGCTTTAAGTTGTGAACAGTTAGAACAGGGTTCTCCGAGCCTAGACCATGGCCACCCATGGGGATGTTTGTTACGCGTGCCTAGCGGCCGGCCCAGACCGACTCCAGGAGGATCCTTGTGCCCAGGAGCGTGGATGTTGAACAAATTCCCCAGGCAGCATCCACCCCCGTTAAAATCAGGGGACTCCCGCCAAAACCGGTGTGGCTCCGTGGATACAGCGTCAGCCTGCGGACTGAAAGGTCCCAGGTTCGATTCCGGTCAAGGGCACGTACCTTGGTTGTGGGCACATCCCCAGTAGGGGGTGTGCAGGAAGCAGCTGATAGATGTCTCTCTCTCACCGATGTTTCTAACTCTCTATCCCTCTCCCTTCCTCTCTGTGAAAAAATCAATAAAGTATGTATTTTAAAAAACAAAGGACTTTGGCTATCTTATGCTCACCTCAGCTGGCCTGCCTTCCTGTGCTGAGGCCTCGGAGACGGGCCTCAGTGGGCGGGGAAGGATTCGAAAGAGCAATTGGTCCAAAGCTCCTGGCTGTCCAGGGAGCACACCTATCCTGTTTCCCCGAAAATAAGACAGTGTCTTCTATTAATTGTTGCTCCCAAAGAGGCGCTAGGTCTTATTTTCAGGGGATGTCTTATTTTTCCATGAAGAAGAAGATGGTAAAAAAGGACATTGATTACCTGTCTACGGTACGGTAGTCGTTGTCATCACCAACCAGCTCACGGATGGGCCGCAGCGCAGCCGGAGCTGTTCAGGCAGGGCGAGGTCTCTTTACATCAGGAGTCAGACGCCTGACTGTAGCTTCTGGGGCCTTCTATTCCAGGGAGGCCTCATGTTCGGGGGAGGACTGATGATCAGGGAGGTCTTATTTTTTGGGGGAGGCCTTCTATGACAGCGAGAGGCAACACTGGGAATAGGTCTTATTTTCGGGAGATGTCTTACTTTCGGGGAAACAGGGGAGCTTTGGGAGGGAAGCGGCTGCCCACGCTCACCCAGCCGTTCACCAGCAAGGCGGGCCGGCTGCTGTTGGATTTGGAGACATCGGCCTTTGGGTGCACGCCAAGCCCATGTGTGTCCAGGCCCATGTTCTCCCAGTTCCGAAAGCACTGCCCGATCTCTAAAGCGTTTCCCGCAGTGCTCACCCGAGAGCCACTGCACCCCCTGGCACCCCAGGGGCCCAGCCGGCCCAGCCCCCGGCACAGAACCTGTTTCCTGCAATGCCGCCTTCTGCCCTCGAGTTCATCTCTCTCTCTTTATTATTATTATTATATATTTTATTGATTTTTCACAGAGCGGAAGGGAGAGGGATAGAGAGTTAGGAACATGGATCAGCCGCCTCCTTCACGCCCACCACTGGGGATGCACCTGCAACCAAGGTACATGCCCCTGACCGGAATGGAACCTGGGACCCTCCAGTCCGAAGGCCGACGCTCTATCCACTGAGCCAAACTGGTTTTGCCTCGAGTTCATCTCGATTTGGCAAATGAGTGCGTGACCCGGGAACCATTCAGCGAACCCCCAGGCGCATCCGGAGAAGGCGGTGTGTGCTCCCTCTCTGTGTGTAGGCCGAGCCTCTGATGTGTTTATCTGGGAGCTCGGCTGGTTCTCCCCGTCCCACCGCTCGCACTGGCGCCTGCGGGTGCTCGGAGCCACCCTTAAACCCCCGGTGCAGGGAGAGCGCTGCCCTCGGTGGAAGTACGTGGGTGAGAAAAAGAACTCCGAGGTTCATGATCTCCAGTTTACCGTCAGAGTATTTACTTCTCTCTTCTTTATTTTATTTTATTTTATAATTTATTTAAAATTTATTTACACATTTATTTTATTTTATTTATTATGTATTTTATTTTATTATTTTACTTATTTTATTATTTTATTTTATTAATTTAATTTAATTTATTTTATTTTATTATTTTATTTTATTATTTTATTATTTTATTTTGTTATTTTAATTTAATTATTTAATTAATTAATTAATTAATTTTATTATTTTATTTTGTTATTTTAATTTAATTAATTTATTTTATTTTATTTTATTATTTAATTTATTTATTCATTTATTTATTTTGTTATTTTATTTTGTTATTTTATTTATTTATTTTATTTTATTTATTTTATTTTATTTTATTTTATTATTTAATTTAATTTAATTTTATTTTATTTTCAAGCTCAGGCCAGCCTGGCCAGTTTCAGCGTGAGTCAGGAAAGTGAGGCAGGGAAGGGCTGGAGTGTTGGCTAGGGAACTCTCTGGCCTGCAAGAGAGATGCCCAGGGCAACGCAGCCCAGCTTCTGCCTCCTAAACAGCCAGGTAGTTGGGTGCGGGGGGAGTACAGGAAGGGGGGACAGTGACCATGTCTGAGCCACCTGCCTGTCGTGAGTACCTGGCACGGTGTTGGGCACACAGGCACACTTGGTGAAAGCGTTGGCTGAATGAATGGCCACTGAAATGGGTGAGAAGCCAGCGCCTCCAGAACAAGCATCCCCAAGGGTGGCCATGGCCTGTGCTCGGAGAACACTGTTCCAACAGTGTTTTGTTTTGTTTTTATTTCATTTATTTTTTTAAAAAAAATATATTTTTATTGATTTCAGAGAGGAAGAGAGAAACATCCATGGTGAGACAGAATCATTGATTGGCTGAATCTTAGGGGCATTTTCTATTACAATGGGTATTTAAAGAACTGAGATAGTTTCATTTCTTTCTTTCTTTCTTTAAAGGTTTTGGTTGCAAGATAGGTTTTATTTTTTTAAATTTTATTCATTTTTTACAGAGAGAAAGGGAGAGGGATAGAGAATTGGAAACATCAATGAAAGAGAAACATCGATCAGCTGCCTCCTGCACACCTCCTACTGGGGATGTGCCCATAACCAAGGCACATGCCCTTGACCAGAATCGAACCTGGGACCCCTCAGTCCACAGGCTGACATTCTATCCACTGAGCCAAACCAGTGAGGGCTGACTATAGATTTTGCCACAAAGCTCTGAAACCCATAAAGCCCACCCTGCGGTGGTTGAGCATCGACCTAGGAACCAGGAGGTTGGGGTTCGGTTCCCAGTCAGGGCACAGGCCTGGGTGGCAGGCTCCATCCCCAGTGGAGGATGTGCAGGAGGCAGCCGATCAGTGATTCTCTCTCACCGTGGATGCTTCTCTCTCTCCCTCTCTGAAATCAATACAAATATATGTAAAAAGAAACAAATCAAATAAAAACAAAACAAAAAATACCCATAAAGCTTCCTGGAAAAGCTGCTACGCTCCACTGGGCAGAGAGCAAACCACAAGGCAGATGTCCCGCACTTTCCTGTGTGTGTGGAGGCCCTGCCTTCTGAGGCCTTGGTGTTTCAGATGCCACTTCTCCTTGGCGGACACTGAACACGGTCTCACTGATAGAAAGACGTGGACAGGAAGCCCGGAAGGCTGGTCAACCACCTTCATGGCTCTGACCACTCACTGTTTAGTGGGGACATTGTTAGCTGCAGCCTCCACCTCTGTTTGTCTTCTGTATTTCTGTTATTGGAATTTCCTGCCTCAAGGCTATGGGTGTGTCCCAAAGCCTCAATAAAAGGGAGAGCAAGGCCAGAGCAAGGGGAGTCTTCCCCCTAGAGCAGCGGTTCTCAACCTTCCTAATGCCGCGACCTTTTAATGTGGTGGTGACCCCCAACCATAAAATTATTTCCGTTGCTACTTCATCACTGTAATTTTGCTACTGTGATGAACTGTCATGTAAATACCTGATAGGCAGGATGTATTTTCGTTGTAACAAATTGAACATAATGAAAGCATAGGGATTCATCACAAAAACAACAGGTAATTATATATTGTGAAATATTTATTTCTAATGACAAATAAATGAAATTTGGTCTTGAATCGTGGTGTAGCATGGGTAACAGTCTTCCTAGGACAACAGTAAACGACATGGCTACACTTTGCTGCACCGAGGAGCGTGTGTTGGCTCCTAAGACCATGGGAAATAGGTGTTTTCTGATGGTCTTAGGCGACCCCTGTGAAAGGGTCGTTCGACCCCCCAAGGGGTCGCGACCCACAGGTTGAGAACCACTGCTTTAGCCCATCCCTCCGAGCAAGCAGCTTCTGCCCTTCCCTTCCGCACGGCTGACACAGGCTCTTGGGGTTCTGTGGCTGAGGATTCCAGGCTTCGGGGACTCCAGAAAGGAAGGAAAATGCTTGTTTTCTGCCGAGCAAGCAGCAGAGGAGAGACAGACAACAAGAAGGAGCAAGCACGCAAGCACCAGGCCTGCTGGAAGGAGAGGCTGATTCTGAGCAGATTGCTTTTCCTCAAGAAAAGAATAGCCTGGGTGCCCGTCAGCAGAGGAGTGGATCAGAAAACTGTGGTACATCTACACCATGGAATTCTATGCTGCCATTAAAAAGAAGGAATTCTTACCATTGGCAGCAACCTGGATGGAACTGGAGAGCCTTATGCTTAGTGAAATAAGCCAGTCAATGAAGGAGAAGCACCACATGATCTCACTCATTTGTGGATAGTAAAGATCATTATAAACTGATGAACAAAAGGATAGATACAGAGGCAGTAAAGCATCAAACAGCCTGTCAAATGGCAGCGGGAAGGTTGGGGAGAGGGGGAGATAAGAGATCAATCGAGGGACTTGTATGCATGCAGATAAGCATAACCAATGAATACAGACACTGGGGGGTTGGGTTATGCCTGGGAGGGGGGGCAATGGGGAGATATGTATATATGTAACACAATAAAAAATAAAATAAAATAGAATAGAAGAGACGAGACGAGACGAGACGATAAGAAGAGAAGAGAAGAGAAGAGAAGAGAAGAGAAGAGAAAAAAAAAGAAAAAAGGAAAGAAAAGAATAGAATAGAAAAGAAAATAATAGAAAAGGAGGCCCAAGCCGGCGGTCACAGGTCACAGCCAGCTCTCCGGAGTATTTTGTTTGGCCCCATCAGGGTGGGTGGACCTGGGGAGGGGCGGGGGGTCCCTTTGAAACAGAGGCATGTGTTTGGCTCTGAGAAACATCATTTCCACGGGTTTGCCCTCTCACACCCGCAGGGAGACACCGGAGGCCTGGGGAAGAGATTTGCTCTGTGGTGGCTCTGTGGTGGCTCTGTGTGGCTCTGTGGTGGCTCTGTGTGGCTCTGTGTGGCTCTGTGTGGCTCTGTGGTGGCTCTGTGTGGCTCTGTGGTGGCTGTGTGGCTCTGTGGTGGCACAGGTCTTGGAGGGACCGGGATAGACTGCCATGGGGTGCAGGATTAGTCACCTGGGCCGCTGCTGGTCCCCACGTCCACCGCTGAGTGGAAGCTCATCCCCCTGCTGAGCACACTCTCTCTATCCACTGTGGGCACCAGGCAGCCACTGAGCAGGGACTGGCCTCCTGTAGACAACACATGCTCTCCTGTTTGCCAGGCTGATGCCATTTCTCCGCCTGGTCCTGTGGATCCTGGACTCTGTAAGGTTCCTTGTAGCTGCTTGGCTTCCTAGCTTCCAACGTGTCTGTTCTCCCCTTACCTGTGGGAGATGGGGGTGCAGCCCAGGGAAGATGGGGATCTCTGGTCCTGGACCGGAGGGGGATGCCACTGGTGACCGGTGCCCAAGCCAGCCAGGTGGTCCAGCCTGTCCTCCTCCAGCCAGCGAGCTCCTTGGCATCTCTCATTGGTGGGCACGCCACGGTTAATGTCCTTCTCTGCCCTCCGGGGAGCCGAAGGAATTCTCTGCCCTCAGAGATGCAGGAAGTTCCCAACGGAGAGGGAAATATTATGGCTTCTCTCCCATCTTCTGTGCCAACACAGCGTCTCGGCCTGCTCGCAAGCACGAAGCCCAGGCGAGCAGCTGGGATGAGAGCTCAGAAACGTGTTCCCAGAAGTTCAGGTTCAGGCTCGCAGGGACGGTATCATACACGGGCACACCCCGCCCAGGTCCGGATGGAGCCTGCTTCTCACAACCCCATGTAGCCACCAGGACAAGTGTCATATTCTCCCCCAGAACAACGACAGGAGGAGTGACGGGTTCACCATTCCCCAGCAGGCCATGGGGCTGAGACTAAAGGCTTCTCCCATCCTTCTTTGCCAAGGGCAATGTAGTCCTTCAAGCATTAAGATTTCTAAACCAGTCACCTAATGTGATTTAACTTTTTTTCTTAATATGTTTTATTGATTTTTTACAGAGGGGAAGGGAGAGGGATAGAGAGTTAGAAACATCGATGAGAGAGAAACATTGATCAGCTTCCTCCTGCATACACCCCACTGGGGAATGTGCCCGCAACCAAGGTACATGCCCTTGACCGGAATTGAACCTGGGACCTTTCAATCCGCAGGCCGATGCTCTATCCACTGAGCCAAACCGGTTTCGGCTGTGATTTAACTTTAAGCTAAAGCTAGCGCTCTGTCACAGAAAAGAATAATTGACGCATTAATGATTTGAATAAATCATATTCATATTGAAATAATTGTGGTGGGGGGAGGGATGCATGATTGGTGGGGAGGAGAGGAGAGAGCAAAGAGTGAGGCAGAAAGAGGAGCCATTCAGGCATTTGGAAATGTCACCACTTGGGACTTATTTGATTACAAGGTCACAGCCATGTTAGCAAGAGTCGTAGTAACAGTAACACTCTGGGCAGTTTTGAGCGCCGAGGGAGTGCCCAGCTCTTATGTAAGTTGTCACATCTCATTCCTATAGACTCCCATCTTTGTGATTAAAGCATTATTACCTGCATAGCATAAAACATTCATCTTTGGAAAACATATGAATATGCCAGAATAGAGCAAGAGTCTCCAAATATCTAAAAATAACCTCTACAATCCCTCTTCTAAAATTTTTCAGAGGAAAGTAATATTAATGGGAGCAAACATTTACATACTAATAAATTAATTTATTTTTTATTATTGTAAGAAAAAAGAACAGAAATAGGAAAAGGGTTAAGTGAGCCATGGTAGATTGATGATACATAATACAGTGGTACCTCGAGATATGAGTTTAATTCGTTCCGTAACCTTGAGGCGTGGGAAACTATGAGACTCTCGAGTCGCGGTAAACTGGTGGGTCGTGTGCAGCCAGCCGATCCGCACGATGACTTCTATCTCAACTGTTGCTCGTATTTCAAAGCAAAAATCGCTCGCTCTATGGCTCGTATCTCAAAAAACTCGTATGTTAGGGCACTCGTATCTCGAGGTACCACTGTGTATATATATAAATTGTATATATTAGGAAGACATAGAGGTGGTGGTATAACTAATCCATATAATACTATAAATATAAAGACAAAGCAAATTCATACTGCTTTCATTATCAGAAAAAAATTTACAAAACTCATCTTAAAGATCATAAGCATGATGCCCTAGCTGGTTCGGCTCAGTGGATAGAGCACCGGGCTGCAAACTAAAAGGTCCCAGGTTTGATTCCAGCCAAGGGCACATGCCCGGGTTGTGGGCTCTATCTCCAGTGGGGGACTTGCAGGTGGCAGCCAATCCATGATTCTCTCTCATTGTGGATGTTTCCACCTCTCTCTCCCTCTCCCTTCCTCTCTGAAATCAATTTAAAAACATACATATTTCTTTAAAAAATCATAAGCATGACTTACTTTCTGGTCCTAATTGTTAAAAACCATGAAATTTATGTACCACAGCTGTCCTTCCTCCCAGAACCTTGTCTATCACCAGAGACGCAAGGCCTAGGCTACCTCAAGAGGGCTGAGATGGCAAGAAACAAGCAAATTTCAGCCGAGACTGGTTTAGCTCAGTGGATAGAGCGTCGGCTTGTGGACCGAAGGGTCCCAGGTTTGATTCCGGTTGGGGTCATGTACCTTGCTTGCGGGCACATCTCCACTGTGGAGCGTGCAGGAGGCGGCTGATCGATGTCTCTCTCTCATCGATGTTTCTGATTTTCTCTCTCCCTTCCTCTCTGTAAAAAAATCAATAATATATATTAAAAAAAAAGAAACAAGCAAATTTCAGATGACAGAGTAGGTTATTTGAACATGTTCTCTTTCAAAAACATCTAAAATGCTCCATAAAATACATGTCTATGAAGCAAACACAAAGTAATTAGGATAGAGTAAGATATTAGCCAGCCAAAATCTATATCAAGGCAGCCACCCCGAGAGAGAGGGCACCATCCGCTGTGTTGTCCCTGAGGGTGTGGGGAGAGCCACCTTCAGACACGGTATGTGGGAGTCCACGTTTCCCAAGAGGAGGTCCCGATGGGCCAGACATGCCCGTGAGGCTGGGGTCCAACCAGAAACAGGCCTCCTTTGCCTAATCCCCAAAACAAACCTGTGCCCTTCTTTCCCTGGGGGGGCCGTGGAGAAAACTGCCTCGGTGCTGAGAACGTGTGTCTCTGAGCACGTTAGCTGCATGTTACATGGAGCGCATGCTGGCCCTTGGAACTCATGCAATGCCTCTGGTCAAACAACCTTCAGACCGCGTTGGTTAAAATGGCAGAAGCAAATGTCAGCCCTCAGTGGAGGAATGCACCATCATCCCAGCCTCGAAGGAGAACCACGGGTGAGCAAAACAACTCACACTCACAAGCATCCAAGAGACGCTACCCCTGAGTAAGAGACAGCAAACAAAAGAAGAAAGAAGGCAGAGGAACTAGCTTCACAAAGACCTGTTCCCAGAACAATTATTCCTGCTTACAATGATTTTTAAAATCTGGAAAAGATTTCTAGACTAGGAGGCCGGAACCAGCAGATTTAACACAAAGTCTAAATCTAGCGATAAAAGAGACAATATTGGAGATTTAAAGAAAAAATCAACCTCAATGATCAGGTTTAACAACACGGTTGAAACTACTGAAATGATAACTAATACACTGCCATAAAGGTTCGTGAGAAATGATGCAGACTGGAAGAGAGAGAGAGAGAGAGAGAGAGAGAGAGAGAATGTGATAGAGAAGTTACGAGACTTAGAGGATTGGATGATGCGGTCTCCCTATTTCCAATCAGACTTCCAGAAGGGAGAGGGCATACGGGATCTCTAAAAGAAAATTTCTGAACATATAACAGCTTAGAACTGACAAAAGAAATCCAATGAATCAAAATAGGATAAAGGACAGAAAATCCAACCTAAACACATTCTACAAAACCTTCCAAACACCACAGACCCAGAGGTAAGGAGCTGAAGGAATGGTTGTTTAAACAAATGGCAGACTAACTACTGACTTCTCTCTTTTTTTCAAATGTCTTTATTGATTGTGGCATTACATATGTGTCCTTCCCGCAGGGGAAGATTGGCGTCTTCATTGGTGTGAGTTTGAGGTGGTCGGGGGTAGGGGTATGGGAAAACATTTCTCGGTAATGAGGGAAAAAATAAAAACATTTTCAGGCGAATGAAAACATAGATTTCACACCAGGTGACCGTCACTAAAGAAAATTCTGAAAACATGTTATTTTAGGAACGAGGGAGACCAGCCCTGTTTGGAAGGTCTGAGATTTAAGCTGGAATGAACACAGAGAAGGTGGAAATATGCGAACATGTGTAAACAAACACGGCCTGTATGAACATTGCAATCATGTCTGTGAAGTTACGAGACAAAAATAAACACAAGTTATGAAGCAGGCAACTGGAGTTAGTGTGATCGAAGGTCCACGCGCGGTGCAGGAAGTGGGTCAAAGTATTGATTAGTATTAGACTTTTACAAGCTCAGTATCTGCATAGTAATGATGATGTAGCCATTAACAGAATAGAAGCCGTATAAAGAAGTAAAAAAGGAAAACGGTTTAAAAATCACAAGTCCTCCCATAAAAATTTTGACACAAGAACAAATAGAAAGCCCCAACTTAGATGAAAGATACAAATCTAAATATATATATGATATAAAAATGTAATACTCTAGTTAAATAATAAAGATCATTAGATAGTATGAAGGTATCCCTATACAAGTTATTTACAAGGGAAATATATAAACCATAAGGATACAAATTGCTTTAAGGATATAGAAAGAAAAAAACACTGGCCATAGAAGCTGGTGTAGCTATACTAATAGCTGACAAAGTAAACTATAAGGCAATGTGTATAAAGTATAAAATGAGAACAATTTTTATTGAACAATCCTAAGTGTATAAGTTTTTAATAATATAGCTTAAAAATATGTTTTGCTACATTTGACAAAATTACCAGAATTAGTAAATTAATAATTTTAGAGGGAGATTTTTAAACACACCACTCTCACTAATAGATAAAGCCTCCACCTCAAAAATACAAAAGAAGCCCTAACTGGTTTGGCTCAGTGGATAGAGAGTCGGCCTGTGGATTGAAAGGTCTCTGGTTCGATTCTGGTCAAGGGCATGTGTCTTAGTTGCAGGCACATCCCCAATAGGGAGTGTGCAGGAGACAGCTGGTTGATGTTTCTCTCTCACCAATGTTTCTAATTCTCTATTCCTCTCCCTTCCTCTCTGTAAAAATCAACAAAATATATTTAAAAAAATAAAACAACAAAAAACCCACAAACAAACCAAACATTAGATATAATTAATCAAAAACAATTTATTATTAAAAGTCTTAGCAATACATGCCCTAACCAGTTTGGCTCAGTGGATAGAGCATTGGCCTGCAGACTGAAGGGTTCCAGGTTCAATTCTGGTCAAAGGCACATACCTAAGTTGCAGGCTTGATCCCCAGTAGGGGGTGTGCAAGTGGCAACCGATGAATGATTCTCTTTCATAGTTGATGTTTCTAGCTCTCTCTCCCTCTTCCTTCCTCTCTGAAATCAATAAATACATATTTTCTTTAAAAGTCTCAGCAATACAAGTTGAAGAAAATATCATTAATTTTTTAAAATATATTTTATTGATTTTTTACAGAGAGGAAGGGAGAGGGACAGAGAGTCGGAAACATTGATGAGAGAGAAACATCAATCAGCTGCCTCCTGAACACCTGCTACTGTGGATGGGCCCACAATCAAGGTACATGCCCTTGACCAGAATAGAACCTGGGACCTTTCAGTCTGTAGACCGATGCTCTATTCACTGAGCCAAACTGGTCAGGGCATTACTTTTAAAGAAGTTTATAGCCCCAGCCAGTTGGACTCAGTGGATAGAACATTGGCCTGTGGACCGAAAGGGGCCCAGGTTTGATTCCGGTTAAGGACACGATTAAGGACACGTACCTCCATTTCAAGCTCCTCTCCAGCCCAGGCCCTGCATAGGAGGCAACCAATCGATATATTTCTCTCACATCTCTATTTCTCTGTCTTTCTCTTTCTCTTCCACTCTCTCTAAAAATTAATGAAAAAATATCCTTGGGGAGGATTTAAGAAGAGGGGGTTTATAGGAATAAAATTATTTTTAGGTAACTAAAACTATTATAATTAATGATTGTCTCTGAATATTATCTTTTGTGTTTCTTACCAAGGCAAGGATAGCTACTATTACCACTCTTTTTTATCATTGTACTAAATGTTATAAACAGTATAATGAAGCGATAGAAAGACATGCAAAGAAAAAAAGTATCATTATTTGCTAGTAAAATAATTGCATATGTGGAAATCCAAAAGTAATCTTCATATAAATTATAACAAAAAAAAGTTACTGAGATCAAATATAAGTACTGACCCTGCAGTGTACCTTTGCTTATGTATATACATTTCATATATATATGTGTGTATATATATATATATATATATCTGCAGTAAAGCATTAGAAAATGAGCATTTTAGATTATATAATTACAATAGCATCAGAAAATATGAAATGCCCAAAAATAAAACTTGCAAAAATCGTACAATATTTTTTATGAAAATAATTATGAAACTTTGATAAGAGTTATTTTGGAAGACTTAGGTATTTACAAATTTGGACTGTGTTAATGATATTTGGAAGACTTAATATTTTGAAGATGTCAATTCTTTCCAAATGATTTGTAGATTCAATGCATTGTCAAACCAAATCCTAAAAGAGGGGTATGTATTTATTGGTATGTGCAAATTGACAAACTCTTTTAAAAATGTAAGTAGGAAAGAAAAGTGAGAAGAACAAGAAAGACATCTAGAAAAAAAACGGCTGAGAGTATTGTTTTAGAGAAAAATCAATATTTTAAAATATTTTTATTAAGCTATAGTTATTAAGAAAATACCCAGGCCAAGCCAATAAGCCAACAGCAAACAGTACAACACAGAAGCAAAATCATGTACATATACATTCTAGAACTACTATAAAAGTGTAAATTTATTTAGTTTAGGTAAGTATGGTCTTTTCAATAAGTGATACCTAAATAATTATAATCAACTAAACATATGAAGAAATAAAATATCCACCTCTCTTTATGTACAAAAAAATAGTGCATGTTGACCTGAGACTTACATAAGAGATATAAAACTATATATGTAAATACTTTCGATTACCTAAGAGAGTATCTTGAGAACCTTATAATAAAGAAGACAAAAAATGTATAGTAATAATGAAAGGAAAGAATAATAATTGAACCATATTATAAATAAAAACTCTTTTGGATGAGAGATGTAGGAAATTAAAAGACAACAGAGAGTGAAAATTTAAGGCATGGAATACAAAAGATATCTACAATACATACAACTGTCTATGTACTGAATCTATAATAATCTGAAGTAATAATAATCTATAATAATAAAAGCATAATATGCTAATTAGACCAGACGACCTTCTGGATGAAGCCCGGGCTGCAAGGCAAGGAGGGAAACCCGGGTCCTAGGTGCCAGAGGGAAGCAGGTGCCAGCAGCCAGGGAAGGAAGGCCTACTCGTGCATGAATTTTGTGCATCGGGCCTCTCGAATGTAAATCATTACAGAAGTTCTCAAGAAAAGATCAGAAAACATAATGGTCAAAAGATAGGAAGTAATCTTTCCAAATTGGCAATCAGCTTATGAAAATGTTTTCAACATCAGTGGCAATCAGAGAAAAATGAATGTGGAAATCATGATAGAAAACAGAATGAAAAAAATGTAAAGAGTTGGACAATATCAACATTAGTAAGATGTGAAAAAATGAGAACTTTCATTCACCAGTGGTTGGAGAGCATACTGTTTCTTGGGAAAACAATGTGACATGATCTATTAAAAGAGAAGATTCATGTACTACAGTTTCCAATTGTTTTACTCCTAGCTGTACATACTAGAGAGACTCTTGCATACCATGAGACATGTATAAACCCATTTATAACCATCTATACTGGAAACACCCAAGTGTGCACCAATGGTTGAATGGTTAAATGAATTGTGTATATGCATACCAGGGGATTCTATACAAAAATTAAAATAAATGATAATGGGCTGCATGCAATAACATAGATGCATTTGCAAACATAATGTTGAAAAATGAGCAAGTTATTAAAGCTTCTCAGGAACACAGAGGCATGATTGTGATTAATACAGTGGTTACTCTACTCAATGAGAAGGGGGTTGTGTCTGGGCAGAGGCAGATGCAAAGCTTCTGAAATTCTATGACCTGGGTGCTACCTTCACAAGATTTTACCTTTGTAATCATTCACTAAACTTTGTATACGTACTTTACGCATTTTTGAGTGTACATCTTGTAGTATGAAAATGTTATGAACAAGAAAGGAAAGGAGGCCTGACTGGTTTGGCCCAGTGGATGGAGCGTTGGTCTGCGGATCGAAAGGCCCCAGGTTCGATTCCAGTCAAGGGCATATACCTTTAGTTGTGGGTACATCCCCAGTGGAGGGTGTGCAGGAGGCAGCTGATGGATGTTTCTCTCTCATTGATGTTTCTGGCTCTCTATCTCTCTCCCTTCCTCTCTGTAAAAATCAATAAAATATTAAAATATATTAAAAAAAAAGAAAGGAAAGGAGGTAGAGAGGGAGGAGAGAAGAAAGATGGAAATAAGGAGAGAAGGGAACTGGACAGACTTAACAAATGCAAAGGTCAGATTCCAACCTCCCCGAGAGCTGTTACCCAAGCTGTTGGGGTTTGCTTATTCTTTGGATGATTGGGAATGTTGTAATCATTCTGGATACCTTCCTCTGGAATGTGGAAGGAACCCTCCCTCCAAATGGCCAATGCCATGGAAATTTCAAATACCAGATTCCATACTAACCTCAACCTTTCACCTCTGATCTAGATAAACTCCAAGCCAACTTTGCCTTGGATTTCAAGGACCTGGGCCTGGACTCTGCTTCTAGAAGCAACTGCCAATGTTTTGCCCTCGAGCAAAGAGGAAACCTGATTTCTTTCTCCTGACCACGTCTCAGAATGTCCAGTTCCAGCAGTTAAGATCTTTCCCCTACTGCAGCTGCTAATTAAGAACACATTCAGTTACCCACCCACCCCCTCTCTCGCCTTCCCTCTCTCTTCCTTTTACAATATTTTTATCATTTTGTGGTGATGCCCTTCAGCGAGGATTGCCACATTTTTTACAGATAGGAAGTGACATGACCTTTTGACAGCTTCAACCTCTTCTTGATTGTCAGGAGAAGAGAAATACGGTTATCTTTCAGAATTTCAAGTTGGGTGGGGATTGATGTTTCCTCTATTGCCCCCACTAGAAAACTGAAGTCTTTTTTTTATAAAACACACTTTAACATAATTTTAATAGCGGCTACTTTCTTATTAACCCAATTTGGAGATGAACTGATGTCACATGAATGTGAGGAATGTTGTGTGCAGTTCTTTGTTTTTCTGGAATTCCAGCATGGAAGTGGACCAACCACTTAGACTCAAGACTCCACTGACCATGTGAATTGTGTTGACATGGGTGAGTGTCCGTGTTTCTAACACATAGGTGATATAAAAATAATTTAAGAACATTCTGGTTTCTACAGAGATACTTTCAACTCTTAGGATTTGCTCCAGTGAACATGAACATAAACGTAATAACCCTGCTAATTAGTACATCTATACTCTATAGCAGGCTCTGGACTGGTTGCTTGATATGTACTATTCAATCTCCAATAGTTCTACACAAACCGATTGTCTCTGCGGATGAGATACTGAGACTCAAACTGAAACCAGCTTGAGGTGCAAATGCTGATCCTTTAAGAACCAGCTCAGCCTTCTCCCTTCTCTCAGCTCCAGCTGATTGCTCTGGCCCTGCTGGCCCCTAGGGCTCGCTGATCTCTGTAAAGAAAGCTCTCCTTGCCAAGACCGGTTTGGCTCAGTGGATAGAGCGTCAGCCTGCAGACTGAAAGGTCCCAGGTTCGATTCCGGTTGGGGGTATGTACCTTGCTTGCGGGCACATCTCCACAGTGGGGCGTGCAGGAGGCGGCTGATCGATATCTCTCTCTCATCGATGTTTCTGACTTTCTATCTCTCTCTCCCTCCCTCTCTGTAAAAAATCAATAAAAATATATTTTTAAAAAAAGAAAAGAAAAAGAAAGCTCTCCTTGTCCACACCAGTACTTCCTCCCACTTTTCCTCAAACCTGCCCACAACACCTCTTCCTGTTCTATTGTTATTCACATGTTCTTTATATGTATAATTGATTTTTTACAGAGAGGAAGGGAGAGGGAAAGAGAGTTAGAAACATCAATGAGAGAGAAGCATCGATCAGCTCCCTCCTGCACACATCTTACCGGGGATGTGCCTGCAACCAAGATACATACTCTTGACCAGAATCGAACCTGGGACCTTTCAGTCCACAGGCCGATGCTCTATCCACTGAGCCAAACTGGTCAGGGCTGTTATTCACATTTTCATGGACCTTTACCTGGATTCCCCAACTTGATTGAATAAGAGACCCAACAGACACATTTCCGGCTTTTGTTTCTTCTCATCATTTAACTCAGAGAGGCCACACCATAGAGAAGCAGGAGACATTTCAGGCAAAGCGGAATGTACGGGTAAATGAACAAAACCAAGCATAAAAGGGGAGTGGCTGAAAGCACACGTCATTTCCTAAGCATCACCCATCAGCAGACGCGAAGGAAGACAGGGTGGTCTGTGGGAAACTCCCATGTCATTCTACTACAGTGGTACCTCGAGATACGAGTGCCCTAACATACGAGATTTTTGAGATAGCAGCCATCGAGCCAGCGATTTTTGCTTTGAAATACGAGCAACATTTGAGATAGGAGTAACCTCGCGGATGGGTCGGCTGCACACGACCCACCAGTTTACCGCAACTCGAGCATCTCAGTTTCCCACGCCTCAAGGTTACGGAACGAATTAAACTTGTATCTCGAGGTACCCCTGTACCTGCCTCTAAATTATACCTGAAGCTTAGAAACTGTACTGAGGACATTCTGGACATTAAAGAGTTCTTTTTTCTCAACATTTGATTGAGAACCACAGCTCACAAATACTCATCTGCTATGATTATCACTATGTCTTGGAGGTTAAACCAGTCGAATATTATCTTGACAAAAAAAATCAAAATGTACAGTAGAAATAGAGTCATAGAAGGTACAAGGTCTTGAACAGGATGGATGGTCGTAGTGAAGAGCTTGGAGATAAGATTTCTAGCCCCATTGGATGTCACCCTAGGTAACCACTAGCAGCAACTTCCAGACCCAGACACTTCCTTCACTCGTTCACCCAACCAGGGAATGGGTCTCCCACGTGAAGTCCCTGGTAGAAGGGATACGGGTCAGTGGTTCTCATGTTCTCCCAGGTCCCGTCACTTTTTCCGAACTCCCTCCAGAAACTCTTCCCACAACAAAAATCAAACTCCAGGAAAGTTTTGCTTTTTTGCAATTTAGCAGTTTGGAGTTTTTCGTGCATGGGCGCCGCTCCACCCAGTCCCACTCCATCCTAAATTAAGTTTGAGGCTTTTTTGTTTTTACTCTTGCATAACATGAAAACGAGTGAACATTTTTTGCTCAGAGTTTCCATCTCCAAATCTCCTAAGTGGTGTGAAAAATCCTGGAAGATCTCAGAGCACAAGAGGACGCTAGGAAAAACCAGGACAAGTGGAAACAGCAGGGAGGGATGTAACCTAATGTCTGTGTCAACACAACCAACATTCCCCCCCAAAAGAGTTCTCTCTCCAGTGAGGTTGGGCTGCTGGGGCAAAACCGGGAGAGATGGCCATGAATCACCCCGCACCCATCCGGCACCTGGTAAACTTCTCCTTCATCCCTTCGACGCTGGAGGCCCAGGGCCTACAGCCTATACTGTAGTTGATATCCCATGAAAACCATGTCCCCAAATGAGGGTTATCTCTAACATAAACAAGAAAACTTAAAAATTGAAATCAATGTGGTCAATTAAATATCTGCAAAATGAACATTATGTTACCCAGTAACACAGATGCAATTTATAGGCACATATATATAATACATACATACTCAGGGGCAGCCTTATATCAATATGCATATGTGTACAATATTTAATTGAAATGTGGGTAATTTTTAATATGTTTAGTATAATGTAGCGTGGGCCTCTTCAAGCATGATCTTAGAATAGCCCTGCCAGTATGTGAACATGGCACTTGATTATTCTTTCTCTTTTTTAAAAAATATATTTTATTAATTTTTTACAGAGAGGAATAGAGAGTTAGAAACATTGATGAGAGAGAGACATTGATCAGCTGCCTCTTGCATGCCCCCTACTGGGGATGTGCCCACAACCAAGGTACATGCCCTTGAGGGAAATCGAACCTGGGACCCTTCAGTCCGAAGACCGACGCTCTATCCACCGAGCCAAACCGGTTTCGGCTTGATTATTCTTTCATTCAGATGAATAAATTACTCACTAAGTATGCGTCACTTGAAGAAAGGCAAGTAGTCTTTGACCTTGTATGCCGAGTTCTTGAAGGTACATTCCTGCCTTGAAAGAATATAGAATTATGTTTGAGGTAGCCAATCATTTCAGAACAAGATAAGTAATGGTGTAATTCAAATGATGATTGACAAATGAGTGATATAGAGTTAGAGAGAGAAATACAGTGAGAAAGAGAAAGACAATGGTTCTAGGACTAGGGGAAAGGCCTCAAATAGAAGCTAGGCCTTGGTCTGGTAAATGACAGAGAGTGTCTGAGAGAACTGAGAGATGCATGTGGATGCCAGAGGTAGGGTCCCAAGCCTACCTATCTTTGGGGAATTTGGGTGTGTACTTTCATAGAGGGTACTGAAAAGGGGTAACATTTACAATATTCAGTTATGTGAATTTTGTTATTTAACATTTAATTGTTCGATATTTTCTCTCCCTACCTATATTAGTCCAAAGAACTTACGGATTCAAGAAGGAGCATCCAGCCATAGGCCTTCAACAAAGAAGATGCTAAGATTTTCGACATTTTTTTCTCCCCAGAGCTAAAACATGAATATATTCAGGGTCCAAACGAACTACCTTATTTTCCGGCACATAAGACGACTAGGCATATAAGACGACCCCCAACTTTTCCAGTTAAAATATAGAGTTTGGGGTATACTCGCCCTATAAGATGACACTCGGCATATAAGACAACCCCCGACTTTTGAGAAGATTTTCCTGGGTTAAAAAGTCATCTTATATGCTGGAAAATACAGTATTTCTTTATTTTCTTCTGGGAGGTCCTCAGAAATCCTTTCTTAAGGATTTTTAAAAGATGGTGTCGTTCTAGGCTCTATGCTCTCAAGACAGGAACAAGTACTTGGGGAACTTCCCAAATTGACCTTGTTAAGACTTCCCCTTTTGTTATTCCTTATTGTCAGTGCTTCCACTGTTTTCAAAAGCAAAGTAAAGGGACTGGTTCCTTTCTAAGTTCTTGTTCCATTTTGCCTATATTATTAATATTGAATATTTCATTCCTTAGAGTTTTCCGTACACATTTGAATTCCCTCTGGACTGTGAGTTCTGTGAGGAAGGAGGAAGAACTGGAGAAGTCATATCTATCTGGGTAACCCCAGTACCTAACACAGTGTCTAACCATTAGCAGGTGTTCTGTGAGAAGAATAAATGCAAAAAATGAATGAATAAAGAAAATAAAAATGCATGCTTCTACAAATAATGTTTGGAGAGAGAGAGAGAGAAAACGCACACTTCAGGTTGATATGATTTCTAGAAGTCAGAGATAGAATTCCGTTTGTTCTTATAAAGAATGAGAATGCTGGCACTTGTACTTTGCAGAAATTGTATCGAGAACCACTGCTTACATATACCCTGAGTATAACAATGAACCTGAGGTCCCAGCAGCAGGAGTGAGTTTGCATTTCTTGATTTCTGGATCTGTAATTTTAAAAAACTACTCACTCTCTTGAAGGATTAACCTCTGTAGCATTAGAACACCTACATTATTGCCATTTACAGTAGTTGTTATGAGGATAATACACTTGGTGGCATCCTGTTCATCCTCAGGCCTTATAAAAATCTAGGAGAAACATATTATTCTTTGCCTCAGCTTCAGAATGCTTTACTCCTGAAACACATTCCAAATCATTATAGGGAAAGGCAAGGAACACCTTCCATATATTGAAAAGCATGCCAAGAGTCAATGTCCCAGAGATTTCCTCTCATCTCAAGATGCTTCCATCTGGAAGTTTCCCCAGTGGCCAGGCTGTGAAGTCAGTGAACTTTATAAATAAAAGAGATTGCCTGGTCAACAAAGTTTCAGTAAAGGAAAGTATCTTGTCCAAGTTCAGAGAGTGGCTTCCTCATCTGAGAATCTGAACGTGCTCCACTCCCAACACACATACCACACTCTCCTGGGCCACACCGCCCTCATGAAAAAACATTGTCAGATTCCTGCATCTGTCTAGCCATGGTTTCCTTTAGGCACCTTCCTATGTGACTAAGAAGCCTGAGTAGGGTTTTGTGGGGAGGAAGCTGAAGCCAAATAATCCTTTTGCTTGTTTTCATATCATGCACCATGAAATTAGGGTAACAGAGATTGTAGATTTGAACAGAAAGACTACGTATGGGTTTTGGAATCAGGCCTGGATTTGAATTTGGACTTTCCCACCTGTTCCATGCCCCTCTCTGCAAGGACATACAACTTACTTACTTTGCAATCATGGAATTTTATGTAAATCTTTAAGTTGTACTTTCTTTTGTAAAATTGGAGGGAATTTAAACTAATCAATAGAGTTGTGATAAGGACAGTTGATTAAGTTCACATTTTCTAAGCACTTAGCACAGGGCCTGGTCTATAGTTAGATACTCTGTGGATATTGCTATTTTTTAATAACTGTGATTAAAGAGTTTCATGGGACAGTTAATGCATGATTCTTGGCTTCATCAAATAATGGGATAGTTACATAATTTCTGAAAGAGGCAAAAAAAAAAGAAGACAATTATATTTTTTATAAGTAACTGGTCTAACTTTGGTTAGCTCCTAAAAATATTTTTGAACAATTTTTAAGGCTGAATGCTAAATGCTACTATGGTTATACAAAAGTATGGAAAGAATATTTTTGGATTAACAAAGGCTTGTTAATAAGTGAGCAATAGGAAACAAGAGATACCGATGATAACAATTACAACTATGATAATAATTTTCTACAAAGCTGTAAGACAAATTCAAAGCTTAAATATATGAAATCATATTCTACCCACAAAAAAATGTAAAAAAAAATTATTAAACACAGATTCATGATGGTCAACTTTGCATAAAGGACCCAGAGATGAGGAAGGATCTTTAAGCACCAACACAGTTGGTTCCAGAAAGCACACGGAACCACAATTTACCAGGGTGACCTCAGTGCTGCAGTCCCAACATGAAATATTGCTGCAAATTCATTATTACACATTCCAAGCTGTATGTCCACATGGCTGGGAGGGAGAGCTTACATCTGTCCCTTGTGTTAGATAGAATACATGCCATAGACTCAGTTATGGCCCAGCACCTACACCCAATAGAAGAGTCATGGCTCAGAGATGAGAAACCAATATGAATGAAGAGACTGAAAATAATTACATGATGCTTGTGGAGGCGGGTATAGCTTAGGCCCATAGCATCTTCATTGAAGAAGTGTTTCTTTACAGTATTTTTCCATTAGAACTTAATGTTTTAGAGCAGTTCAGATTTGTAGCAAAACTGAGGGGAAGACAGAAAGGTTTCACCTATGTCTCCTGTCCCCACAAGTGACCAGTCTCCTCCGTTATCAACATGCCCCACAGAATGATGCATGAATTACAATGGATGGAACTGCATTGACACATCATTGTCACCGAGAGTCCATAGTTTCTATTAGGGTTCCTCCTAGGTGTGGTGCATCCTATGGGTTTGGACATATGTACAATGATGTTATCTACCATTACAGTATCAGACAGAGTACATTTACGGTCCTAAAAATTCTCTGTGCTCCTCCCATTCACTCTTCCCTTCCCCCAACCCCTAGCCACCACAGCCCTTTTCATTGTCTCTATAGTTTTGCCTTTTCCAGAATGTCATATAGTTGGAATCATCCAGTAGATAGCGTTTTCAGATTGTCCTTTTATCTGAAATTGGTAAACAAAACAAGCTGCCAATTCTCCCTAATTCCTTTGTAACTAGTGAGTTATGTTTTATTTATTCTATCTTTTAGTTGTAGTCATTTATTTCTTTTTAAAGGGGTTAAATTTTTTTAAAAAAATTACTTAGTCTAAAGTAAAAAAGGAATGAAAAAGATCAAACAAGGAAAGGCAACTAACTCTCCAGCATCATTGACGAAGCTCTCAGATGGAAGACCTCACTTTACCCTCACAGCAGCTGATACAGTTCTACAGCTGAGGGTGCTGAGAAAAGAGAGATTGTGAAACTTGTGTGCTCACCCTGTGAGACGGTGACAAGTGGGGATTTGAACGCAGTCTTTCCTGACTTCCTGTCCAAATGTGTGGAAAGTTGTTTGCTGGTTATGTATCTACATATTCCCAATATGATCAATAACAGGGAACTTTTAATTTCAAGCTGCTCTACTGCACAAAGAAAGCTGAAGGGTGGATATTGGAGGAAGAAGCTATGTCACTTGAGCAGGAAAGCTTCTGGATAAAAGGGGGGAAGTAAAGAATGAGAGTTTGTGAAAGATTTGAAGCATTTGGTAGCTGGCTCGTTAGGAAGAATCCAGATGTCTCATTGTGTTGGTTGGTTTAAACACCCACTTGCTTTAAAGACAAGCATCTGGTTTTCACAACTGACTCTCCCTAGTTCTAAGTTCACAGTCCTAATAGCTATCATTGAACACATCCTATACGACTAAGCTCACTGAATTGTGTGTGGGAGTTATGATAAAAAAAATGTTGTTTATCTTAAGTTCTAACTTAACTGAATATCCTATATTTTTATTCGCTAAACCTCACCACCTTATATGTGATAGATACATGTGTGTATTGCTTCTGTTAATTCTCATCACAACTCTTCACAGTGTTATAAAAGGTGATACATATCCAGCAAGATAACTTTGAGGTCACTCAATTAAAAACTTGTGGTCTCAGGACTCACGTTCATATACGTCCCCTTTCTGTCTTATGGTTATGGCATATTTTCTCAAGGTCTGCAAGTGAAAACGACCATGGTCCCTTCTAACCATGAAAGAATCTAGCTATTGATTGATTATTCTAACAGAGGGAAGGGATCACATGAAAGCTATAAAGAACCCAAAATCTGTCTCCTGAAAAAGGGCTAAAGCATGTGATATTTTTTAATGTCTTCCAGATCATTAAGAGAAACAAAAAAAGCAAAGAAGTGTCCTCTCTTGAGACTCATTACAGCAGTGGTTCTCCAGAGGGGGGGATTCATCCCCAGGAGAACATTTGGTAACGTCTGGAGACATTTTTGGTTGTCACAACTGGGGGTGCTACTGGAATCTAGTGGGTAGAAACCACAGATGCTAATCATTCCTCACTGGACAGAACAGCTCCCACGATGAAAAATTATCCACTCTCCAAATGCCAATAATGCTGAGGTTGAGAAACCCCAAATTAAAATAATCTGTTGGGGTTTTAATGTTTTTTCTTTTAATTTCAAGTTGCTATACTGCACAAAGAAAGCTGAAGGATGGCTATTTGAGGACTTCCATGAAGGATGAGTTCTATATTGCATGTGGTCTCACAACAAAAGTCTCTTTATGGGGTACTCTGGAGCAGGCAGAAGGGGTTCACTGGAGCCTTGTGAAACCAGCACCTTTTAACAGATCTCCCACAGCCTTAGAAATCAAGGCTGGTCTTCTCAGAGTTGTCCTTTCTGATGGTTGGGTTTTCTTCTCAATGGTGACACTGCCATTGATGTGTAGGATTCATCACACTGCAATTCGAATCCAAGGTTGTCTTAGTTTGGGACAACTCAGTCCCATAGGCCACACATGAGTGAACTTGGAGTTGAGATTCCAAGTCTCCCTCTTCTGCATGTGTCCCTTCTGCCCCCAGCTCCACATTGCCTCTCTAGATGGTTCTGGCTGTTTAACTATGGGAAAAGGGGAGGGTTGTAGCTAAAGGACACTGGTTCAGTAGAAAATTCATGGAGCTTAGAGTCAGGTTAACCTAAATTCAATCTCATCCCATCTGTCTTTTGTCTATGTAACCTTGGTCTATTTTGAAATACCTCTGAACACCTGAGTTGTCCATACATTGCAAATAATTGTACCCACCTCCCCAGGTTGTGATAAGAATGAAATCAGATATCCCAGCCAGCATGCCACAGTGGTTGAGTAGAACCAGGAGATCACAATTCAATTCCTGGTCATGGCACATGCCCAGGTGTGGACCCTATTACCCAGAGAGGGTCCTGCAGGAGGCAGCCCATTAATGATTCTCTCTCATCATTGATGTTTCTATCTCCCTCTCCCTTCCTCTCGCTGAGATAAACAAACACATATTTTTTTCAAAAAAAGAGTTAAATAAGATTAACTATATTTAAAAATGGCTTTACAGTTTACACAGCATCATTAAAACAGATTAAAGTCCTCACAGACAATTTGCAAAAAGGCTTTGAAGCACATGTGTTTGGTTAAAGAAGCGATGGGGGCTTGTAGTTTATCCATTCTACTGACCAAGTCAATTGTATGCACCAGAGTGAAGAGGCCTGTCCTCTCTCCACCCAGAGAAAAAGGACTATTTGGTGCAATGTGTTTGTTTAAACACTTTCTCCTTTTTTTGCAGGCGGGTGGTAGAGAGAGCAAAATAACTTTTTCCTCAAACAAACAAAAGGCAAGAAATACCCAATTTTGGTTGACAGGCCTCGGTAAACAAAGGCCTGTTTTTCACTGTGGATGGCCGGGGGGCACAGTTGATTGTGAGCCCTGCCTTTCGCATCTCCTGACAGAGGAGATTTTGTAAAGTGAGAAACACCAGACGAACGTTGGCTCTGCGTTACCACGCTCAAGTAGGACACCACTCGGGGTGGGAGAGTTACTCGTCTTCCAGGGGGCTGAGGACGGTGCAGGGCAAAACGCTTGGAGGGCTGGATTCTTTAAAGTTTCCTTCGAGGAGAGCTTTCCATCAGGGTCTGATTCATTTCAAGGCTTTTCTGTTTCTGCTCCATGTCATAGCTACAGAACACCCGGAGCCAAAGGAAGGCTGACGTCTGAAACGGAGAGACATGTGTCAAGAATCTAGAGAGAGCCGTCTAAAGTCCGTGGTAGACGTCTTTTCTCTTTGATTCCTTACCACCCTGTTCCTCGCAACTTACCACATTCTGTTATTATTTACTTTGGTGTCACTCTTCCCTAGGAGATTGTGAAACTCCTGGGAACTCTTATTTATTCCTTTAGCCACATTGCTTGGCATGTCATGTCTATTATTTAGAGCAGTGGTTCTCAACCTTCCTAACGCCACGTTCCTTTAATGCAGTTCCTCATGTTGTGGTGACCCCCAACCATAAAATTATTTTCGTTGCTGTGGGGGTCGCCACAACACGAGGAACTGCATTAAAGGGACGTGGCATTAGGAAGGTTGAGGACCACTGATTTAGATTGTGCCCAATAAATAAGAGAGGTGGGAAGGAGGGAAGAAAGGAGGAAGAAAGGAAGGAGTGATATTTCTATTAAAGGTAAAAGAGAATTGGTTTATTTCTTTTTTAAAAAATATATTTTACTGATTTTTCACAGAGAGTAAGGAAGAGGGATAGAGAGCTAGAAACATCGATGAGAGAGAGACACCGATCAGCCACCTCCTGTACGCCCCTCACTGGGGATGTACCCTCAACCAGGATACATGCCCTTGACCGGAATCTAACCTGAGACCCTTCAGTCCCCAGGCCTACGCTCTATCCACTGAGCCAAACCGGTTTCGGCTGGTTTATTTCTTAATAAGTACTAGTTTCCTCGGGAAAATATTTCTATAGTGAGGCTGGGTGTGGTAGATAGGCACAGGGGATGAAAAGAGAAAACAAAATGGGGGAAAAGACCACATTCACTACCCTTTCCATATGTCTAATCATCAGCTGGTGAGTGAACACAGTCTCTCATTAATAGTCAGTATTGGTTCTCTTTATGTCCTCAAAGCTGTAAGGCAACTCTACTGTTCTTCTATGGGCACCTTCCAATTTGGTGTCTTCTTTAGAATAAGATTAGAAACCAAAGTTGCAGCTGCCACCTGGGCAACTTTGGCCAGGCCTTGGAGCCTGTGAGAGAGGCCTTAGTTATAAAGCCCAGATGTTTCCAAGGGTGATGGCAGTCTGCAGCTTAGCAGTGAGAGACTAATAATGCTGCAGGTCACTCTTTGAAAATTGTGGCCGGAACTGGTTTGACTCAGTGGATAAAGTGTTAGCCTGCAGATTGTAGGGCCCCGAGTTCGATTTGGTCAAGGGCACATGCCCGGGTTGGGAGCTCAATTCCCAGTAGGGGGTGTGCAGGAGGCAGCCGATCAATTATTCTCTCTCACTTGATGTTTCTCTCTCTTTCCCTCTCTCCCTTCCTCTCTGAAATCAATAAAAACATATATGTATATTTTTTTAAAGTTTGATCTAATAATTAAAAAATAGTCAAATAAGTGTAGTAACATACGATCACACAAATCCTTAATGTGTCCAAAAGGCAGTAAGGTCTGCGTGTGCATATGTTTTCCCCTCTCCACTATTTTCATGCTCAAACCAAGACTGTAGGCGGAACATTTTCTTTGCATCTGAGTAAGGCCATCTGCCAGTCTCGAAAACCTTCATTAATCATTGAGGTGTTCACCCCATTTGTAAGAGGATAATGACTCACCAACGTCTACAGAGCGATCCGGACAAAGGTAACTGGATGTTGACTTTGCAGACTTTCCTTTCCGGAGAAACGTCTTCACTCTGGAATGGCTGACTGCTCTAAGTGAATATGCATGTGTTTATGAGGGAGAAGGAGAGAACGGAAAGTGAACTGTAATTGAGAAGTGGTATTTATGTTAGAATTTCCTTTTCTCTTCAGTTGGGTTGTCGTAAGCACCTTTGCCCCAAAGGAAGACAAGAGCTTCAGAGAGCTGGTGCAGGCCTCTCACATGCTTGTGCCTCACCACTTAGTTGGAAGTACACTGGGTCACATACTCGCACGGACCCTCCATCCAGAACGTTCCAGGGAAAACACAGTGAGGAGAAGCAGATGAAGAAGTACTTGGGAACCTGGAGAGAGATGATTTGACGGTCTCTCCCTTCCCAGAAGGCACGTTCCGGTTTAACTCTGTCACAACCCAGTAGAGCCAATTTGACTTCCAGTCACTGAAGCTGATACCATATGAAGTTACTATTTGAAGGGGAAAAAATAAATAAACAAAATCCTAATTTCTTCTTAAAAGTTGTTTAAATGTCAAGTACATGAATACAATAAAACGTATTGGCAATAAAATCAAGAACCCCTATTGCCTTTTTAAACCAAAAAGTATGCTTTTTTTGGTGTCATCAGCTCTTCCTCAGAAACTTAGATTGGTTTATCAGCACATGGGCTCACTCCTCGGTGGACACAGGGACATGGGAATTGTGCTGCCTGCAATCTACACAGGTGAGAAGACAGCGTGTCTGTTCCCTGGGAAAGACACATCCCCAGCTGCCCCCCCCCCTTTGGCTGGGAGGTTTGGGGAGTTCATTCACATTAGCTCCTGGGCTCCCTGCTTCCTCTCCTGAGTGGAGGTGCATAGCCTGGCTTGCTCTGTTCAATCAGCAGCTGCAGGAAGAAGAGATGGAAACTCTTCCTTGTCATCGAGCCTCTCTCTCTGCCAAAGAACAATTGATCCCTGAAACTGCAAGCAGAGGGTAGAGGCTTTCCAAGGACAGCAGAAGAGACAAACTCACTCAAACGATCAGCCTCCCTTGGGACAGGGTGTAGTCTAGAAGCAAGCAAAAACAGGAGGGTGAGGAGGGCGGCAGAGACAGCTAGAGAGCGGAATGTCCTGTTCCAGTGCTTTGGGGGCAAGGACGCAGGAGAGGTCTGGGAATCTTGCCTAGATACCTCAGCACTTAGTAGGACTCTTTCTCTAATGTCATAGGATTTTATTCTCTTTAAAATGTGTTAGGTAAAATGTGATCGGGCTCAAAGGAGATTTAATTCCCACCAAACTATAGTTTCTTAAGATGATACAGAGAGAAATATTCACAAGAGTAGGGTACTTAGTCTTCACCAGTTTTGGTCAACATTCTTTCAACTTTGGGGTTCACAAAAGAGCATGTGTGGAAAATGCTGGAGGTCAGATATGTGACTTGACCTCTCCCACATCAAAGTGGGAAGAAAGGAATTGTCTAAAAAGGAACCATTGACATAACACCAACTTTACTACTCACAGATTCTCTCTGAAAGAAGTACTAAATCATGTACTTAAAGGAAAAAGGAAAATAAACCCAGAAAGAAAGGATGGTCTACAACAAAAAGTATCTAAGAAAAGATGATGATAAAAATATGGTGATACATTAAAATCTTATCAACCACAAATATTAGTCATATTTGAGAAAGTTAACAGTGCAGTGTGATGTAATTTCAAAATAATAAAAATGTGAGGACCAGCGAGGGAAATTCAAGTTTTCTAAGGTCTGTGACTTATTTTAGAAGGCAACGATACATTAATTTTAGGTTTGTTAGAAAGATATAAATGCAAGGTTTTATATTACTCAGCAATATTTTTTTAGCTTTGTTGGGTAAAGCACCAACTCCTATGTCAAAGTTGTAGGTTCATTCTCTGGTCAGGGCACATAAGAACCAACCAATGAATGCATAAATAAGTGGGACGACAAATCAATGTTTCTTTCTCTGAATCTCTCAAATCAATCCATCACTCAATAATCTATAATAATAAAAGCATGATATGCTAATTAGACCAGACATCCTTCCAGGCGACCTTCTGGACGAAGCTGAGTGTGTGAGAGAAGCCTGGGTCCCAGGTGCCAGAGGGAAGCCGGTGCCAGCAGCTGGGGGAAGGAAGTCCTACTCTTGCACGAATTTCATGCACCGGGCCTCTAGTAAATAATAAAACGCAACCCAAGCACATAGATGAACACTGATTAATTCTGAGTCCTGAGTACAATGATGACTTTTATATTATTTTCTAAGTCTTCACCAAATTTAAAAGAGACATAAAAAAGTGGGAAATAGAAAAGGAAAAAGAGAGAACCCAGTTGTAGAGCAAAGTGGTCCTATTTGAGAGAAAGTTGCAGAACTAAGTAACTATAAATAGGTTATCCTGAAGTTAATCGAAAAAGGGACAGTGGTCTTGGATAGAGCTGTTGGAAGGTAGTAAATCTCTATTTAAATCAATCAATAAAGACAGTCCTTAATCATCACCAATTTTGGTTAAAAAAAAAAAAAGAGTTCAACTCCATGCAATAAAATAAGGTAATGTCACAGACAAAGAGCAAAACCTAGTCTAAGTAAAAGGAATCGAAAACATACAAGTTCTAGCTCCTTCAATTCGCTGGCTAGGAATTCCCATAAAAATTACAATCAGCAAAATCTCGAAGTTCGTGTTAGAATTCCTGGTATTTTACTGCCTACGTGATGCATTTGTTATTACCTAAGTTGGAGTTTGTGAGTTATGTCTAGTCGCCCTTCTGAGGAGGGCTTAGTTCTTCTCAATGCTTTTGTCATCTTCATAATGCCCCAAGTTCAACAATACCTCCAGGTGTCCCCTTAGAATCCAGATAGGCACCAGACCAGGTGGTCACAGACATCCTAAAAGTAAATGACCCCTTAGCACATCTTCATGCAGGGACAGCCTTTGACCTTAACCTACTAAGTACATCACAAACTGACTCAGAAAGACTAAATGTCTTGCTGAAGGTCACATGACTTCAACAAGCGGATGTCATTAGAAACCAGGTCTATCAACATCAGCAGGTCATTTGGCGCTGAGTGGGAGACAAGAAAGAATCACGGTTAGGACGATGGTAAGGGAAGACCTAGCATCACTATTGAGAGAATGGTTTTCCTCTGGACCCCTTTTTAAGGCTTAGGGAGGCCTGGGTGGAGCTGAAAGAAATTGAAAAATTGAGTGTCAGGGTAAGGGTATCCAGGGAAAAGGGCTAAAATAGTTATTTCACAATTACATCCTAGGTAATTGTGTACTGGTATCTATTTCATTGCTTAGCAGCATGCTTTGAGGCAGACTGTTAAACATTACCTTATGAAAGCCCAATAGTCACCCTGTGGGAATGACATCTTGTACGTTTTCTTGTTCCCATAAGTTAGAAGGAAGTTTAGAAATTGTCCGTTACTCATTGCAAGTTGCAAAAAAAAAAGTAAGACATGGAACAATTTTTCATTTGGACATCAGCTTGGAACTAAAATGCATAAACAACGAAGCACATTTACTTTAGACTAATTTGGGGATGTCAGAGCGAGGACATAGGTGGGAGGACCTTGGGTCCAGCTCTGGCCTCTGATAGGGCCTTTGGTTAAACGGACATAGCTCTCCTTTCTTGCAGTGGTTCTCAACCAGCGGCAACTGCTCCCTACCTCCTGGCCCCAGGGAATACTTGGCAAAGCAGATCTGAAGCCATTTTTAGTTATCAAAACTGTAGTGTGCTACTATTTTCCAGTGGGTCGAGGTCAGGAGGGATGATGCCAAACATTCAACAATACCTAGGAAAGTCTTCACAACAACAATTTATCTGGCTCAGAATATCAAGAGGTCCAGGCTGAGATACCCAGCCCTGGGAAGAAATAACAGGAGTGGATTAGTAAAATGTAGACACTGAAAGTAGCCCTAATGTTCATGCCTATTAGCTTCCTGATTAAATACAACAGAGTCAGCCGAGGAAGTGACCAGGCTGATACTTGACCTAAAATGCAATGTGCATGCATTTTACTATGTGTGCCTAAGCCTGAATGTTAATCAATGTCCATGTGTTTCTGCAACATAATAAAATCAAACTCCACTAAATCACTCCTGAGCATGGATGGCTCAGTGTCAAGACTACCATTTGCAATGCACTTGAATTTTCAGGCAATACTTCCATGCATAGGGCACCTCTTAAAAATAATGACATTCTGGTCATAGCTGGCTTGGCTCAGTGAATAGAGTGTCAGCCTATGGACCGAAAGGTCCTAGATCAATTCTGGTCAAGGGCACATACCTTGGTTGCAGGCTCCTCCCTGAACCGGCCCCTGGTTGGGGCACGTTCAGGAGGTCAGAGCACCATGTAAGAGAAACACACGTCGATATTTCTCTCTGTCTTTCCCCCTTTCTTCCACTCTTTCTAAAAATCAATGAAAAAATATCTTCGGGTCAAGATTTTTAAAAAAAATGAAATTCTGGACAGTGAGTTCCTGATCACAGCTCACTGCAAGAAATTAATGACTTCTCTGAGTAGCTGTTCTAACCACGTCCATCAAGAAATGATATTGTAATAATAAATTGCAGATCACTGTCTTTGGGAAACAATAATTTAATATTATCCATTCTCTGGTTTTAATTAGAAAATTGGCCACTGGGAGGTTGATGTCAAAGGAACTAACTCATTACTTCTTTGTCTCCATTTCAGGTTAGAAGAATGACTAAGGGTTACCGTGTCCAACTCAATTCTGTAACCGGAGCAGAGACTTAGGGAAACAGGCACAATTACTCACAAGCAGAAGAGTAAAGGGTTCTTGTGTGAGAGGGACAGATGGACACGTGTCTGAACCCTGTTCAGCCATGTCCTCTGAGAACGTCCTTACTGCCTTATCTGCCGCAGCAAGCCAGCCTCCTTAGGGAGATCTGGGCAGGTGGTACCCAGCCTCTCTATGACCCGGGCACTTGAAGAACACTAAGGCCTCCCACAGGGCCTGTAGCAGCAAGTTCAGTAGACCTCGGTGAAATATTCTCCTGGGGCCAGTGGACAAGGTCATTGATTAGCACAGAAACAGCTCTTGTCCCAGACTTTGCCCCACTACAAGGGCATCTCCTGTTGCCCTTTGTTCTCACTTCATCTGGGGTGCTTGGTCAGAAGCTTCAAGGGAAGGGGACAGAGCCCTAGGCACCCCTGCATCTCTTGTTTCCCTTCCCAGCTCTGCCACTGACTGGCCCTTTCCCTGCCTGCTCATGGTTCAGTGATGAGGCTTGCATAGGAGGCTCCTGAGCAGTACCAGCAGCCCGCATGCTCAGTGAGCGCGGGGAAGGGCTTGAGGACATGGGCCTGCAGCGTTGGCCTGTATCTCCCCCAAGCTCTCTCTGTGGGGCTCTGGCCCTTTTTGTAAAACGTAGACTTTAGGCTGGTCCCGAAGGCCTTGTGCGCTTGGGGACTGGCAAGTTCAGCCAAGATAGCTCTTTGTGGAGGAGGGGATGAGCGAGCAGGTTTAAGAAGTAGACTGAAGTCACATCGTGGAAAGTCTGGCCTGCCCCCCAAATGCAGTTGGACGTCACATTGCCTTGCAAGACTTGGTAGTAAAACCTTGGTTAACACTTCTGTCTTGTCAGTGCGTGGGACCCACAAGTCAGGGACTGTCCTATCTTCCTCTCCCCAGACCGCAGACATGGCCATGTTGGAAACAGGTCATGGAGTCTACAGTTGTTTTCAGATAAGGTTGCTGTAGGGAAGAACATCTTCTGGGCCTGCCACAGGCCGAAGGGCCAGCTGTGCTCCATGTCTTCACTATGGAGCAAGAACTGGCATCCAGCTAGGTGCCCAGGCCAAGGAGCAGGTGAGATGTCCTTGGGATCTCCCTGCCCTCATTTTGCTCCTACAGCTCTGAGTGTGTTTTCTTGAGTCTAAGCGGGAAATAATTCCACCTGTGAACCCAGGGATAGTAAGACTTAGCATACCGGCCCACACCCCAATGAGACTCCCCTTTTCTGGAGCAGCATCAGTGCCCGGAGTTATCAGGCACGGGGCAGACTTGGGTCCCAATACCCTTCCTGGGGCAGGACCACTGGGCAGTGTTGTTGGGCAACAGGAAGAGGGCAGAGGTGAGCAAGGAAGGAGGATTTAGAGGCCCCAGTCCAGTGAGAGGTGAAACCCTTGGAAATATTTCTATTTGTAACCAAAAGCTGATTACTCTATTTCTTTGAGCCTTCTGGTCCTCGTCTTTAAGTAGAGACTATAAAGCAACGCTGCCAGAATGTTGCAAGAATTCAATAAGGTCATGTATTCAGACTACTAGACGGGGGCCTGCAATCATGGACACTACACGGATGGATGCTATGATAATATATACAGAAGCCATCTGCCTTCAATCCATCCATTTAGTTTAATACTTAATAATCAAATGGAATATCCGGCCAAACCTGGCTCTGGATCCTCTAACTTCTCGGTAGTTTTTACAGTTAGTTGATTGCAAGACTATCTCCCCAGGAACCCGGGGCCACTCAAAGTCCTGTGTCCCCCCAAGATGTTGGCTTGCAGTATAGCGCCCGTAGGCAGGAACCTACACAATTCCAATCCAAGTTCGGGTTTTATTTTCAAAACGAAATGCCTTCTAGTTCAGGGCAGGGCTTTTTCTCAGGGTTGCTCTTGGCCTCCCACTCGGATTTTCAAAGTGAAGGAGGAAATGATCTGTGACTCTCTGATTACCCTCGGCCATGTGTCCCTGGTCGGTGTCCAGAGTCACCTGCCAGCCTCCAACATCTGGTACCTGACCTCACCCTGCCAGGATTCAGTTTCCTCATCTGTGAGAGTCCCTTTCTGGTCTTGCAAAATGTACTGCTGTACCTTTTACCAGAACATGTTGGACTAAAGACCTTAAAGACATAAGCTGTCTCTCAAAACGGACTAGAGGAAAACGTCATTAGCATTTGGCTCAGGCTGGGTAACTTTCCTCGGTCTCAGATCTTTCTGAGAACCCGATGAAAACTGGGATCGCTCAGGCCAGAAAAATGCTCCGCCAGGCGCAGTTCTGCACACAGTTATGTGGAGCACATGGCCCGCTGTGGATCCCAGGCTGGGAACCTGGGTTTGAGTCAGAAACTGCAGCGCAGAGGAAAGGAGAACTGTCCAAGTGCAGTAAGTCCGTGATTACCTCGTCAGCTCATTCAACACTTAACCATCTCTCAGAGATGTCCATGTGATATGTTACCTCTCAAAGCATTTTGCGCACCCGTGTTCTTCAAACAGTTTCACAAAGTGGGTCACACTGGTACGGTGGAGACCATAGAGACGATACATCTTCCCTGGAATCCAACAGTGAAGCAGAAGTAGGGTTTGGTCACGACACTTGGCTAACCTGATATAAACTCGCCTTCTCTTTGCCATATTATAGTTCTGTAGGTGGCCTAGGTATCCTGTTAAGCAGAGTGAAATGCACGCAGGAAGAGCCACAAGAACAATCAGAAGACGGATAGGGAAGATCTAGGACAACTTCATGAGCTGCGAATGGAGTGGTAGAAAAGAAAATGAAGGATTCTTCCACCTGAGGGGAGAGCATGGACCGTGACACAGTATTACTGCCGGCACAGGAAGAGCATAAGGAGCACTGATTGGGCTCAAGGTGTGTACAGATGCCCAGTTTCCTCACCTGTAAGCAAATAGAATCATTACATTTCTGTCACCCTAGGTCAGTGGTCGGCAAACTCATTAGTCAACAGAGCCAGATATCAACAGTACAACGATTAAAATTTTTTTTGAGAGTCAAATTTTTTAAACTTAAATTTCTTCTAACACCATTTCTTCAAAAGAGACTCATGGTATTTTGTGGAAGAGACACACTCAAGGGGCCCAAGAGCCGCATGTGGCTCGTGAGCTGCAGTTTGCCGACCACCACCCTAGAGAGTTCTACCCCTTTTCCCAATTTAATAAACTTTCAGTAAATCTAACATCCAGACCATATTCAAATTTTCTAATTTCCCCAATTCATCAAAAAAATATTATTTTTATATAGATGGTTGGGACACACTTGTTTTTTATCCAGGATCTTAAAACACTTTGAATAGTTATATTTGAGGTGGCTGAGGTTTGCTTTAACAATTGTCAACTGGAGATCACACCTTGTAGTCTTTTGGAGAAATCTTTCCTTATAGTAAACTAGAGGCCCAGTATACAAATTTGTGCATGGGTGAGGTCTGGCCAGCCCATCCTGATGGGGGCTCATTGGACTGAGCTGGCAGAGGGGAGGAGCCACAGGTGGTAGGCTGGCCAGCCCTGCCCCTGATTGGGGTGTTTGGGACTGATCAGTGTCATAGCCACCAGTCTTTCCAGTTGTTCTGGTGGTTCCACTGCTCTGGTCGTTGGGCTTTTATACATATAGACTAGAGGACTGGTGCATAAAATTCGAGCATTGGGGGTGTCTCTCAGCCCTGCCTCCACCCTCTCCAATCTGGGACCCCTCGGGGGATATCTGACTGCTGGAAACCAGCAGTCTGATATCCCTCTCACAATCCAGACTGCTGGCCCCTAACCAGTAACCTATCTGCCTGCCTAATTGCCCCTAACCACTTCAGCCTGCCAGCCTGATTGCCCCCTAATGACTCCCCTGCTAGTCTGATTGATGCCTAACTGCTCCCCTGACTGCACCCCCAAATGTCCTCCCTTGTAGGCCTAATCTTGCCCCCAACTGCCCTCTCCTGCCAGTCATCTTGTGGTGGCTATCTTGTGATGACATCACAGAATGCCACCGAAGCTTTTATTATATAGGATACCTTGTGTGGGACAATATACCAATATATATCCTAAATAATAAGATATATAGCATGTATATCCAAGAGGGCAATTTATTCCAAAGATAATGAGCTTTCTGGTGATTGAGACATTCATATGAAGTCACATGCAGCAAAGATGATATGACCTTCAGTCCATTTTGATCACATATAAGCATATTTCAATTAGAAGTTTCTAGAGTTGTATGCCTGTGAGGAGTCTAGAATTTAGTATACAAAATAAAACAAAAATCAATAGAAATACATATTTTTAAAAATAGCACAATAATTGAACCTCACTGGAATACTCAGTCTAGATGGCTTCAGTTACCATGTAATCACTTTGACTTTCCAGAGTATACCATGGTGTGAGGATGCTCAAATTAGCCATGTGGAGAGACCACATGGAAAGAATCTGAGACTATATGACAGAGAAGATAGATGGAGAGAGGGAGGGGGAGAAAGAGAGAGAGAGAGAGAATGAGAATCAAATGCTCCAACAAGGCCCCTGCTTTTCCAGCTCCTGAGTTTGGCTGTATGTGATACCCAGTACCAGAACTGCCCACTCATTTCTCCCCAAATCCCTGACCCTTGAAAACGGTGAGATATAATGAGTGTTATTTTATGCTACTAAGTTATATGATGATCTGTTAAACATCAATAGACAACCAGATGAGATTTTTATTTCTCATTTGAAATCTTCCTGTTTTTGTTTGTTTTTGTTGTTTTTACATACAAAAATGCATTTAGGACGGAAAGAAATCAGAGTCTGTGTCTAAACTGACACCTCTGCAAGGTCCCTTTCACACTAGAGGGCAGAAAAGATAGCCTTACGTATAAGAAATCAAATACTGGACTTTTCCTCCGATGGAAAACCAAGAAAAGCATATAAGGAAACTCTGCTTGCTTTAAACGTAATGCCATTGAATCATGGTTTATCATTGGAGGGGTGTGTGTGTGAGAGAGAGAGATGACGGTCTATGACTCTGCACAAGATAAGGCACATGTGCCTCATCCAAGCAGCAGTGGGCCATCTCTCAGCCTCAACTGAGCGGGTAGGGCCTGCTTCTCGGGTGCCCATGCTTCCATCCGGCTCGGACCCAGGGTCCCAGGGAGGGTTCTGATGGTGAATTGCACTGCATTCCTCCTCGGACCACTTCCCAGTTTGACAAGCTCCGAGGAGGCAGCACATAAAGCAGCACAGGAAATGCAAGACATCTGCAATTGGGCCTGGGAACACGCTTCCCCGTCCCCTTGCTGGTGTGGTCCTGGCATGGAGCGGGGCCTCTGGAGAAATGAATTAAAGCAACAAGTCCAGTGGAGAACATGGGATTCCACTTCCATTCATCTTCCTTATTTTGCAAACACCGCATTCTGTAAATCCCATGCCAGTACAGCTCTTGGATCAGCCCTCAAATTCTTCTGGATCCTTCGGGGAGGAGATGTCAGGGCTGGCCAAGAATCTAAGTGGAAACTGATGACAGAAGCTGACATTAATCAGCTACACAGTATGTTCTTCCCAGCAGGTTTCTCCCAATAAATCAAAGGCCAGCAAATCCGAGGGGTATTTAGCCAGGAGAGAGCAACTGTTTGCTGTTCTCTTCCCTCGCTAAAGATGATGAATTCAAGGTTTAATTGAATCCAACACTGGTGGCCGTGGGAGTATGTGCTGTAGGTGTTGGGTGCACATACCACATAGTCACATTTCCTCACAGGCCGGGGCTTTCTTCAAGCATCGCCTGCTACACATGGTTCAGCATTTATGTTGGATTGTCCTGGCCAAACGCAGCCACCACCCTCTCTGGTGATCTGAAACAGATCCACTCTCTGCAGTTGGAAGCCTCAGGCTGTTTTGGTGACCAAATAATGTCTTTTCCTCTCTGCATGACCTAATTAAGATCCGTAAAGATATCAAGGTAATAATGTCTGTTTCAAATCCCACGAGGACCGAGCCCTTTCAGCATCAGTAGGTGGGGGAGGAGGGTGCGAGGCAGGACTCAGGAGAGAGGACCGCCTTGGGTCTGAGGCTATACTCCACCCCATCCTAGCTGTGCCACCTTAACTAGAGACTTTTACCTCTCTGATCTCCTTTTCATTATCACTGAAATGAGAATTTAAAACGTATGGTCTTGATTTGCGATGACAATTCATGAAGAAAAGGTGTGTAAAGGCAATCTGTATGCTTCAAAAGCACTATGAACATTACCAAATGAGGATTATTATGATTTGTGCCAATAATAATAATGTGCTTTCTAAAGAACATGAAAAAAAAAAAAGAAAGAAAGTTCCTCTTTCAGGAACTTCTTGAAGAAGAGCATGAGAAAAGCCAGTGGCAAGGTCTCAGCAATAGGTCCAATACAACACTTTCTGCTAGGACAGATATCTTTTTTTTTTTTTTCAAATATATCTTATTGATTTTTTACAGAGAGAAAGGGAGAAGGATAGGGAGTTAGAAACATCGATGAGAGAGACATCGATCAGCTGCCAGGATACATGCCGTTGACCGGAATCGAACCTGGGACCTTTCAGTCCACAGGCCGACGCTCTATCCACTGAGCCAAACCGGTTTCGGCTAGGACAGATATCTTGATGGAGATAAGAGAGTTATCTCCAAGGATATACTCATAACAAAGCCACACTAGGCCAAGAAGTGGGAAAAGTGTGGAAAGAATTAAACTACTTAGGACCAAATAGCAACTTGGATAATTAAGTCAAATATTTCTTGGGCATGAATGATAATTCAATTGCAAAATTACTTTGATTGCATCGTTTTTTGGAAGGAAGACTTCGCTCTGTTGAAATGTTCTCAAGATTTTTCAGCTTCTACCCCATACAAGTCTTGGCCACGGTAAGGAAAGGAACATGAAGTAAGATGTTTTGTATTTCCTTAATGATGGTCAAAATAAGACAGTCGAAAGTATTTATGTTTTTCAAAACATGATCACATTGGTTATGCCATTAGAGATGTACGTTTTCACTAAATACGCTGGCGGGTTATTATATCCATGTCCGGGTACAGAAACTGAAATTCAGATAGAAAGAGCGATTTTTCCAAGGTCCAGTGGATAGCTGGTGGCAGAGTGCTCGCTGGAACTGGCTTTGTTGACTCTCATATCTACCTATGCATTATGATTTCAATGGTCACTTTACTTTGGCATTAAAAGAACAGGAAATTTCAATTGATTAAGATAATTTTGTGACGTATCCATATTAAGAATTTCATCAAAAGTGTATCAAATACCCTGTACGTAGACCAGTCCCATACCTCTAGAAAGATGTTTGTAAAAATGACTAGATGCATAAGAAACTTGTTCCGTTCATTCTCCGCTCCAAAAAACAAAACTATAATATCATGTGTATGAACATAAGGTTTTAGAGTTGAACAGATCTGGAACAATTTGTTGTGGGCCGCTCACTAGGTGTATTTAGCCAGGAGAAAGCAACAGTTAGTTGTTCTCTTCCCATATAAATCAGGGTTAAGATCTACTTAGTAGGGTTTTGTGAGGATAAAACAATCTAATATATGCTTGCCTCTGACTAACCATTTGGGTCTCAACTCTAAGTTTCCCTCTTAAAGAGAAGTCTTCAGCTAAATAGCCCCTCCCTCAGCATCCATTACTATTAATGCCATCATCATATTTAAATTTAGAATTTAAATTTACATTATTTACTTTTTTATTAATGAGATTTTTATTTTTTAAATATATTTTATTGACTTTTTACAGAGAGGAATGGAGAGAGATAGAGAGTTAGAAACATCGATGAGAGAGAGACATCCATCAGCTGCCTCCTGCACGCCCCCTACTGGGGATGTGCCCGCAACCAGGATATATGCCCTTGACCGGACTCGAACCTGGGACTTTTCAGTTCGCAGGCCAACGCTCTATCCACTGACCCTAACCGGATTCGGCTCGTCTTTATTTTTAAAAACTGCATTTGCAAGATAGTAGAAACTGGACTCTGCTTGACTAGTTCTCAAGGACACACTACAAATGGGAGCCCTACTGATTTGCAATAAATGCTTATTTGTTCTCTCTGTGCATGAAGCAAGTATTACAACAAGAGCCTTAAATATATATTTCTTGAAAGGTCCCATGATAAGGGCTGGAAAAGCAGAGAATACATAACACAGTCTCTGCTCTCCCTACGCTCATACTCTGGCATTGACATGTTTTATTATACAAACGTAGTTCTAAAGTTCAAATATAGCAAGATAGCTAACTTCATGTAACTTTCTATATATAGAAGCCATTTGAAAAACATTTTCCATTTCGTATCATTTATCTTTATCATGATCATTATAATCATGGTCATCTTTATCAAAACTAATGCATGATTTCCTACGAAGTCCCTGCTCTCTGAAAAGTTATGTGCTGGTCACTAGAGCGGCACAGAAACGACTAAATATAGTCCTGTATTTACTATACTTAAAACATTTTCTATTTTTCGCTTCATAAAACACTAGAAATGTGTGAATCTATGTCATTTACGTACTACCAAAAAGTAGTATACAGGTGTTGGCTTCTGCCTAAGATGCAAATGTGCCCAGTAATGCAAGCTGAGGCATCTACATCATCCACAGGCCATCCTTACCTATTTCTCTAATATAGAAAGGTCAAGGTTTGCTTCTTTCATCACAAGTCTACAGCATGAGGAACATGTGAGGATTCCAGAAAATGGGTAAGGCTGAAGGAAAACTTAGGGTACCAGGAGTCATGCATTGGAGATCAGCAAGCCAACCCTTCCTTTGATGAGAATAGGCTGGTATTAACAAGAGGGGGTACATTTATTTCCTTACATCCAGGTGGGTACTTATTGTAAAATAAGTACCTTGCCATTTACCAACTGATTATTTATCCAGACCCTCAGAGGGTCTGGATAATTTGATATCAAATTCCCATGGCTTTATCGCTGTTGACCAATAACAAGGGCTGCCTTCAGCAGTGACAACCCTCAGCAGGGATGCTATAGCTGCTCACACTGTACAATTTACATTACAGAGCACAGGACACACCATACTAGATTCCAAGGACACACTCAAGAGCCTTGAGAAACGAAGGAACAATAAAAGTCCTTGAGAGTATTTGATGCCTGGCTTAAAATTCCAATTCCCTCTCTCTGTTTTCTAATGTGTATGTTACAGCTTAATTTCTCTTCGGTCCTCTGTGACATCAGCTCAATTAATGTAGTATGATCTACATGAATCTTTCAAGGTTTATTCAAAGGGCTTCAGAGACCATAATATCCAACCCTTCAACTTATAGATGAGGATCTGAAAAAAGTTGGTTCTCAGAAATGACAGAGTCTCCTAGAAGACAGGATTGCCCCAACCAGAAGCCTATCCTTTAAGAAAAGATAAATGGAGACGGAAAGGGAGGATCTTGAGGAAGAATCTGGAGGCTCCATAAATGTCCAACATATAACAGCTCATAGATTTACTTACGAGTCATGTAAATTTATGTAGTCCTGAGTGAGCATGCCAAGTTAATGAACAAGTCCACGTGAACTCTTAAGTTGAAGGCAGAGTTTAAAAAGGACAAAACTTCCATTCCATTTCATTCCCTCCCCACTCCTTTCTATCTCTTCCCTCCACCCCCTCACCAGCACCATCCTCATCGTCATCGACACCACCATCATCATTTCACATTCGCGATCAGAAGAGAAGTTAAGATACTGGTAGAGACAAATTGGAAATGTAATTATGTAAACTGAAATGGCTAAGGGGCAACATTCAGGGATGATGTCAGATTAGGGAAATAGAAAGATAGTAGAATTGTCAGAGGGAATCAAAGATGTTTCTAGAAATAAACCCTGGTGAGCCAAAGGGAAATTAAATGAATATGCTGATGTTTACTTGCCCAGCTTTTCATAGGAAATTGAAGACGGTTTTGTGAAAGGCAAGCAGGGAAAAGGCAAGTCTATAAACTATTATCCACTCAATGCCTTGATTTAAAACATTTGCTTTCAAACACACTGAGGATTCAATATCTAGTTGTTAAAATTTGCAAAGCGAATTTTTTTCCCCCCACAATTTATTTGGAGAAAATACCTTGAGAAACTGGAAACGTGCCAAGCAGGAAAAGAGAGATGCAGCATAAATGCATACTGCTGGGATTTTAGGGGCTCCAAGCCAGGGACTTCCTCATGAAAGAACTCGGCACCCCCGTGTCAATCTGAGGTGGCAGAGAACATGGCTTTCAGGGACCACAGAACATAGATGGCCAGGCACTTGTCTCTACAATATCTGGGTTGTATTTTCAATCATCGGTCTCCTTTTATTGGTGGAAAAGTGAGGATAGGAAAGCTGTAGCTAAAGCTTTGTCCTCATTGGAAGGTCATTAAAGGGCAATGCGGAGTGACGTTCCTGAGTGCATGGCCTATCTGGTTAACTGGGAGTACTGGGGTGTTCTGAAAATTTAGATCCAGACTGGGAAAGAAAAATGGCATGATTGAGGGTGAGCTTTGCTCAGTAGAGATGTGTCCCCTCAACTTTGATGACTGTTGATAACACTTTCTTCTAATGGCCCATGGGTCAGAGAGGCCACCATTCAGAACAGCTTTTGAAACCCACTCTGTCCTGGATCCATGACAAGATAAAGCACAGGGGCCCAGAGGGCACAACCCGGTGGCTCGTTGATTCCTCAGTCCCTGCGGAGTTTATATAGGTCAGGAGACTCCGCTGTGAGGCTCCGAAGGAAGGGAAGAAAAAGAAAAAACTGCAGAATTGTCTAGGAAAAAGATGGAGCTATCATATTACCGCCACCAGAATTGTGAGGTCAGTAGTTCAGTCCACTGCCTCTGGTTGGCTTCCATCCCCGACTCTAGCCCTTGGGGTCAGTGCAGTGTGTTTGGGGGGGAGCTCTCTGGATCTCACTGGCCGCTGCAGGCAGGGCCAGCTTGGAGAAGAGAAGAGAGGGTGGTACACCCAGTGCTGAGTATGCAGGGACCGACCCTCAGAGAGCACACCTGGAGGACGGTTAGGAATGGAGAAGAACAGACAGGTAGGAAGCAGCATAGAGGGGGAGAAGGGAGAGGAGATGATGAAGGAAGAGAAGTGATGTCTAGAGGGTGAGTGAGAGAGAAACGCTTCTCTGCCTCTTCTCGCCTATACCTGCAGATAATGCAGACACCTTCTCTACCTTCTCATCAGGATGTGCAATGTCCAAGGCCTTTCCGTCTGCATTCTCCACATTACACGCCTCACAGTCAGCCCACTCTACCGGCAGCCTTTGCATGAGTTAGTATGTAGAGCCTCGGAAATGTTAGGAGCCTCTGGAGTCACAGGGCTATGAAGGGGAAAGGAGGGTCTTGCACTTCAGCTGTCACAATGAAAGTTCTCTAGAGATCCACCGGAGACCTTTTCCCGGCCCCAGACTCTCAGGGAGCAGCCAGGAAAGAGAGACACATGAGAGACACATGCTGAGAGGTCTATGGCAGGAAACGTGGAGGAAAAGGCCAAAGAGACCAAAGGTTAAGGGGAGAGAGGTGTGAAGGAAAGAAAACACGCCGGCTGCAGCGGCAGCCTCTCCCCCATCCTGTTTCATTTAACAGGCTGTGTCCTGGACGGGGAGATAGATGGGAAGATAAACAACGCCTACACAGGCTGACTAAGGCCCCGCGGGACGCGCAGAAGGGAGGCCCAGATTCGCATCCAGGCCTTCTAGAGTCGGGAAGGAAAGAGGGTGCTTATGAGACCATCTGTCCTGGCCCAGGGAGGGCACGATGCGGGTAGGGGTGGGCCAGGCCTGGGCAGAGTGGTAAGAAGAGGGAGGGAATAGCGGTGGTGGCAGGTGTCTCTCCATCATCATTCGCTAATCCTCAGTCCCTGCTGGGCCTCCCCAAAGCCTCACATTCCAGAATGAGTCAGTGTCCTCATCCATCTCTTGCCGTCTCTTCACAGGGCCAGAGGGGAAGATTTGGCTTGCACATAGAAGGCCCCTGAAAGCATGAATTTGGCCCAACAGTTACCCACAATGCTCTGTTCTTTGCAGCTGTCCACATCTGCGGGATTCTATTAACTAGAGCACCTCTTATTCTGCTGTGATTCTGTTCTCGTGACATCCCTTTCTTTAACTCAGTTATTCACTTATTCATTCACTGGTGCAACAAACATTATTGTCTTGCGGGCACCTTGCTAGACAGGAGAGCTGTTTAACCTCAACAGGCCAGGACTCTGGAACAGCATAGCTTGGTGGGGCAGCCAGGCAAAACCACAGAAGGTTGAACTTAATCGGATAGGTAAGATGTAAGGCAAGTACCGGGTAGAGTGTATAGAACCAAGTTAAAGGGGGGTGGGGTGGGGGGAGAGAGAGTGTGAGGCAGCTCAGGGCTGGATGGACTCTGTCACAATCTTGTTGAAATTGAACTCTAGTCCAAATATCATTCTAAAGTCCCCAGGGTATGGCCTTTGTCCTTATGGCCCAAGATGTCTAACAGCCCCCGCCATCACCTCTTCATATCATAAGCACAAACAACACATCCAATAGGCCTTCTGCTACCTGTTAGTCCTGAGAACTAATAAGTATCTTCTCTCCTGCTTGCTTTTCTCAGATTCAGCCATTCATACCCCCAGTTTTAGTGTTCCTTCAATGCCCTCTTCTGATTGAAGAGCTTCACATTGTACAAAAGATATTCAGTTGGACCTATCGATTGACTCTGTCCAGCCCATTGCCACATTTCTGCAGAGAGAGAGAGAGAGAGAGAGAGAGAGAGAGAGAGAGAGAGAGAGAGAGAGAGAGAGAGAGAAAGGAACTATATACATAAGGACCACGGAGATTTAGAGCTCAAAGACTCCATGAAGGCATCAGCCATCCTTCACAGCTTCTAGTCCGCTGAAACTCCAGCCTTACCACGGGGGTGGCGCTTATGACCCTAAAGTTACTGCCCAGGAGTCCAGTGGCAGGAGCAAAGCCCCTGGTTGCCTCCTGGGCCCTGGCACTTCCCACATCTGATGAGCTGATACCAGACTCGATGATGGGCATGGGCTTTGATGATCTGGTCTAACCTGAGGCTTTATCTGCAACTTTATGTCCTTTGTCCTTTTCTTGTGCTCCTTTGCTTGGAAACTGTGAGCCCACACAGCCTGACAGGGTGCATTGTGCCCGTGGTGAGCATGGATCTGGGCATTCAGCCACCCTGAGCCAGGCCCTTAAAAAGTGGTAAGAGATGAGACACATCACTTGGGCCTTCAGACTGCTCCTTGTACAAACAGGGATGGTACTAACCCCTCGCCTCAAGGATTTTATGAACGTTACATGCAAATCAGTCTGGTGGAGCCATACAATCAAAACGACAGCTTCCTTTTCTTCTACAGGGGTTTTTTCTCTTCCAAAATATTTGCATCCTCGGAAGTGGAGGATCTCTGATAAAAAAGGGAAGCAACTCAACCACAGACACTGGGGCCGGCCAGCGTTTGAGGAAGCCTCTAACTAGCAGCTCCAATTTCCTTCTCTCTTGGCTGACAGAGTTGGAGGCAGGAGCCTGATACTATCTCCTTCCATCTGTTTCTCTGCGCGGACTTATTATAACAGGATGTTTCCATTCCAAAACAGTGGCCCCTTCTATACGAGCGCGTGCAAATATTGCTCTTAATTTCCCAGTGTTTTGCTCTCAGGCTTCCAATTACAGAACTAAGAAGTGCTAAAAGAAAATTTTAAAAAAAAGGCTTTCTCCTGACTTCTCTGCTGAGAGGCAGAGTTGGGGAGCATAGGGCCTCTCTCCATGAGTGCCCCGTGTCCCCTCAAATCTCCTGGCGCTCACCCTTTGTTTGAGCCGGCTTAGCTGCTCCCCTGGGCCCCCAAACAGTCCATTTTCCCATCTATCATCTCTGCTCCTTCAACCAAATTCAACTGTGACCCAGAGCCCTGGTTTCCATGAGTAGTTCCCCCCCTCCTCTTACCACACCCCAAACTCAGGGGGTGCTGTGCTCCGAGGATTGGGGACAGAAGCAGATGAGGTCACCAGGGTAGGCTGGATGAACTACTCATTGAGAACCACAGCCTGTTCCCCGGTGAGGCAGGTACCCAGGAAGCGTTTCTGAAAGACATGGAATGGGCCCAGCCTTCCTCTGACCCCTCCGGTTCTCAGGAACCTTCATTCCTGTGGGTCTGAATCTGTACTTAGAAATTGGAGGCTAGAATGGATGAGGTTAGGAGGTCTTAGTTCTGGTTGCCATAAGAAGTTGCTATAGACAATGCGGTGGCTGAAACAACAAACACGTATTTCTCACAGTGCTGGAGGCTGAGAAGTTCAAAATCAAGGTGCAGACACATTCAGTGTCTGATGAGAACCCACTTGCTGGTCTGTAGGCAGCCGTCTTTTAGTTGAGTTCTCACAGGGGGGAAAGCAGAGAGAAAGAGCAAGCTCTGGGTTTACTATATGGTTGCTAATTCTATTTGTGAAGGCTCCATTCTCATTACCTAATCACCTCCCCAAAGCCCACCTCTTAATATCATCGCATTGGGGGTTAGCATTTCAATGTATGAATTTTGAGGAGGGAACATTCAGTCCATAACAAAGCTTGAGTGGACTAAAACTTGGAGGAAGTCTGAAGGCACAATAGACACTTATGTCTCCAAATCCTCTTAGGAAATAGGTGTCTTAGCCTAGAAGCCTGCACATCCTGTTTGGAGTAGCCTGATCTTTCATGCAGGGTCCAGAATATAACATTTAGGAACTTATTCCATGTAAGTAGCAAGCTCTTATCCTAGCCTGCACTTCTTTTTAAGAACATATTTCTCTTCATGTATGTTCTATAGTCACTCCTACGCTAAAAGCAAATAAATATGATATGCCATGAGCATAGCTTTGCAGATCAATCTATAGTTTGAACCTCAATACAACCCAGTGAAATAAATATTATTACCCCCATTTTATAGATCAGGAGACTGAGGCATAGGGAATGTACTTCCTCCAGCATCATATAGTCAGTAAGAGGTGGACAGCACGGGAATACAAATGTAATTTTCTCTACATCCAGATATATTACTGCCAGTGTGATCCAAGATCCTCAATTCTGAATGCTGAAGTGTTTATAGGCCCCTGATTAGCATGACATATCAAAGAAAAGAATTCCTGAAATCATTCTTAAACAATGTCCAGGACCATAAATACCCAAATTCAGAATCACATAAATATATTTCTACTTATTTCTCTTTATTCAAATAGAGACCACTTTTCTTTTGACTTTCCCCTCCAGCATACATTGTCATTATTATGGCATCTATAACATGTGAAAGCATTTAGTATGTTAGATAGCATGTAGGGTTAGAACATTCCACACTATAGGAGATCCCCTTGAGGGCAGAGGTCATGACTTGGTCAGCAATGTCAATACCATCTTAGAACTCTGCAAGGCGGCCCCTGCCCCAATCCTGCATGTCAGGCAAACTCACACTTTGGAGTGGTTGCCTGAAATTTTCCAAGGCCCCCTCCAATGCCAAAACCAGTTGGGGCCAGCATTTTCATTCGGGTAGATGAAGTTGCCCTGTAGCTACCTGGTCCTTGATTTCTGGGAGAGAATCTGGGGAGAGGAAAGATCACACTAGCAGCATAGTATTTCATTCATGGAACAGCATGAGACTGTGGTACCAGGTGTCGCTGTTTTGTTGATATTGATGACATGAATGATTGGTATAGACAAGTATTTGATCAGAGCCCCGCATCCAAAATAGCAGGCCTGGTCAATGGGTCTGTAGTCCCCATGAAGGATCTGCTCAGTAAATATTTGGGAAATCAACAAAGGATTCAATAAATGGTCTGTGGTGCTTCAAAGTATATTAAATGAAGAACATTGAAATGTTTCTCCTGATTATGGAGCTGTCATTATTTAACAGTCATTTTCCAAAGGCAAACTGTATAAAACTCACTCCAATACCCAAGTCCAGTGAATTACTCCCAGGTTAAGTCCAGTAATGACGGTTATATCTATTGGTCCGTCTGAAAGCCCATGTACCCTCCCAGACTTAACTCCATTCTCTCCACTTTGGTCATCCATGTGCTTAGATTGTAGCCGTGTTAAATGTGCCTGTATGTCTGCATTAGGGCAAACATAGCCCCTTGTAGCACCTGCCCTCCCCCTCCCATGTCCACTGTCATAGGGTTACCAGGGCCAGTGAGTCCCAAAGAAGAAGAAGAATTGGGGGAGAGGGGAGCCTGATTTATCTCAATCTTGTTCAGGGCTAAAATGAAATTCTTTTAAAAAAATTCCTACACTGATGTTGAAAATGAAATCTTGAAGACAAATGATTCTGGACAGTGGAAATTCTGGCCCCCAGAGAGAGGAAGAAAATGAGCTTTCTGTTATGAGGGCTCAAGCCACCAAGACTGTGGTATCTGATTGGCTAACGTGTTATATTTTGAGTGAGGACTGACAAGACCCTTATGTGAAACCATTATGTCATTCTGTGGAAGATACCTCCCTTACTTCTAACGTGATTTCCAAAGGAATTGGGCCTGTTGTCAAAAATAACATGCTTCATGTGAAATACAGATTTATTGGACCTGGGTAAGTTATTTATGATCTTGGGTTTATGGCTTTAATAACCTCTTCTCCAAGAGGGTGTCTGAAGAAGAAAGGCCCCATGGCTAAGGGCCAGAAAATTACACACCACGATAGAGGGGGAGGTCACCACATACATTTCCCTCCCATAGATGGCTTGTCCACACAGATGGCTTGAGCAACTCATAGGCATGCAGTGCTATATTAAGCACCAAGGGCATACATATAAGTCATAGATTTTTAACCTCTGGGCCTTACAGCAAAATTGCTATAACCTGAGAACATCATGAACCATTTAAGTGGATATTTAAGGTACATGATAAGAATTTAAGTAGACTGAGATTCCCAGAAATTTCTTAACTTAGACAGGGGACTCTGGGCAGGGCCCTGAATGGTAGATTTGTTTGTGAGAAGTTTAGAACTGAGAAAGACATTTGAGTAAATAATATGAATGAAAGAATAAAGGTGTCAGGCCCTAGCCAGTTCTGCTCAGTGGATAGAGTGTCAGCTTTCAGACCAAAGAGTCCTGGGTCCAATTCTGGTCAAGGGCAGGTATCTTGGTAGCAGGATCCTTTCAGGCTCAGGCAACTGGTCAGAGCACATGCAGGAGGCAACTAATCAATGTGTTTCTCTCACATGGATATTTCTCTCTGTCTTTCCCTCTCTCTTCCATTCTCTTTAAAAAGTCAATGGGAAAATATACTTTGGCAAGGATTAACAACAACCAGAGAATAAAGGTGGAATCATTCAAATTAATTTCAAGCAAAAAGGGACAAGATAAGTTGGAGGATAAAGATTTGGAGTACACCAGAAGGCATTAAGGATGACAAGGCAGATTTACTGATTGTATTCTGTTGTAATATTTCTATTTATATAATGCATTGACTATAGCAGTCTCATCTTTCTTCAAAATTATTGGGAATGTGTCTCAAAAATATCACAACTTATTCTACTCTCCACTGCCCCCTGCATACACAACTTACATTGTATGTGAATGGCAAGGGTTTGGTTTAATGATATGTACATGAGGGCATGGCAGGTCACAATGATGTTATATGTGTTATATTTAAACTAGATGCCCAATGCACAAAGATTCGTGCAAGAATAGGCCTTCCTGCCCCTGGCTTCCAGCACCGTCTTCCCTCTGGCATCCTGGAATTCGGAACCTGGGCCTTATCTCTGGCTGCTGCCTTCCACCGTAGCTCTGGCCCTGCCACCCTTGTGTAGCTCCCTCCACCCCCTGACCCCCCTCATAGTAGGCATCCTGTTTCACCCTGGATGCTCTGCACCTGCACAAGCACGCTGCCCAGCCCCAGCTGCTGCCATCTTTGTCACATCAATTTACATATCCCCTCCTTATCGCCTGTAGGTACCGCCATCTTTGTCATGGAGTAACGGTCAATTTGCATATCCTGTATTTATTAGATAGGATATATATGCTTTATGTGGAGGACATTTAGCTGATCTGGGCCAAGAAGGGTTTTAGTTAGTGTGTTCATAGTGGCAGAATTTGGCAGAACATTGTGGGAAAGAGGTGAGCTCAAGAAAGAATTGGCCAGTTGAAATTCAGATATAATGGAAGAACTCTGAGAAAGCCTCTCAGCTCACCAAGAGGCTCTGCCATCCAACGCCCATATCGGAAATGGCCAAGAAAGATAAATATGGAAAAGAAAGACCCTCTCGGAGGACAAAGAAAAAAAAAAAACAAGTAGGAGGCTCCCTGTGCAGAGGGCAAAAGCAGGGTCTGGTTAATGAATGTGGTCTTTCCTTGGCCTCAGAACAATACCCTCATTGGATTTCAGGATTGTCAGCTCATTCATTCCCCTTTCAATGCGGTGATATTTATTATGATATTCTGCTTCTAATATTGCCTTTTTGATACATGAGTCTTTGAATCGAGAGGGGAAAAAAATGCCCAACCTAATATAGAAACTGCCATTGATGCCCCTGACGCCCCCCGGGTGTTGACATACTTGCAATGAACCAATGCGACTTTGGGGTTTCTACTGCGGGAAGGCAGATAAGCACTCTCTGTGTGGGAACTATAGCGAAGCAATCATTTGATGGACAGAGGGTGGATGTTGTCAGCATGGCTAGTGTTGACTGATACTTGGTCCTTTTCTCCTTCCCAGTGCCCAGGGAATCGCATTTATTCTCCTTTCAACTGGGGAGCATTGTATGACTGCTTCCGACCAAGGACATGTGAGCAGAAGTAGCCATGGTTATTCCTTCGCTGGAGCAGGGCAAAGCCCAGGTGAAATGACCTAGCTTCTCTTCTTCTTTGCTTCCTCAAAGATCTGGGAAGGGGGGCTGGGTCGCCGTACTGACAGAGTCCCCCTCGGACCCGTGTTGGACATGCCAGGTGAGCAGAGAAACATACCTTCATTGGATTGATTTGTTACTACTGCAGAATTCCAGACTGCTTTGACAAGCACAGTGACCTTTCCACAGAATCTTACAGAGCAGAATCCCCCCCCACACACACAACTCAGGATAAACCATACAATTCCAGATAGATTCAACACTTTTTTTCTAGATCTTTCAGGTTTGCCAGTGGCAGCACAGACAAGAGATTGTCACTGGCCGAGAAGGCCTGGCTTGGCTTGGCTAGCCCTCTGCGATTTCACTAACTCTAACTGCTGGGCTAATTTTAAACCAGGAGGTGCTGCGACATGAGTCATTCGTTTGTAATTGAGAAATATCAAACGGGATTTGCCAAAACCGAGAAAACACCGGCCGACTGAAACCTAACTTTCTGGAAGGAACAAAGCAAATGCCACTCCGATCAGCGTGGACAACAAAGAACACAGCATCCCCGACTCCTTGGCCACGGAGGGGACACGGATGACCGACAGTGAGACCTCAGAGAACCCTGAAATGACGCTGCTATCAGGAGAGGCATCGGGGCCGTTGGAATGAAGGAGTGGTTATGAAAATCAAGAAAAGCCACAACTTTATTGTCCATCAGTTAAGCAATCACTTAGTCAACACGTATTTCTTACTTATTGCATATGAGTAATAATATCAACCGGCTGAAATACATGATGTCAAGTTGTAAAGATTTTTCTCTGGCTGAGTCAGAGAACATTTTCAATCAGAGGACAGAACTGTCTGCAAAAAGACAACAAAACCAAACAAAACCCTTGATTATTTATTCAAAGAAGTGCAAACTTTTCCAGAGAGAGGAAACGAGACAGCTTCTTTCCACACTCAAAGCTCACACAGCCTGGCACTGTAGTTCTGAAAGCGATTTCAAGAAGAAAGCAGGACACGGTGCCAGGTGGTCTCTAGACTTACCCAAGGCATTGCTTTGTAAGTCATAGGAATGTCTAACCATCCTGCTGTCTACCTGAAACTAACCTAACACGGAAGGTCACTGTCATTAAAAAAAAATCACAATTAACAGAAGAACCTACTAGCAAAAAAAAAAAAAAATAAAGCCAATGAACCCAGGCTCCATTCACGGTACATGCCTAAGCCACGGTCTGGACTTGCTTGAGTCAAGCATCATCCAAACTGGCCGCCATCCATGAGAAAATGTGATCCCGCCAACCACACCCTGGTTCCATGTCCGCAGCCTAAAAGTGAGCTGAGAGGCTCACTCCATCAAAGCCCGTTGGCCGGGAGACCCAGGGCAGCTGTGAGGCTGTTCCCCCAAGTTTTGTACCACAGAATGGCCCATCCCTTCTGAGGCCGGGACCACATCCTAGGAAAACACTGCCTGCGGTGGTCACATGCTTGCTGGATGAAGACACTGCTGCCTTCCCTTCTGCAGACTGAACACCCACTCGTTCGCCAGGCCTTGCTGAGCACCTGCTAGGCTAGGGCCTCTCTCCACTCCAGAGAGCAAAAATGGGGGCCAGGTTTCTACTCTAAAGAGCACAGGAGGAGACAGTTATAGGGAGACATATAATCTCCAGGAAGCATCAGAAAACATGACATAATAAAGGGGAAGTGTGCTAGTACAATGTTAATTCCATAGCTACAGCTGTCAGTTTTACATCCATGGCTTCTTAGTCACACCTCCTCTGCTTCTGCTCATGCCGGTCCCTCAGCATCCACTGCGGTCCCTCCTCTCCTCTGTGTAAAACCTCACTGGTTAGTCATTGTCAAAATCTATGCCACCTCTTCATGAATTTTCCTTCGTCTCCTGGTCAGGATTCTCTAACCCAATGGTTCTCAACCTTTCTAATGCCACGACCATTTAATACAGTTCCTCGTGTTGTGGTGAATCGCAATGTAAATACCTGTGTTTTCCGGTGGTCTTAGGCGACCCTGCTGGTGGTTCTCAACCTGTGGGTCACTGCTGTAGAGCCTAAGACCATCAGAAAACAGGTCACGACCCACAGGTTGAGAACCGCTGCTCTGACCCTTCTCTTCCTGCATTCTCTCTACCTTCCATGGTTTGTGTACCTCTAATCATAATGTAAATATCTGTGTTTTCTGATGGTCTTAGGCTCTACATTATGATGATTTAATCATAATGTAAATATCTGTGTTTTCTGATGGTCTTAGGCTCTACA
>JAAGEH010000041.1:65517096-65688010 GCA_011751065.1 Lasiurus cinereus
AATCATAATGTAAATATCTGTGTTTTCTGATGGTCTTAGGCTCTACAGTAGCGGTTCTCAACTTGTGGGTCATGACCCACAGGTTGAAAACTGCTAGCAAGGTCACCTAAGACGATCGGAAAACAGATATTTACATTATTCATTAACAGTAGCAGTTATGAAGTAGCAATGAAAATAATTTTAAGATTGGGGGTCACCACAACATGAGGAACTATATTAAAAGGTCACAGCATTAAAAAAGGTTGAGACCACTCTAACCCTTCTCTTCCTGCATTCTCTCTACCTTCCATGGTTTGTGTATCTGTGTATAATCCCACTAGAACGTGAGCTCCTTTGGAGAAGGGCCAGCTGGCCCTGTTGATAGCATTTCTGTGTCCCAAATGCTGTTAATTGAAGCTCAGTTAATGACTGCTGATGGCACTGATTAGGAAACAAGGAGGTGTTGTTTTTCTTTGGAAAGAAGAAGGAAGACAAAAGGTTTGAGGTTATCTGAGTTTCTTGGGTGAGTTAGATGGTCAGGTCCTAGAAGGTAAGACAAAGTGGTTATGAGGGTATGACCATCTCCTAGGTGGAGCAGGAACATTGTCACCAAAATGAAGGTGGGAGTGAGAAGTATGTGTCAGGGCAGGAGAGGCAGGATCTCAGACCTGAGCCTGGCGACTCCAGACAAATCAAAAGCGACAGAGACAGAGGTGGCTGTTGAGAGTTGACTCTGGAACACAGTGTTCCCAAAAGGTCCCTCTGGTTTGACTGTGTTCTGATAACTCTGACAAAACATTGTCACTCCTCGAGCAAATGGCCCAGTCTCTAGGCACTGAAAACTGTTACAACAGTATACTTTTGGGGTCCATGTGCCTGTGGGTTCTGAGATGGGAACCTGGAAGGCTCAGTGTGCTCAGTTTAGGGGTGGCTGCCATACACTGACTTCTCACCTCCAGACACTTCCGCTTCCTCTGAGAAGCTGCATCCCCACCCTACCTGGCACCCATGATGAAATCTCTGGGACCTGTGTCACCGTGTGATCTGCCAGGTCACGCATGCCCGACTTCATCATCACACTCTCACACTTACCCTGCTCTCCTTCTTCTAAGATTAGACCACCCAAATATTTTAATAGCTTGTCTCTATAAACATAGAAAAACAAACAAACCTATACTTAGAGTACTTGTGGGTTCAGGACTGTTTTATGTGGTATCTGTTTACTTCTTGATTAGAAATAAAGATAGTTTTCATGCAAACTGGGTAAGAAGCTGAATGATCTGTGATAGAGACAGAAATATCTACCAGATATGCAAAGGGATGCATCCTCCTGACCATGCGCTCCCCAGACCACTCCTTCCTCGGTACGAGGCTGTCTTCTGGCAGTCGGCCTGAGAAGAGTTTCCTCTAGGCCTCCTTGCAATTATTACTGCTTGATATGAGCAGATCCAGATCAACCCACCACGTAGTATCATATTTCCTACCTAGAAGATAGGCTAATGCCAAGGAAGTTATAAATGGGGTGCCAGTTTACCCCACCCACGGGACCCCTAACACACTGATCATGTGTAAATAATTTCAGTTTATCAAACCAGCCATTGGCCTGGCCTGGAAGTGATCAATAACAACTAAAATCCTTGTTGACACCAACTCACCCCCAATAAATAAATGTTGAGTAAAGATTGTTAAAATATTGGTTTGATGGGGAGCCAAATTATTGGTCTTCCTGGAATACATGGGTCTCATCTGGCCCTGGATGGAGGCTTCTTTCATTGAAATAATAGAAAGGTCACCAACAGCTCCAGGGTGTCCCGCTATTTACTCTCAGATGACTACTCCTGTTGGCCTCTTGCTGCCCACCTCTGAATAGCTCCAAGCCCCTTTCCTCCCGGGCCATCCTCTCTGGAGCTCCTCTCCAATCGCTGAATTCCAACTTGGATGCAGGAAATGGAAAACAGTCTCAGAAGGAATGTCTTTCCCAGGGATGCCTAATGCTGACTTGTCGTTAGGAAGCACCAATTACCTGGTGAAACAGACTTGTAGGAAAGCCAGGTATTTTTATATTCATAATTTAGTTCGACACAATAGTTACTGAGTGCTTACAATGTGCTAGGCGCAGTTATGCCTTTTTGAGAAATATACCCTAATTCCTGGACCTGGATTCTCTCGTTTTTCTCATGTTTCTACAGTTTCATTCAAGAAATCTTGATGGATTGCCTGTTCTGTGTCAGGCACTTTGCTGATATTTCCAACCCTGCGCATTTCATTCCATTTCCAAGGCAGGGTCAACCTCAGTTTATAGGACAGGTTTATAGCATCACTTTGTTAGAAATGGATTTGATTATTGAAAACGATTTTGTGTGTAAGTGACAGGACGTGATCCAGCCAACCTAAGTTAAAAATATGAAAAGATGGGGACAGAATGGAAGGATTCTGGCAACGATTTCAGACCCCAATAAAAAGCGCCAGGAAGGAGGGCAGCCCTGAGAGCCTCCAGATGGGGACTCTGCACCCCGATAGAGTCCTGTTCTTCCCCTACCATTGGCTTCCTTGTCTGAGTCTCCTCTCTGTAGTGAGGTGTGTGATTATCAGAAGCTCAGTCCATGCTCATCTCTTACTAGGAGGGAGAGACATTCTGTGTCAATGAACCACGTCCCAGGGGAGGGCTCTGATTGGACTGTTTTGGTCATGTGTTCACATGAACCACTCTGAGCACATCCATCTGACCTGGCTCCTGTACCCATGTCAGTTGCCCCAGAACAAGGTGACAGATGTGGGGCGATGGTAGACTCCTTGACAGTCTACCATAACTCCACATTTGGAGTTGGAGAAGAGTTGTTCCCCAATAAGGGGCTTGGTTTTATGTGGGGATTGCATTCCTATAAGAAAGGGGGAAATGTACAGTGTAGGAAATCTATAACACTTGTCTACATGCTGATTCCGTTAGTTCAGGACCTCCTAGAAGCAGGTTCCTAAATGGAAATAGATGTGCAAAAGATGTATGGGGGGAACCTTCTGTGAAGAAAAAGGGGAGAAAGAGCAAGGGTTTCTGCAGGGTGGGATGGGAGCCTGACATGTGAGCAAAAGGACAGAGGATGAAGGAGGCTGAAATAGGAAAAGCCTTAGGCTCCAGTGTGACTCTGAGCACCTGGCCAGGCCACAGGGAGTCCCACTGTGCCTGTTGCCTAACCTAGGAGCCTGTGTTGGGCATGAAGGCTCTGCTGTAAAATATCTTTATTTATCTCAGAGAGGAAGGGAGAGGGAGAGAGAGAAAAACATCAATGATGAGAGAGAATCATTGATGGGCTGCCTCCTGCACGCCCTAAACTGGGGCTTGAGCCCACAACCAAGGCATGTGACTGGCCGGGAATTGAACAGTGACCTCTTGGTTCAAAGATGGATGCTTACCCACTGAGCTACACCAGCCAGGCAAGGCTCTGCTCTGTACCCCTGCTGTGCTCAGTTATTACCTGAGCATCCCAGGAACAGAGTGGTCTTGGCAAGAAAGCCATGATGGATCCTTCCTGTGCTGCAGCTGAAGATGTAAGCTACTTGGCAAGCGCTCACAGGAAGTTTTCTCCTGAAGGGAGAGCTGAGTTGCACTCGCCCGTGGTGCCCACACGGATGCCCAGAGAGGTCCTGGCACTTTCTCAAGGTGAATCTCCTGGTGAGCTCAGTGATGGAGCTGAGGCCTGAAATCAGTATTTTTTTTTACTCCTAGACCCTTGAACTCCCCAGTGCACCATACTCCCCCCCAAAGCAAATGCTTCTGTTGCCATGAGATCTGTCGCTTGTTTGGCCATAGCGTTGATGTGCCATCAGGCCAAGCCTTACGCTTGGAAGACTCTCCTTCCCACGACACAGACCTGTTCAGGAAGCCAGAAGGGAAACGGGGCCAGCCAAAGCAGTAGGAACCATGATAACTCTCCTTCAGCTGACAGGTGTCATGCGAGCATCTTAAAGATACTCGTTCTGTAGCCGGATGTGAGCATAAATCTTGACAATGTTTCCAACCAGAACAGACTACCCAGAACCATAAAACTGTGACACAAACAACTCAATACTGCTCTGTTTCAAAGCCCCATAGGTCCACTCTTCCTAAGCACAAAATCTCCCATCTCGCTTGTCTCCACCCGAGGATTAGATTTATAAACTTGACATGACCAACTGGTCAGACAGCAGGAAATATATCAGGAATGACACAACCACGTGCGGAGCTGAACATCCTGGTGCTTGCTCCTTCCTCCTCTGAAACAGGAGCTGAGCGCTCACCACCGCCAACAGGCCCAGCAAGTCCACCTGACATGCCCATGTGTCAACAAGAAGGAATACCATCCTTGTTTTATTCGCTGGAATCTAAAGCATGAGAGGAAAGGCCTTTGTGGCAATCCCATTCATCTCTAAACATGCCTGAGACCTGGAACTGGTCACCAACATAAATCAGCGTATTGACGTGGCCGCTGACCCTGAAATTCCCCTAGTTTACTGCTCTCCGACCATGATCTTGTGGTTCTTTGAGAGAATGTGTTGCCTTATGGGTTGTGGATGGGAGAGGGCATTATGGGAAAGGGAATAAGGGGAAGATGATGCAAATGTGATGCCATACCTTACTGATTGGGTGGGCACATCCCTTTATCCAGGAAACAAATCTTTCCTGATACAGTGGTACCTGGAGATACGAGTGCCCTAACATACGAGATTTTTGAGATACGAGCCGTCGAGCGAGCGATTTTTGCTTTGAAATATGAGCAACATTTGAGATAGGAGTAATTGCACGGATCGGCCGGCTGCACACGACCCACCAGTTTACCGCGACTCGAGCGTCTCATAGTTTCCCACGCCTCAAGGTTACGCAACGAATTAAACTCATATCTCAAGGTACCACTGTATTCAGGTGTACTTCTCATAAAAATCAATCAGGAAAATAGATGCATTGATGACCTACATAGACCTATCTATTTATTACTGTTTTGTACACCATCCAAATAGTCTTATATGATCTTGAGTTCAAGTTCATAGTTAGTTACAACATGCAATCTAGAGGTCACCTTTAGGGTGATGGCTGCCTGGTTGGCAATCAAGTTAGAGGACAATGCAAACTGGAAAACAGACACGGGAGTTTTATAAGCAATAAGATCTAGAATGTCTAGCAAAACATTAAATTCTGAACATTCAGTATTTCTTGGTGTTTCTTATAGTGATGAAATTACCACTGAGAATACTACTAGTTCTAGTAAGAATTATAAAGCTGAAACGTGTAGTCTGCCTACTATAGGGCAAGCATTCTTCCACAAACACTTTTCATACTAACTCATGTAACCCTCATAATTTGAAGGAGTCAATACAGTGGTACCTCGAGATACGAGTGTCCTAACATACGAGTTTTTTGAGATACGAGCCATCGAGCAAGCGATTTTTGCTTTGAAATATGAGCAACATTTGAGACAGGAGTAATCGCGCGGATCAACCAGCTGCACACGACCCACCAGTTTACCGCGACTCGAGTGTCTCATAGTTTCCCATGCCTCAAGGTGACGGGACGAATTAAACTCGTATCTCGGGGTACCACTGTATTAATATTCTTGTTTTACCAATGAGGTAAGTGAGCTGGAGAATGCTTAAGTGACTTTCTCAAGGTTACAGGGTTACTGAAAGGCTATATTCCATTCAACCAAGCCTACTTCTGCTGAAAACAAACTGTGCCCTAAGATATTTTAAAATCCTCCCTACAGTCTCAGGTCTTGGCTCACGGCAATGAACATTTACCGAGTCCATGCTCTGTGCCACTCATTAAGCCAGGAACCAGAGATGCACAGGTGTCCAGGACTCACTTCCATTCCTCTTGAAGCTCATAATCTGGTGCGGCAATTTTCAACCGATGTGCCGCAAGAAATTTTAAAACATGCCTAGCTAGTCAGGGGCATTGACCTCTTCTTCCTTAGAATGTCAAAAAAGATATAACCACAGAGAACACAACAATGGCCATCTGGTGTGAATGAATTAAAATGATACCTAATTTTTGTCAGATTGGCAAAATCATATGTTTCTTGGTGAGCCACAGAATTGTAGGAATTATTTTATGTGTGCGTGAGATGAAAAAGGTTGGAAATTGTTGCTGTAATAGATATCTGCCATGAACAATCTGATCTGTTGATAATACTGAAATGCTGTGTGTGTGTGTGTGTGTGTGTGTGTGTGTGTGTGTACTAAACTTAATGCTTAGCATAATCTCCTAACCAAGGAAGGGTAAATATGATGGGTACATTGCTTATTTGTATTTTTGTGTCTATAAAGGTTACTTCTACCTCCCTTTTGTAGAGTACCCTATATTTTTATGATACTCATATAAAATTATGGATAAAGAAAGTTAAGGAAGGTTCCCCAGCACCACCACTGAACAGACTATGAGAAAAGGGAAAGACTCACACCACTTGCTCTAAGTCTGGCAAGACTAGGGTGTGTGTGACCTGACCTATTTATCCCATGAGTGGGGGTTCCCTGCCACAGGATAAAGGGCATGGAAAAGCAAAAGGAAAAGAGGACATTGGAGTTTGAAAAGGGGAGGAATGAATTACTGTTTCACTTCAGAACATAAGCTTGGCCACATAAAGGCATATCCACACGCACAGACTGTGCCTTTGGCAAGAACAAAGCTTGCTATCCCTGAGGAATTGCATCTTAAAGGGGTTTCCACCTGGGCTCTCCACTTTTTCCCAAGGGGCCCATGGGCAAAATTCAATGGGTTCTTGAACTTGGTTGAAGGGGATAAAAACCTTTATTTTTCAATAACTTTAACTGAAAGTTAGCACTTATTTTAATTATAAATATAGGCAGTAAGCCACAGGAATAAGAGCTGTACTTGTAAATTTTCACCAGTGGAAATCAGATATTGCCTATTGCCTTGCAGTTGTTGCAGATATTTCAAAATTCTCTTAAGTCCTGGCTCTTATTAGATCTAATAGTAGATCACACATAATCACTGTCTTTTGGTACAATGCTGCCAGATGACTTTCAGGTATCATTCAGAAACCCAGTACCGGAGACCTCGACATCTGCAAAGCATTCTCCATCTACAACTGTTTATGGATCAATACGTGGAAGGGGATGAGTCATTTTCATTATGTGTTACTGAACAGTTTCTGATATAAAAACTTTATCAACGATGTTGATCTAGCCAACCATGAGCTCATTGATCACGGAACTAAAACCTTAATGCATGAGTATCCAACTCAAAAAATCCCTGGAGAATTTTGGTATTTCTGGAGAGAAGACTGTCTTTCCCTTGTAACACTATCTATGGAAGCTTTCCTTCCAAATTCCTCAATATATCTTTATGAATCGGTATTTCCACATTTCCAACCATCAAAACAAAAAACCAGCATTGACTAAATGTCCAACATGATCTGCGTGAGGTCTTCACAAAGGCTACCCGATAGTTCGATATTTTTATTCAAAGGCAGACAACACCAGCCAGGCTTAATATTGATATGTCTATAAAAAGGAAAAGTGACTTCAAACTTACTTACATTTTTAATATGTTGTTTTGCTCTTTCACATGTTCATAACTCTCAGAAATGTTATGTTTTTTAATATTATGGTAACTTGCAATAAAATGTGTAATCTGTTTCTTCTGTGTGCGATTTATTTTAAGCGTTTAAAAATATTTTCTTCTGAAAGGTATCCATAGGCTTCCAAATGTATCCACGGCACAAGAAAAATTAACATCCTTTATGCTAAGATATTTCACAGTGACTAGGAAGCTACAAGGCATGGGGGATCCAGGAGTAGTCAGATGTTCTTGAGATACACGGTGGAATTGGCTAAGGCACTGTTCCCTTGTACCTAGTATTAGTTAGTAAAATGTCATCCGCGATAACAAATAGCCCCCAGATTTATGTGACTTGGAACAGAAGTTTGTTTCTTGGTTATGTAATTGCAGTAGAAGGAGTGAACAGGTCAGCAGGGAAGCCATCCTCCAGGCTATTTATTCAGGGTTCAGGATGACAGAGTCTCTGCCATTTTTAATACATGCTTTCCAAGTTGTCCATGGGTGTTGACTCAGCCAACTGAAGGAGAAAAGGAGCTTGGAGAAGTACAGATGGAAGGCTCTCATGGGCCCATCACTTCCACTCACAGGCTAGCACTCCAACACAGGCCCCCAAGAAACCACAAGAGAGTTGAATGTATTGGAAGTAGAGGAAGTAGGTAAACAACAGCTCATTGTCTGCTCCTTGGGCCTGGTAGGAGAAATAGAGGTTCCAGATATTCTAGTATACATACTATTGGTAAAGATAGTACTGCCTTGCCCTAACCGGTTTGGCTCAGTGGATAGAGCATTGGCCTGCAGACTGAGGGATCCCGGGTTCAATTCCGGTCAAGGACATGTATCTTGGTGGCGGGCACATCCCCAGTGGGGGTTGTGCAGGAGGCAGCTGATCCATGCTTCTCACTCATCGATGTTTCTAACTCTCTGTCCTTCTCCCTTCCTCTCTGTAAAAAATGAATATTTTTTATTAAAAAAAAGATAGTACTGCCTTGCATTTATATACCTTACAAATTATATAAAAAAAATGCCTTTACACAGAACCCTTAGAATGGAGCGGAAAAAGATATTTATTAAAAAACATAAATCCCAGATCTACTGAATAAGAAACGCTCAGATGTTTCTTAGGAACTCTAATAGAAAATGATGAGGGCGATTAGATAACATATTTATTACGGAAAAACATCACTAAAGGGAAGGAGGACCGTGAGCCAAAACAAGACACTTGCAAAGCAAATGAATAAAGAAATAGGAGGTTACAGGAATGACAGAAGGCGATCCAAGAAGGAGGCAATGGCCAACGGCTCCGAATGCCTCCGAGAATACGAATAAGATAAAGAATCCACATAGTTCTGTGACTTTTGTAAGCTGAGCATTCCAAGCTGGGCTGTGTCCTTTTTTTTTTTTAAAGAAGCCTGATACAGTCAATAGGACAATAACTCCAGTAGTGACTCTGATATCTTTTGAGTTTTATAAAACTGGGCATGGTGACCGCTGTCTAAGATACCAGGACGAGGCAGACACTGGCGCTGGGAGAACAGAAGAGCTTTGGTTTGGGAAACACTGTGCTGAACACTGTCTCTGAGGTCATCAGAGACACCTCTGCAGAAGCGCTATCTTAGAGCTCTCAGAGGAAATTCCGTCTACAGCAGTGGTTCTCAACCTGTGGGTCGCGACCCCTTTGGGGGTCAAATGACCCTTTCACAGGGGTCGCCTAAGACTATTGGAAAACACCTATTTCCCATGGCCTTAGGAACCAACACACCGCTCCTCGGTGTAGCAAAGTGTAGCCATGTAGTTTACTGTTGTCATATGAAGACTGTTACCCATGCTACACCACGATTCAAGACAAAATTTCATTTATTTGTAATTAGAAATAAATATTTCACAATATACAATTACATATTGTTTTTGTGATGAATCCCTATGCTTTAATTATGTCCAATTTGTAACAATGAAAATGCATCCTGCCTATCAGATATTTACATTACAGTTCATAACAGTAGCAAGATTACAGTTATAAAGTAGCCGCGGAAATAATTTTATGGTTGGGGGTCACCACCACATGAGGAGCTGTCTTAAAGGGTCGCGGCCTTAGGAAGGTTGAGAACCACGGGTCTATAGGTTACAGGTTCGGCTTCGTCATTCCACGTGGCGTGTTGGGCTATGAGAATAAACGAGATTGTCCAGAAAGATTGTGTGGTTGGAAGGGAAAAAAAAAAAAGAGGAAATTATCTGGGTGATTCCAACAAGAGATATTTTTCATATAATCAAGCTGGTACCTAGACGTGATGGAAAAAGAAGACAATTCATGAACGGGGTGGAAAAAGGTCAGCATCTCTGTTGTAGATATCTGCAGATCTTGTCCAACACCTACTTCCCTTTTCTGCCCTTTTTTTTTTTATTTCAAAGAATCAACCAGAGACGCTTTGGGGGAATGTTGGCTTGGGTCTAAATCCCTTCCCACTAATGGGCAATTCTTTTCTCTTTTGACTTCATTTCTTAGTAAAAAGCAGCCGCTACGCTGAAGGCAGTCCCTGAAGGGCTATTGCATCTTTTCTTGGCAGACTCACCTCCAGATAAGAGTCAGCGTGTCCCGCAGACAACTCGCCCTGCCTTCACTCTCCCCGTGGACGCCTTCCTTTCCCCCGTGAGACGGCAGTGGAGGAGGGCAGAGGTTGTGCAATCGAGACTTATTTTTAAACTAATAAACAAGCTTTCTGACTCCCGGGGGAGAGAGTCTAGTACTCACAGAGGAACGTGGAATCAAGGCCACGGGCTGGCTCGCTGGGATACACGGCAAAGAGCCTCCGCATCCAGAGCAGAGAATGCATGTCGGTTAGAAGAAAAGAAGACAAGGCCCACAGAGAGGACCAGGCCGGCCTGCTGTTTTCCTGACCGTGTTCCCCTGGGCACTGCTCAGCCTGAGGTCAGCAGAACACATTTATCACCTCCCGCAGCCGCCCCTGTCATGTGGGATCCGTGGACATCTGGGGGCTGTTTCACGTCCCTCCCCTTCCTCTGCCCTCGCTCAAGCATTCGGAGACATCAGTCACAAACCCAAGCATGAAGCAAGAAAGCACTGATAACTCGGACCATCGTCTATATTGCATTGCCCCTGGTGAAGCTCTTTGAAATAATGAAACCATTCATTCATTCATTCATTCATTGACAAATGTATTTCCTATCTATGAGTCTCATATGGGGGCTGGACATGAGGTTGTTCTTTTTAAAAATATATACTTTTATTGATTTCAAAAAGGGAGAAGGGGAGAGAGATAGAAACATCAATGATGAGAATCATTGATAAGTTGCTTCAGCATGCCCCCTACTGAGGATTGAGCCTGCATCCCGAGCATGTGCCCTTGACTGGAATCAAACCCTGGATCCTTTGGTCCACAGACAGATGCTCTAACCCAGCAGTTCTCAACCTCTGGGTTGAGACCCCTTTGGGGGTCGAACAACACTTTCAAAGGGGTAGCCTAAGACCATTGGAAAACACAGATACGATTCATAACAGTTGCAAAATTACAGTTATGAAGTAGCAACAAAAATAATTTTATGGTTGGGGGTCGCCACAACATGAGGAACTGTATTAAAGGGTCGCGGCATTAGAAAGGTTGAGAACCACTGCTCTAACCAATTAGGACATAAGATTGTTCTTAATTTCACTAGGGAGAAGGAGTCAGATCTGTGAAAATATTCAGGATATCAAATCTTGGGAAAGTGGTAGTACAATGAGGTTTTAACCCCTCTCTCACGCGATGCCATGGATTGGGAGGGGTTTGTCCTAATGAATATGTAGGGAAGGGTCAGTGCACAGAGGTGTGGGTCTTCCAGCTAACAATGAAAGAGAGAAGGAGGGTTCCAGAATGCCTCTCACTGGACTCAAGAGCCAACTAGGGTGGAGGTCAGTGGTCTATATAACAGCGATAGGTTCTTGTATCATTTTGGCTGGATTTCCAAGGAGGCGAATTCCTGGTGCTGAAATATTGTTCAAGGATTTGAAGTTTTTTTAAAAAAAATAAATAAATCTGAAAGAGTCTGAGAGTCTATTCTACTTTTAGCAAATATCCAAGTGTGAGTCAAACTTGTTCTTTTTCCTGTGCCTGATCATCACCCTAGGTGGATCCTAATGCAGTGGTTCTCAACCTTCCTAATGCTGCAACCCTTTAATACAGTTCCGCATATTGTGGTGACCCCCAACCATAAAATTATTGCTACTTCATAACAGTAATTTTGCTACTATTATGAATCATAATGTAAGTATCTGTTTTCCGATGGTCTCAGGCGACCCCTGTGAAAGTGTCATTCGACCCCCAAAGGGGTCTTGACCCAGAGGTTGAGAACCACTATCCTAATGGCTCTTCTTTTACTCATACTTACAAAATCATAGGCTGCATTTCTTTTTACAAAAGTTGTTTAAACTCAATTGTGTTTTTATTCTTTTCAAAACTCAATTCTTCTTTTATTCTTTTCCAAACTCTACCCCAGTCATTTTCTAAAGATAAGTTATTCTCCTCTTTTGCTAAGATTCAGGCCATCTGAGTGTGAGTTCCTTCTGCCTCTCTCTTTATAGAGCAGACATTTGTGTGATTTCTTACACCTTCTTCTCTTCATCCTTGGAAGAAGTACAGCCCACCTAGAGACCATAACAACTCCTTAGAATCCATCACTTCCATCTCCTAGAGCAGTGGTTCTCAACCTTCCTAATGCCGCAACCCTTTAATACAGTTCTTTATGTTGTGGTGATTCCTAACCATAAAATTATTTTTGTTGCTACTTCATAACTGTAATTTCTGAATCTTAATGTAAATATCTGTGTTTTCTGATGGTCTTAAGAGACCCTGCTAGCTGTTCGCGACCCACAGGTTGAGAACCACTGTCCTAGAGCCTTGCCCTAGTGACTAACTACACACACCCCCATTCACTCCCTTCTGTATTAATCATGCTTTTAATTAACTGTATAATATTTTTACATCTTGGGGTACCTAGCTGTTCTGAGAGGATCTGCTTTTCCTGGGCCTAGCTAACTCCTAGAGATAATAAACAATTTGTCTAACAGGTCTTTCACATACAAACCAACCAACCCTGAGTCCATATCCCCAGCGATCTCATTTATCTAAGCCACACACCAAGTCAATAGTTCCCATGCCCTAAATTAACCCATGGCCGGGTACCAACAGCCAGAGCTCATTCATTTATCCCAGAGGCCACCATCACTGTTCCAGTCAGCCAGTCACCCACTGCCCCCTGCCCTGTCCTACCCTGTCCAAACTGGCTTCTCTTGGCCACGTTCTTTCCTCGCCATGGCTTCTGCTCAGTGACCACTCCTGGCCCTTTCCTCATGTGACCTCTTGTCTCAAAAATTGTAAGCAATAAGCTTTCTTTCAATGGCATTGACCTTCCTGTGTCATCATTCAGTCACCGCCCCAAATTAAAACGCCATGGGTGCATTTTAATACACCTCCTTTCTCTTAGTCCCTCTTCTCTCCTCTTTCTCCCTCTTTGGTTCCTTCTGTTGATCTATTTTGTACATATCATTTCATAATGTTATTGTTTGGGCCCACCAAAAATGCCTTAAAAGTATAAAAATTAAAACAATGTAGAAAAAATGCATCAGAAATCTTATGATTCAGAGGAAGATGCTGGTAACATTTTGGTGAACATTTCTCTAGACCAGTGGTTGGTAAACTGTGGCTCTCGAGCTGCGGTTTGCCTGTCTGTTGACTAATGAGTTTGCAGACCACTGCTCTAGACCTATCATGTATAGAAATACATATATATGATAATACTTGATATCTTCATTCAATAATATGCTGCTAACAGCTTTTTCCATTGTCTTGAGATGTGGTTGGCATATAACACTGTGTAAGTCTAAGGTGTATGGCATAATGACTTGACTAAATATACTATGAAATGATCACAATCAGTTTCATGAACATCCATTCCATTCATCTCAGATGGATACAAAATAAGGGGAAAGTGTTAACAGCTTTTCAGCTCAATAAATAAAGGTCTATGTCATCAATTTTAGTAGCTAAAGAAAATTAGAATTGTAGCCCAATTTATCATTTCTTCCCAATTTAAATAAACATCTTTATCCATTTATAGTTTCGCTTTTCATATACATCTTCCTAGGGAAAATTTCCACAAGTGGATTTGATATGCCAAAGGATATATAATTTTAATATACTAGTATATATTACTATATTAAACACCAAGAACAACTATCATATTTTATATTTTATCCTCACCCAACAAGAGATAAGAGTAATCACTTCCTAATTCTTCATTAGAACAGGTATGTTTTTTTCAATCTAATTGACTCATAATCTAGTAGGTGAAAAAAAAATACCTTATTTTACTTGAATATATTCTATAAAGATTTAATTGGTTTTCTTTTATAACTGAGCATTTGTATTTTTTCTCTTATAAATTATTTATTCACATTCTTTGCCTATTTTTCTCTATTTGGCTGCTCACTTGTATTTTTAACTGTTCTGTAAGACTGCTTATGTATCCAGAAATCAACTCATGTCAGTCACGATGATTGGCCAACTGGTTTCTCTCTCCCTGTTGACTACTTTTCTCCCAATCCCATTTATTATTTTGTTTTATACAGAAGTTGTGACTTCACATGCAGCCAAATTTATTAAGATTTTTCCCTCTCGGTTTCTATCTTCCCTGGAATTCTTAGATAGAATCTCTCAACTGCAGCATTATAAAAATCCGCCAGTGGTTTTAAACTTCCAGTTAAATATTGGATCCATCTGGAGTTCATTTTGAGGCACCGGCTGAGTGGTGACCTTCTTTCCCTCCCTCCTTCTTTCATTTTCCAGCATGTGATTCTCCACCTTCAGAGTCATCCGGGTTCAAAAACCTGAGGTTCATTGGAGATTCTTCCCTTCTGTTGGTCACCCACATCCAGGGAGTAACTGAGATAACCACAATGAGGGGTCCTCAGACTCTGTGATGTATTCCCACACATATTACCCCCTCTGAGTCATGCCACCACCTGGGAGGGCTTAGGGGAGCCTCTCCTCCCATTGTGCCTTCCACACACATGCATGGCTACACGGCTGAGGGGGAAAGTAGGACTGGGGAAGCCATGCCCTAACCCTAGCTGGACGTTCTCAACATGAGGAAACATGTGAAAAGCATGAAGTTTGTCCCAGAGCCTGTCTGATTCTAACACCCATACTCCTCCTATAACAACACAACTTCTGAAACCTTATCCACTCCTGTTGTAAACCTCTGCCTACCTGCTCTCCTCCATACCAACCACTGTAGTTGAGGTTTTTATTATCTGCCACCTGCATTTTCTCAGGGGTCCTCACTCTCAATTTACTCCTGGTCCTAGATCCATCTTCCCAAATTACAGTTCTGTTCACACACTCACGGTCCTTCGGCCAACAGCATGCCTTTGTCAGGTACTTAAACACCTCCAAGGTGTGGCCATTGCCTGCTGCCCACCTTGGTCTCTGTCGTTCCTCTGCATGGACTATGTTTCAGGTACCCCCAGGGTTTGCAAACATTATCACATGCCTCATGCTGCTCTGGATTCTTGCCTTGTTTCAGGTCACTGCTTTCTTCTGCAATAACCAGTCCTCTCCTCGCTGTCAACATGCTATTTTTCTTGAAGGCTGAGCCTGCATTCCATATCTATCCTTCATGGAATCTTCTCTGGCAACTCCCAGGGGGCATTTTCTTTCTTTCCTCTTTAACTTTATCGGTGACCCTTCTGACTCATCACTTTCCACTTTAGAGTTCCTGCCGGGGTGTCAATGTTCTCATCTGACTGTCGACTTTCCCAGTTAATGGATCACCTCCTCTTTACATTTTTATCACCTGCCTCCCAGTGCTCAGGACGGTGATGTCGACAGGTAAATATTTGGAAAATAAAGTGATTAGTGGATGAATGTGTCAATGAAGGAATTATGGAATGCAGGGTTGAAGTGAGTGGGTGACTTCTGATTACTCTAGAAGGCCTCTTTCTTCCCAAAGATTTCCCCTGTTTATCACTTTTGCTAGGCCCACTGCCCACGAACCCACACTCACCAGGTGACTAAAGTTGAGGACCACCCCCACCATTAGAATGTCATAATGTCCATTTATTGCATCCGTCTAGGTCAGTGGTTCTCAACCTTTTGAATGCCTTGACCCTTTAATACAGTTCCTCATGTTGTGGTGACCCCCAAACAAAAAATTATTTTTGTTGCTACTTCATAACTGTAATTTTGCAACTGTGATGAATCGTATCTGTGTTTTCCAATGGTCTTAGGCGACCTCTGTGAAAGTGTTGTTCGACCCCCAAAGGGGTTGGGACCCACAGGTTGAGAACCGCTGATCTAGATGAAATGTTTATGTCCCAGGGATCAGAGGTGCACATTTCTCAAAAATGCTCCTCAGAAGGAATCGAGAGCAGGAATCTCTTCCCAGAGCCTGCGGATATTGGCATGTGGGATAGTAGAACAGTGATCCATAAGGTTGCACAAGCAGTAGCTAAGGGGAAAATGGGCCAATCAGAAGGAGCGGATCACTGATACAAAGACCTGCTTTTTAATCTGCGGGTTGCTTGTACAGCCCTCAGCCTTCTAGATGGGATCCGTTCCTTCGTTAAGTCACCCTGCCCGCCTGTGACGACCTGGCTGCCTTCCTCGTTGTGGCTCTGGGCCTGCGGAACTGCCGCTTGGGACGGCTGAGCATGTTGCGTATCCCTGCCACCCCCTTACCCAGGGAACCTGTCCCAATGGGGACATCCTCTCACAGAGATGAGAGGAGCAGTCGTGTGACATGTGGAAAGAACCGTGCGTTCTGAAAGAAAACTAGCAAGTAACACCTTCTTGCCTCAAACGCAAGGCATTACATGCAAGAGGGCTGAGCGCCAGTTTACTAGAATAGAATAAATCAGATTTCTAATGTTTAATAACAGATGTTCTGGCTACAACTCATGAAATCATTTAATATTGCTTTATGCTCCAGGAATACAAAAAGTCATCTGGCTTCACTTGGTCCAGGCCGCATAGCTTCCTCAAAGGGTCACCGTGATTTGATGCAGTTCTTGGATCAAAAGGGCTGTAGCTCTGTATGTTACAGGCTGTGGACAGGGTCTGCTCGGAGAATGAGACAGATGCTGGCAGAACGCATGCGCTTTGTCCAATGCCCCGAGATGTGCCTCGGGCCCCCAAACTCGCTCTGACTCTGGGCCATGGAAGGGCCGGATCATTCTCCAGGAGGCTTGCTCTTTCTGCCTTTCACATCTCTCTCATCGGGCCGAGTGAATGTCCAGGGAAGGCTCACACAGGTTGACTGGTCACACCGGCTGTGATGGACGGGTACCAGAGCTTTATCTCCGATGTGGCCCACTCAGGATGAGCTTTGCTAGTGAGTTTGGATCCCTCTACTGAGGTGAGGCCAAGGGAAGCGGGCCTCGTGAAGGGGCTGGTAATAAATCAAAGGAACTTTCCACATGATAAATGGTGAGATGGCCAAGATGACCCCACTCTGGAAATAACCAGATTAATCAAAAAAGCTCTTCTACGGAAGATACGGTCATACCTTTCTCTGGGACTTCTCTTTCCACAGTCTTAGTTACCTGTGGCCAACCACCACCTGAGGATAAATGTCCCCAATCAGCAACAGTGTCTGCTCCTGACAGATGGCCAACCATCAAATCGTCATGGCTCTCTGATCCAGGTTACCTGAAGCAGAGGACCCTTCTTCCGAACTACCTGTTGTCAGAAGGACAATAGTAGCCTGTCACTACGCCACCATGCTCATGTTAATCCCCTCACTTCATCTCATCATGCAGGCATGTTATCTCACATCACCACAAGAAGAGGAATGAACATCGGGCAATGAGATATTTTCAGAGAAGCCACTTTAACATAATTCTTATTACAGTGTACTGTTAAAAAATGGTTCTATTCTATTACTAGTCACTGTTTTTGATCTCTTATGGGGTCTAGTTTATAAATGAAATTTCATCCTATGTAAGAATATGTAGGAAAAAATATAGTATATACAGGGTTCGGTACTATGCAAGGTTTTAGACAGCCATTGGAAGTCTTAGAATGTATCCCCCGTGGATGTGGGGGGACTACTGGGATAATAAAATGAGGAGGTTCCTTATCCTCAAAGAAAAGCTAAGGGGGGAAACTGAACAAGGCAAGCTCAGCGGTCAGAGAGAGAGATGGAGGGAGGATTGGAGCTTCAATCCAGAAGTCAATGGAACAAAGGCCAAGGAGGATCTATGGTCTGTAAAATCAAGAACCTTGGCTACCACTTCTCGAAGTGAGTGATACTTCGGCCCAGGGCGATTTGAGTTCAATACTTTGTCAATACTGAGCTGCAACACCAATCCCATGTGAGATAATGAATTCTAGAGCAAGAACCCACATGAACTCATAGAACCCTGCAGGCAAGGCTGCCAGGTAAATCTCTCTCTCTCTCTCTCTTTCTCTCTCTCTCTCTCTCTCTCTCTCTCTAATGAGAGGCAGGAGAAAGTTAAACAATAGGGTAGCGGCCTCCTTCCTTCTCCCCACAGCAGTGACCCTATGATACCCGAGGAAGGCCTTCCACTCCTTGCCCACACAGACAATCTCATGTGCACGCCTCCCTGAATTCCTGCACCACGGTGCCAGGCGTGGTGTCGAAGTCTATGGATACAGGCACGTCCGGCACATTCTAGGCCTGCATGCAGCTGGCAGCCTCTCTGGGGAAAGCACTGTGTTAAAGGAAGGACCACGTGCACTGGGTAGAGCTGTGTGCGAGGTGTGGCGGGCGGGATCCCAGAGGAACAATGAGCATTGGCACCGGGTCTTCGTTGCGTGAAACACCTGGAAAGATATCCCGCTGCCCCCTGAGGTCCAGCTGGTCTGCAGAACAACGATGGAGAACCAACCTGGGGTCTCTTTCCAGGCTGTTTCTTTGTCCTGAAACATCTGACTCTGGAACCAGCAGGCCAAGGCGATGGTAGGCATGGAAGGCAGCTCCTGGGTCATCCAGGGAAAGCACGTGACCTGGTTTTCTGGAGCAGCTACTAGCGCACATCACCTGAGAAAAAGCTTCGGGCTGTTTCAAAATCCCAGCGACACCATGCGAGGTGTAAGAATACGGTGGCTCCCAGGGCATTTGGGTTTATGACGACAGAGAAAAAAATACAATAAATAATAATGGTATCTGAACTAATAAGGAGAGAGAGATGTCTGGGCCAAAAAGGACTGGAAAGAGTATCTGGTTAAACTCCCCGAGTCATAGATGGGGAAACTGAGGCTCAACAAGGAGAACCGAGCTGCCAAGATGATGGTGCCGGCCAGTGGGCAGCGCAGGAAGTTCGCTGTAACCGGGTCATACTTCCTCTGTGAGGAAGTGTCATTGCACACTCACTTTTCCATCTTAGTAAGATGCATACAACTTTGAGAAAATGCCAGGGTACAGCTTACATGGCTGCGGTCCTGAGCACATGTCGTTGTAATACAGCTTTCCGTGCTGTTTCTTTGTCCTGAAATGTCTTACTGTGGAACCAGCAGCTGAAGTCCTGAGTCTCGTGGCACCATTTGTCAGAAGCCACGAGGGCCAAAACCGGTGTGGCTCCGTGGATAGAGCGTCGGCCTGCAGACGGAAAGGTCCCAGGTTCCATTCTGGTCCAGGGCACCTACCTTGATTGCGGGCACATCCCCAGTAGAGGGTGTGCAGGAGGTGGCTGATCCATGTTTCTAACTCTCTCTCTCTCTCCCTTCATCTCTATAAAAAAAAATCAATAAAATATATTTAAAAGAAAATAAGAAGCCACGAGGGAGCTGAAGCCACTGATTCCACCAAAGAACAAAAATCAAAGAAGAAAACCTCAAGCTGAGCCGACCGCTAGGAGTCAAATCGAATTAGAGCGAGTTCGCAGCTCCAGACACTCGGGGAGAAAGACAGGCTTGCGTCCGCCAGCAGATAAGAGAGCCGAGGGCGCCCCAAACCGACTCCATCACATCCCCATCTCAGTGCAGGCCGCACGCTGCTAACAGTGTTGCATCATGGAAGCATTTGCTGGAGACTCTCTCTCCTTCAGGAGGCCACTCAGCACCGGGTAAGCACTCAGCAGCTGCCTTCCTGCCTGCTCCTCGCCTCTGAAGGCCCAGCCAGGGGCGCTCAGGAGCCAGGCGTGATGCTGTCTGACTTTCGGGGTTCAAGGAGCTCAGAGAGGCGTGGGGTGAGCCGCACTGCGAGGTGGGAGACTGTCAAGGTCACCCCAGAGCAGCGAGTAGGGCTGCTAGAGGAGGGCAGAGCTGCAGGGAGCCGGTGCTGGGGTTGGAGAGCGGCTGACACCAGCAAATCGGCATTGACCTTGAGGGTCATCAGAGGCCCCTGTGCTAACATTCTGGCCCTGCCACTGACTATGTGTGAGGGCGCGCAATTGCCCTTCTGTGTTTCGGAGCTTTTAAAGGCACATTTTCCCTGTAGTTTAAAGAATCTGAAATGCTGGCGATGGTAGAGTCTTCTAGTTGCAACCATCAGAGACTGTTATACCTTTCAGTGATGGTCTGTGAGACAAGTAGCAGGCCTTACCACCCACGGCATTTTCGGGGTGATACCAGTTGGTCGTGCTCCTAATATTCTGTTCCTCTGTAAGATAGAAATAGGAAAATCTCCTTTGATGTTTACTGCAAGGGTTGGATTGGAGAACAAGAAAACATTTAGGGAAGCATGCAATATGGAACAAGGGCCTCCAATGGCAACTGCAGATGTTGAATGCTAACTTCCTCTCCTGGCCACCTGAACCAGCCCTTGATGTGCAAGAAGAAGAAAAATAAAGTTATCTGGCAGAATTAAACCATAACTATAGCTACTATTTGTGGATTGCTTCATGGACGCCAGCACGGTGCAAAAACGATTTCAGTTACAATGCTCTGGGGATGTGATGCTCTTCGTTAAAGATGACAGTTAATAGTAAAACTATTAGCATCAATCTGTGACATGGTCCCAGTATTTCCACCACCACGTAAGTGAACCCAGAGCTGATCCCTGGGAACCCGAGGGGGCCCCGAATTCTCCTGCAGTCCGGGCACCAGGCCTCTGATGCTGGATTCATGAGTTGGAACAAGGCGTCAGGAGCTGGGTGAGGACCAGCCCAGGTACCCCACCAAAGAATCCTGCCACCGGGCCTGCCCCTGACCGTTCCCATCCTCCCGGCTCCTCCCAGGGCCGAGCTGGGACCGTGATAACAAACTGGAAGCCGAGTGGGTGGGGAGACACCCTCAGAGTCTGGTTACAAAAGGTTGGGGCTCCCACCAACCTCCTGATGGCTTTCTCTGGGCCCGGGCCAACGGCAGTGGTGTGCTCCCCGCAAGTAGTCTTTTCCCGTTCCGGGGACTCCCCGAGGTGCACTCCATAATGCACTCCTCGTTCTGGAGCAGATGGGAAAGTGTTTAAAAAGGTGCCAGGTTTATTTATGGAAGCCCGAGATTGAATTTAAGAGATGCGCTTGGCCAATATGAAATGTGAACTCTCAAAACAGGAAGTGTGTTTTACTGCCTATTTATTTTATGGCCGTATCAGCTGCCCGGAGCTGAAGATCCTTCCTCGGAGGAATTATTTATTTGCTCACTCCTGAACCAGAACATCTTGACCATCCGCGCTCCAGCTCCTCGCTGCCAGATCCCCAACTACAAACATGTGCCTCTCGCTGCCTCTCGGAGGGGAGGCTGCTGGGGGGGAAAAACGCTTGGGACTCTCCCGCTTTGCACTGAATCCGCTTTGTTTGTTTCACAGAAGTGGGGATGTTTCCAAGAAATTGAATCCATTGACAAAAAAATAAAATAAAATAAAATAAAACCATCTTAAAACACCTCTCAGAATAACGGAGATCTTTTTGAATCTTCTCCTCTATCTCAAGATGCCCGCTCATTGGTGTTCTATCATGACCGTTTAACTGCAGACAGAATCGAAGGGAAGAAAAGGAGGATCCAAATCCTAGGCAGTTGTCACCGGTAATAAGGAAGAAAGGAGCCGTAATTCAGTGAATCGCTCCCACCCCAACATGTTCACGGTGGCAGATCTGAGAGTCACTCCTCTGGTCTCCGTTACACAGGCCAGTAGTCATCTGTCAGGAGCAGCACTGGGTATTGGAAGAAATCGCCTAAAGGATAGGAGGCCCCCCGAACTGGAGCTCAGGAAACACGGGTCTTGTTCCAGGCTCTGTAGGCCCTGGCACTGGTGCCAGCCCTGAGCGAAGCCTTTGCATTCAAGTGCGAGGTTCTCCAGGAGGCAGGCATGAACGAAAGAAGGTAGAGATGAACGAAAAAAGACTCTGGGGTAGGGGAAAGGAGGGGATTACTAACATGAAGAAGGGCAGAGCTACTCTGTACAAGTTCTTTCAGCTTTAAAAAAGCCATCCCAGTCGGGTCCACTAGAATGATCTACCCCATTCTGGTCTGAGTGCTTCAGAAAAGGTACCTTTTCACACATGGACTTGACCAACTGCAAAGCTCAAGCTACTGGGAGACACTCCCAGGCCGAAGACATGTTACGTTGGCGCCACCTGCTGGATGCTTTCTGAAGGACATCTTTTCTCATTTTTCTCCCATTCAAGACTCTGCAATGGCTCCCTATTGCTGATGGAAAACATCTAAAACAGCGGTTCTCAACCTGTGGGTCGCGACCCCTTTGGGGTCGAACAATATTTTCACAGGGGTCGCCTAAGACCATTGGAAAACACAGATACGATTCACAACAGTTGCAAAATTAAAGTTATGAAGGAGCAACAAAAATAATTTTATGATTGAGGGTCACCACAACATGAGGAACTGTATTAAAGGGTCGAGGCATTAGAAAGGTTGAGAACCACTGATGTAAAATGTTTGGGATTCAAGGCCTGAGATGATCTAACACAAGTTCATTTTCAGGAATCATCCTTTGACACTTTCTTCATAGGTACCTTGTGCCACTCCACAGTGTCAGTTCAGAATTTTCTTCCTCCTCCATCTCAAACCCAGCAATAACTCAATGAAATAAGTAAGAGGAGACTCGCAGAACAGTTGCGAGGGTTCAGGGCCAGAATCTGAGGAGTCTTTTTGTAGGTATTGGGGTGTCCCAATGCCCGCATTAATTTGGATACCAAGTGCTCACAATATCGTTGCAAAGGACATGAGTACACATATAAAACATACAAATTATATCAACATAAATATAAGGAAACAGATGGTGAAGTTCACTAATGATCAAAGTCCAAATTAAAACCAAGGTATATCATGTATTTCCATCAAGACTTAAATGATTGTTTTAAATGATTGTGCCTTGTTGGTAAGCATCTAGAAAATAGGTAAGTCATTCACTCTCGCATGCCAGTGTTTCTGGAAGGTAGTTTGTGAATATTCATCACCAGCCTTAGAAATGTGCTTCCACTTTCATCCAGAAGTCCCATCTTCAAAGATTTCTTTAGGATATTACTACAGTTTTGTCCTAAAATATATCTCCTGGTATGTTAAGTACCACTGTCACATTACTTGTGATAAATAAAGAATATTGAGTTGCATGACTAACCATAGGATATTTGATACAGTCATATGATAGATTTAAATAGTCATTAACATTGTATTGTGAAAAAGATGTTTATTACATGTATACCGTGTCTAGTATAGTATTTAGTGAAAAACAGAAGATTGAAAACCAGCATGTTTTGTTCGATTCTAATTTTGTTCCTAAAATATGTTCACAGAACAGTAATCAGAAAGAATTACTCTAAACTATTGGTCTTATCATTTTATAATATTTTTAAAGAAAGAAAATGATGATAAAAAAGCAATAAAAGCAAGATCCATATGAGGTTGTATCTGCACATAATTTTCAATTGGGCTGAATTTAATGTGTCAAAATTTGGGGTTGTGCCCAACACAGTTTGATGTTTCTGGGGTGCCTAATATTTTCCTCTCTACCAGTGAGATGTCGGTGCGGTGTGATGGTGCCTAAAAAGCACCAGGTAAATACTACAACTGAACAAATATCCTGCAAGGCAACATACACATCACTATCAAAAGCCCTAAGAAGAGTTATATGCTTCAACCTGATAATCCCTTTATTATGGTTCTATCCTAATGCCATACTTCCCTTTGAAAGAAGAAAAGTAGTATTCATGCTACAAATGTTAATCTCTGAGTAGTCATTCATAGTGAAAAGCTTGAAAACAGTGTAAATATCCAGTGATAAATGGATCATCAAGATAATTCTAGGACATACATTCAATGGAACCTTAACTAGTCATTAAAATAACTCATGAAAGTTACAGAGCAGGATTTAAATGCCTGTGGCATCATGTTTAGTGAAAAAAATAACTGGAGTAAGATGCAGTTGGTTTCTTGGATTAGAGGCTTATAAAACGTCTGTATGCGATGGAAGAGAAGAGAATGTGTAAAGAAAGGTATGTTTAGAAGCCTTGAATCTCATTGAATTTTATTTTAAATACAAGTAAGCTATGCTCGGTTTAGGTTGAAAATCTCTGCCAGGATGTGAGACCAGAATGCAAAATCCACAGCTGTCCAGTGTGATGCGAACCTGTGAGTAGCTGAAGGTGTGAGCATAGCAGAAGCGCTGCATCTCCATGCACAGCCTCATGGCAAACTCGGTCATGGAAAGCTCCATCCTCTGGTGGCTTTCTGAAAGGATGTGCTTTGTCCACTCCCCTGCCTCCCTCGCCCCTTCCACACACACACACAAAAGCCACCTTTTAGCTCTGATGTCTCAGAGCTACATACAGAGCTCTTCCTCCTACTCCTCACTCCATTTCACTCAGGGACTCCAGATTTTATCATGGGAACTTGGGTATTCAGTTTATGTAACTCAATCTGTTTGTAATTTTCTCTGTGATAGATGCATCCTATTTTGTAGAGTAGTAGACCAGCCTTCCCCTAAGTGGCCTGGAGCACCCCGATCCAAACAAGGCAAGAGAGCTTTCAAGAAAGAGACAAATTGGCCTTCAATGGAGGGAGGAGGGAGCCAGCTCAGGGCAGCATTCTCTGGAAAGAGCAGATCCGCTAAAGACATGCTTCTACTCTCCAAGAGGTTGGCCCGGTGACTCGCTTACACACGCCACCTGGGGAAATTTCTTTTCAGCACCAGCCAAAATGCCCATCCAGGTTCTTTCGCCTAGCACCATGGTCTGCAAACTGTGGCTCGCGAGCTGAACCACATGCGGCTCTTTGGCCCCTTGAGTGTGGCTCTTCCACAAAATACCACGACCCGGGAGAATCTATTTGGAAGAAGTGGCGTTAGAAGAAGATTAAGTTTAAAAAATTTGGCTCTCCAAAGAAATTTCAATCGTTGTACTGTTGATCTTTGTCTCTGGTGACTAATGAGTTTGCCGACCACTGGCCTAGCAGTCTTGAAAACTTGCACACATTTAGAGAAAATACTTTCAAATGACTCTGGAGTTCTGCTTTATGTTTCATGTTCCTTTGAACTTGTTACCCCTTTACAATGTCTTAGACTATTAGTTTGGGAACATGTAAAGTTAATGACTGCATGGAAAGTAAAACAACACTTTGATGTCGCCCAAGTCATTCATTTTTCTCTTTCATACACAGGAGGTTAGAGAAGGCCGGGTGATGCCAGATCGAGTCATTGGAAGAATAAATAACTTATTTGCGGGTCTATGTGGATTGTTGCTCAGGGGAAAGAGGGGGATAGATCGGCTCTGGAATGTCTAAGGGAACTGTAGCCATGATGAATGAACATCCAATTTAAAACCTGAACACAAGCAGATAGGATTTCTTCAGACAGAGAGCAGAGTGTGTCTGACCCAGGCTACCCCAACACAGTCTCCTGAGGCACACGGCTCACAAATCTTGGTGGTTCCAGGGATGTAGTGACAGCAAAAAGAGATATGGAGAGGACCTCTTTCTGGTCGTTAGTAGACAGAATCCAAAGCACCATGAAAGGCACTGATGATGGCCATTTAAAGAAACTTGGCAATGTTTTCCAAGGTCAAGATCGAAGTGCTCTGGTCTGCTGTCTCTCAGTAAGGCACAGTATGCTCTTCCAGATAATTGTCATGGCTATGACATTTTTTGCTTGTTTCTTATTTCTAAAGATAAGAGCTTGGAAGCTACGTGTGAGATGGATTTCTCTTCAATGAGAAAGAGACTCAGAACCAGGGGCCAGAGAGACAGAAGGAAGATAGAGACTTATTCTGACTTACTTCTTTTTATTTTTAATATGTTTTACTGAGTTTTTACAGTGAGGAGAGAGAGGCATAGAGAGTTAGAAACATCGATGAGAGAGAGACATTGATCAGCTGCCTCCCACACGCCCCACACTGGAGATGTGCCCACAACCAAGGTACATGCCCTTGACCAGAATTGAACCTGGGACCTTTCAGCCCACAGGCCGATGCTCTATCCACTGAGCCAAACCGGTTGCGGCTCTGACTTATTTCTGAGAGGTTAGCCCAATCTGAGTTCACCAAAGGATCAAGAGCAACCATCCACAAGGAACTGCCTTATCTCCTTGAGTAAACAGCAAGGGACAGTAGGCCAGGGCTAGCGTCTCTAAAACTTGAGAGAGACCCAAAAGACATTCAGCAGAAATCCTAAAACACCATTCCTTGTTCCCTTTTCCAAAAATGCTAACTATGCATCTATTTGTGTTGTGTGTAGAGAAAAATAAAATATTGCCTTCTCTCCTCAAGCTTATATTATTAAAGGAAATTAATGTAGTGAAGCAATTGAGAATAATAGATGGCATTGCATTCATTCTCCAGGCCTTGAGCAAACATTTGTTGAGCATCTACTCTATGTTTGGGACTACTAATCTATACATCGAGCTATAATGGTGAATTCACAGATAAGGTCCCAGTTCTCCAGAAATTTATAAACAAGAAATGAAGTCACAAAATGCATGAAAATGATTGTAGTTGTTCAGAGCAATGAGGAAAACAGAGTAGAGTGGTACTCTGTTGACTAATGAGTAATTTAAACGGAGTGGTCAGGGAAAGTCTCACTATGGAAGAGATGCTGAAGTTAGATTGTTCAGGTATGCCTGCAAAGATAAAAGGGAGAGTGCTCTAGGCAAGAAAAACATGTGCAAAAGCCCAACAGCAGGGACCATCTTTGTTGGTTCAAGAAACCGGAAGAAAGTCACTTGCTTGGGAGAGGGATGGATGCTTATTTCAGAGAGTTATGTAGGGCAAAGTCATATTACGGCCATTTAATACAGGAGAGGGAGCTGCCATTTTATGTCACGCCCAAAGACAGTCATTGAAGGGAGTTGAGCATGGCAATGACCAAGTTGATGTTTCAAAAGATCAGAATTACTTCTCTGCTTATAGTGATGGTAGAGGAAGAGGGGGAGAGGAGAAGGCCAACTATAAGGGTGTCACAATGCTTTGTGCAAGAAATCATGCTATTCTAGACTAGATGCTAAGCCTGACGTGGACAGACTCAGGATACATTGATGAATCAGGAGAATTCTCGCTTCAAGTTCCAGTGTTTTACAAAGTATTATACTTTAAAAAGATATTAGCTTGTAAGAACATGTAATAACTTCAAAATGCAATGGGTATTTAATTTTAAAGCATGCCTTTAACATTTATGTAGAACATTTTTTGTACTCATTCATTAGAAACTTATCTGACCACTGGGTAAAGCTAGCAATAAAACTACTGGCCCGCCATGTGTTAAGGCAGAAGGCCTGCGGAACTTGAACTTGCTGTAGAATTAGTCAGTGATGCCTCTTACTGAGACGGGAGAGGCAAGAAGAAAGTGGTATGGAAAAGCCTACATATTCTTGGGGGGCTAGATGGCCTCAGACTTGTGTGACCTCTGGATTCAGGTGGTTTGGAGAGTTTTATAGGATAGGGGAACCTGATCTGGGCTTCTGAGAATGGGAAGAGTTAAAATTTGTATTTGATGATGAGTTGTTGAGATTGATTTTATTTTCAAAACCTTTATTATTGAAAGTTTTACATATGTTCCCCTTTCCCCCATGACCTCTTCTAGCCCACCTCCACTATACACAGGAATAAACTCAAAATGGATAAAAGATTTTATGTGAAACCATAAAAATCTTAGAAGAAGCCAGAGGCAGCAAAATCTCAGGCATCACTCATAGCAATAAGCTTACAGATACATCTCCTAGGGCAGTGGTCGGCAAACTGCAGTTCACGGGCCACAGTTTGCCACTCTGTTGACTAATGGGTTTGCCGACCACTGCCTAGACTTTCGATTCCAATAATTACAGGTTGCTATTCCTTGTGATTAAGCCCCTATCTAGTGGTCAGCAAACTCGTTAGTCAACAGAGCGGCAAACAGTGGCTCACAAGCCTCAGTTTGCCGACCACTGTCCTAGGGCAAAGGAAACTCAGGAGAAAATAAATAAATGGGACAACATCAAATAAAAAGCTTCTTCCCTGCCAAAGAAACAATCAACAAAATGAAAAGGATGCCCCTGTATGGAAGAACATATTTGGCAATGACACATCTGATAAAGGTTTCATATAGAAGAAGCTTATACAACTTAACAAAAGGAAGACAAACAATGTAATTTAAAAATGGTTGAAGGACCTAAATGGACACTCTTTCAAAACAGACATACAGATGGCCAAGAGGCATATGGAATAAAGGTTCAGTCACTGATCATTAGAGAGATGCAAATAAAAGAACAATGAGGTATCACCTCACACTTGTCAGAATGGCTACCATCAGCAAAGCAACAAATGACAAGTGCTTGCAAGGATGCGGAGAAAAGAGAACCCTAGTACATTGCTGATGGGAATGCAGACTGGTGAAACCATTGTGAAAAACAGAATGACTTTCCTCAAAAAATTAAATATGGAACTGCCAGTGGAGATTGATTTTAGAGTGACTTGAAACATTTTTTGTTACTTCATTGCTTCACCAACTTCATTTGGAATATGTTTTGCCACATAAAATGTACTTTTATGTAATAAATCCCCCTTCAGTTGAATCCTCTTTTTTCTTAAGCAACAACATTTAATATATATATGTTATATATTAAAGATATATATATATCCTCCTCTTTTTTCTTAAGCAATATATATATATATATATATATATATATATATATATATACACATATACACACACACACACACACACACACACACACACACACACAGCCAATGTAGCTCAGTGGTTGAGCATCAACCCATAAACCAGGAGGTCACTGGTTGGATTCACAGCCAAGCGTATGCCTACGTTGTGGGCTTGATCTCCAATAGGGAGCTTGTGGGAGTCAGCCAATCAATGGTTCTCTCTCAACAATGTTCCCATCTCTCTATCCTTTGCCCTTCTTCTAAAATCAATAAAAACATATTTAAAAAAATAAATAAAAAATAAAGTAAAGTTCGTACCAAAAGATTGCCCGGCTGGCTTATTTGAACTCCATCAGCCACCCTATTCTTAAAACTGGTGCTGTGTGCCTTTATGAGCATTCACTGCCCTGAACCAAACATTCTGTTTATCATCCTAGTCTTTCCAAATTAATTGCAAGTTCCTTGATCGAGAGAGGTGGACCTGTTTTTGTTAGTTTTGCTCTTTTTTTATGGGGAAGGTGTGAGCCAGAACCATGTAGATTTCATCTCTGCCATCTTCATTCTTGTGTAACCAATACCTCTACAGAGATTATCTCATGGTTTAGATTTCTGGATTTCCCCTGTTTTTCTAATTTTTATTTATCAGTTCTAAAGAGGGAGAGAGATTTATTATTCCCTTTATTTATTCATTCATTCATTGATGATTGTATGTGCCCTGACTGGGGATCGAACTCACAACACATTGGTACACTGGGATGATACTCTAATCCACTGACATACCTGGCTAGGGCCTGGATTTCCACCTTTTGATTTCAATCCGTATCTGAATGGTGACTTCCCCCAAAATATGTTCACCCCTAACTTACCAACATAATCTTATTTATAAAAAGGGTCTAACAGATGTGATTAACATAAGAAGCCCAGGTTGATATGGTTCTGAGTCATCTGGGTGGACCCTAAATCCAAAAACAAGTGTACTTATTATAATAAGAAGAGAACACAGAGACAGAGAAGGTCATGTGAAGACAGAGCAGAGTTTGGACTTGCATTGTCACAAACCAAGGAACATATGGGGCCACCAGAACCACCTCGAAGCTGGAAGAAACCAGGAAGGATGATCTCCGAGAACCTTTGAAGGAAGCCTGGCCCTGCTAATTCTTGGTTTCGAACTCAGGGCCTCCAGAATGAAGATAGTACATGCCTTTTGTTTTAGCCACCAACGTGATGACTTGTTATTATAACACCCCAAGGAACTAGTAAGGAGCTTCCGGGTGAGAAATATAGAGCACAAAATTAAGGGGCACTCCCTCAAAGACGTGCATATCTTCTAGCCCTGAAGCCCCAAGTATTATCCACACTAGTTCCCAAAGGGAGTAGGCTTTTAGAATTCAAGGCAAGGTTATGCCTACATGTATATTTTTCACTGAAGAGAGTTAAGGTATTCTGATGATTGGAGTCGGAACACCTCCAGAAATGCTTCAAGTGACCTCATTAGAAACAATGAACTCCTAGGAGAGTCCATTCAGAGGACTGGCTACATTTTCTGAACATTCAGACACCTCATTTTGAGAGAAGAAGAAGAAGGAAGAAATCTCAGACTAAATGGTTATATATTTTTTCTTGACTATTCCCTTTGATGTCCCTGGGTGTGCTAGAAGGCAAGGAAGAGGGTTGAGGAAAGTAGGAACTTCTGAGTGTGAGAAAGAGAAGCTCAGAAAAGAGCTGGATAGGGAGAAAGAGCTGAGAGCCCAGAGCATCCTCAGCCAGCCTGGTTATCAGTCCAAGTGGTGACTTAATCCTAATTTGTTCTTTTCTCCTAATCTGCTCCCCAATGGTAACTATAGTAACGATTCCTATTTAGGCAAATTAATCAGGCAAGTAAACTTGTATTTCTTGATTTGAGAAAAAGTGAGAAATTCTCAGTAACGTTCATGGAGTTAGGGTTGTTGTTAAACAAATGTGTGTTTGATTAACAATGACCCCCCCAAAAAAAAAGAACCCCATGTTTTCTTCCTGAAGATACAACCAGCTACAAAGACAGTAATAAGAAAATAATACATGAAAGTCTAATTTCTGATTAATTCATACAACAGTTTAAGTGGCTGATGCTTTCATACTGAACATCCGAAATATCTCGAACCAGGTGACCAAGAAGATAATGCATTCTTTGCCCTTAAGTCAATGATGAAGCAAAAGGAGGGGGGTCCCTTACCTTTTGCCTTCAGTTCCTTCTTACAAGTTCTTACTTTATGAAGAGCATGTGTACAAGTCACATCGTCATGGTCCAGTATGTGGCTTTTCTAGTTGACAATGACCTACAGAACATCCTCTGGAGCTCAATTACTCACTAAAAGAGCAGGCAACTGAGCGCCGGCATTGCTGAGGGCGAGTGAACAAAATCACAAATAGAAACAAGGAAGACTTATTGGACACCTTCTCCCAGCATTTCATTAAGGATTTTATCTGCATTTTCCATGGTAAATTGCCTGATAATCCTGTGATCATCATTATCGTCATTTTATAAGAGATAAGAGTAAGACTCAGAGCAAAATATATGTTGCTTCCCTGCCAACCTCTTTCTCTTGGCTCTTTCCTCCCTATTTGTCCATCTACTCATCCAACTGGAAACCCGCTCCTACAGAGAACAGATGTTACAGAGGCTTCTTGCCTCTTGCTATCTACAGCCTTATGTAATGTTCTCCTCTTGAGCATGGGTGGGATCTTTGACTTGCTTCGAACCAGCAGACTATGGTCAAGGTGCCAATGACATGATTGTGTCATATGATATGAGTTCTTCTGGTCAAAAGGCTGACCCTGGACATGTTCTCCCTTACTGCCATTAGAGAAGTAGACTGACATGCCGTATCCTGAGAGGGTCTATGGAGGAGGCCGCGTGCCAAGGAACTGCAGCTGGCCTCCGAGCTGAGAGTGATTCCTGGCTCACACACCAGTCCTCCAACCCTAGGAGCTGAGTTTAGCCAACAATAACATGAGCGAGTTTGGAAGCAGATTCTTCTCCCATTGATCCTTCTGGGGAGAAGGCATCCTGGTAAGACCCAAACAGAGATTCCACTTAAGCCATATTTGGACTTAACCCACAGGAATTGAGTAATAACAATGGGCACTGTTCTAAGTGTCTGAGTTTGTTATCATTTGCTACTCTGCATAGAACATTAATATAGGAGCTATTGTAACTCAATAGGTGCTGAAAAGTCAAAATATAGCAGGACAGTCTCTACCCTCAAGGTGGAACAACATTGAGGGGGTGTAGGTGGGTAAATACATAGAACATATTACCCCACAGTTACAATGCATGATAAAATGTTCTGTGCATGACAGTGAACAGAAAAGGAAACATGAGGAAGTCTTCTACCAGCATTTTCTTCTCTCTCCCTTGGTCCAGAGGCTCCTTCCTTCCAAACCCTTTATTCTCACCGATAACAACCCCAAATAATACTTTTATTTTTGGGGAGATGCAGCAGAGAATATGCTCACCAATATCTATGAGTCCCCTCGCCTTCCTGGGCAGGCAGTACAGCACGTTTTACAAGCTGTTCAGAAGTTGATGGGTTATGTGATGGAGTTCTGCTCAATGGCGTGTTGGTGTGGTAAGGTTCACACTACATTTCCATGCTTGGCTCCTACCGTCCCCCACACAGTCCCTCAGGCAGGTTGGTTTCCAGACAGAATGAAGAGGATCCAGTAGAAGACTCCAAGGTTCTTGAAGATAAAAGGATGCTGGGTCCCTAAACCGTGTTGGGAAAGGGTGCCTATAACACAACCTTCTCGCCATGTGCGAGCAAGAGAGAAACATTTACAGTGTGAATCCATAGGGATTGGGGCTGTTTATTCCAGCAGTTAGCCTGTAGGGGAATGACATTTAACTGGGATCAAAGCTAATTAAAGGGATAGGACCAGTGGATGAAGACCTTTTCCATGGTTGCATTTAGCTGTCTTTGCCATCTCCAGGACCCTGAAGTTTACCTCCAGTTAACATATATACCCTGGGAGGCTCTGAGAGCGGGGACAGGGGCCTGGATAAATCTTGTATACATAAACAGCTCTTCGCAATCTTTGTCACCTTTTCCCAGGACCTTCCTATCAACATGGGCTCTCCCTCTACAGCAGATCTGCACTTTGGACTTCCCAGTTCATTTCTAGATGATTTCTAGGACTCTACTCGGGGTGGGGTGGGGTGGGAGGCAAGTCTCTTCCAAAGGCTATTATAAACCCTGGGAAAGGGGCCAGAATGTTTCATATTGTAATGGAAAGTAATCCTTCCACCTTCAATCTGCACATTTTATTTAAGGTGTGAAAAATGTTTTTCCAGCTTCAGCCAGGAGCATTCAGGTCTCCATGGGGACCCGCGCTAAGAGGGGCGGGGGGCAATGATGAGGTGAGGGAGAGAACCCTCCCTGCTGCCGTTTCCAAGGGAGCAGCAAGTATGCAGGCAGAGGAAAATAAGACTTGACCTCCAGTCTGGTTCAGATTACATGTTGCGGCCTCGCCCTGGTGCCCAGAAGCTCCAGCTCACACTTGGCCTGGGACCAAGAGGAATTGAAGGGAGGCAGACCCCCGCCGTGAACTTGGCATTTTGAAGCCACGGTGCTGCCTTTGGAGGCTGATCCTCTCACCAAGCGAGGACCAGGGGACCAGGCACAGGTCAGCATTCGGTAACAGGAGACAAAGGCTCAGAGGTCCTTCTGAGAGGTACGAGAGAAGCGAGTATCAAATCGTTTGTTGCAGGGACAAAGCAAGTCATTGGCTGGTTGACGCGGGTGGTAGGTAAAGTTCAATTCTGTCAGAGCTGTGGATCCTTATTCCACTATTTCGTTGTCATGTTTTCTAAGCTCTTTGTGACAAAGATGATGTGATTTGAAATAATGGTTTCCAGGTGACTAGATAATTACACCATCGTTAAAATTACAGAGAGATTCCGTCAGACATAATGATGTGATATTTGGGGGGCATTAATAGGTGATCTTCCTCTGGGCTGTTTGAATATCTTTCAAAAATGTAAAGAAATCATTAGCCATGCTCTCATATATTTTTTAAATGTGATTTATTTGATAAACACTAATTTATTACTGTTTTAATCTTTTGAAGTAACCTTAAAATTTACAAACTTCATGACCACAATTGTTTTTAATTGACTACTGTCTCCAGGTTACAGACTAGCTAGTATGATCTTCACTTTATTTGTAAGCCAACTGCAGTGTAGTGAGCTTATTTCTCAAGATGAAGGTCTGCAAAAAAAAAAAATTGTGGAGTTATGATTATCTAATGTAGGGCAAGCTAGCTCTTCCTGACTTTAAGCAAGCCAGTTAAAAATTTAGGGCTTCTTATTTCTTAGTGAACTGAGGTCTTGCTCAAGTTTTCCACATTCATCCCAACATTCACCCCAATATTTACCCTACCAAGAGAGGTCTTCTCATGAGAGACACCACGGTCTACATGGATTTTCTTTTTTCTTTTTTCTAACAGGAGGAGAGCACCACTCATCCATTTCTGGCATTTGGCCATCTTTAAAAACATGTTTTTATTGAGTTCAGAGTGAGGAAGAAAGAGGGAGAAAGAGAGGGAAACATCAATGATGAGAGAGAAACATTGATAGGCACCTTTTTGCATGCTCCCCACTGGGGATCAAACCTACAACCTGGCAGGTGCCTTGATGGGGAATGGAACCAGCAACCTCCTGGTGTTCCACCCAGTGGGCCACACTGGCCAGACAAGTCATTTCGTCTTTGAATCAGATACCGCCCAGCTGCCTCCTAAGCATCTTGATAGACCCAACATCTGACAATAACATCCGCTGACTATTTACGGTGTGCCAAGCACTCTGGAAGGCATTTGGCAGGCCTTAGGCAATTTGATCCTTGCACTAATTTATGAAGAAAATATTAGCTCTTGCAATGGAGAAAATAGAGGCCCAGAGAGATTAAGTTCCTTCCTGTAGGTCATGTAGCGAGAAAAAAGCCCATGCTGGCTCCATCTCCTCCACACCGTGGCTTGGCCATTTGCGGCCTTCTTCAGTCCTTTTCCCTCCGAATCTCTACGTCTAATCCATCAGCTATTTCTGTTTGTTCTCCCTCAAAACAGATCCCGAATCTGAACATGTCTTGCCCTCTCCTCTGCTATTAGCCTAATTCAAGTCACCTCCATTTCTTGATGTAGTCAGACAATTCATTCACGACACAGCAACCAGAATCACTCATTTTGCAAAATCATACTGTGACAATCTTTCCATGGTTTCCCATTCCTCTTGAAATGCATAATCATCCTCTAGCCTATGATGCCTGATGACCCAGCCCTGGCCTAAATGTTACACATGATAATAGAAAAGGACCCTCCCGCTCTCAATAGGCACATTTTGTTTAAAGTGTGTGACCAAATTCTTATGTTGAAGTCCTAACAACCAGGACCTCAGAATATGACTATATTTAGAGACAGAGCTTTTAACTGGGTAATTAAAGTAAAATGCGGCCATAGTGAGGTTCTGTAATTCAGTATGATTGGTGTCCTTAGAAGAGGAAATTAGGACACAGGAAACACAGACAGTGGAATGACCATGTGAGGACATTGGAAGAGGATGGCCCTCTGCAAGGGGAGAGGCCTCAGAAAAATATCAAACTTGCTGACACCTTGGTCTGAGACTTCTAGCCTCCTCAAGAACTGTGAGGAAATAAGTTTTGGTTGTTTAAGCCCCCTAATCTTTGCTATGGAAGCCTCTATTAGTCAGAGTTCTCCAGAGAAATAGAACCAATAGTAGTTATATAGATGAATGGATAGATGTATAGATGGATGGATGGATGGATGGATGGATGGATGGATGGATTAAGAGATTTCTGATATAAATTAACTCATTTGGCTTTGAAGGCTAAGTCCCATGATCTACTGTCTGTGAGCAGGGAAACCAGAAAAGCTGATGGTGTATGTATTTCTGTGCAAGTCTGAAGGCCTGAAAATGGAGGAATAGGGCGAGAGGCCAATGGTGTAACCCTGGCCTGAGTGGGAAAGCCTGAGAATCAGGAGCAGTGATGCCTAAGGATGGGGAAGACTGATGTCTTAGCTCAAGCAGGGGAGTAACTTAACTTTTCCTCCACTTTTCGTTGTGCTCTGGCCTTCAGCAGATTGAATGAGACCCACTAGCACTGGTGAGAGCTGTCTTCTTGACTCAGTCTACTGATTCACAGGCCAATCTCTTCCTGAAATATTGTCACAGATATCCCGTATGCAGCCCCATCAAGTTGATGCATAAAACTCACCATCACACAGACCTAGCAATTTAATAGTGTCTGTAAAATGCTTACCCAGCTTTAGCCATGAACATCCAGGTGCCCTTGGGAAAGTGGGCTGAGAGGATAGGGAGCAACGATTGGCGGGGGGAGAATTCCTTCCTCTGAAACATCCACCTTACCCAGCTTCACTCAACCACAATTATTCAGCCTCCCTGGCCTCCTTTCTATTCCTGAACTTTCTGAAGGCCATTCAGAAATTGTCTTTTTATAGAAGGGTCCCTCTGGCTATAGACCATAGCATGGGTCTCTTCCTCTTTTAATTCATGTAACAATGAGATCCTTCCCCTCATCCCATCAGCTTTGCGTCACTTTTTGCATTTTTCCCCTTTTTAGCACTTCTCTTTCTCCAATGGGATGGATGTATCTATTTGCTTAACTGTCTTCTCTGCCTAGTTTCACAAGAGCAATGCCTGAATCATAAGTAGAAGCTCATTAAATCTTTGTTAAATGAATAACTAGATGGGTTAGACCCTAATTTCTTCAAAGGCATAATTTATCTGGACCCCCATTTCTGAATACAGAGCTGTCCCAAAGTAGATTCTCAATAAAAGGCCCATAAATTCAACAGAATCACTGAAAAAAAAACACAAACCTGTGTGAATGCTGAATGAGTGAAATTAAGAACATGTTTATATCTATATAACGCTTACAAGTCTCTTTCTTTATGGCTTTGAAGTTGGAAAGAAATATGTACAGAAAGGAAAAAATCTGTTCTTAATAAACTAGAATATTGAATTTTTGCCCAGGGTGTCAGTAAATATGTGAGAAAGTGATCTGGAAGGTCACGAAGCCAAACTGAGGTCCTGTCTCAGTCCTTTCTCAGTCACCAACATCATCCCGGAACATTCCTAGAACAATTTGCCGATCTCTCTCTAAAATTGGAAATTGATTAATTCCTTATTTCCAGGATAACAAAGGAATCTGAACTCCAGAGAAGGCCATCGATATGTTCAAATTTCTTAATGCTCCACATTGAAGAGAGGGATACAGGCTGACTTTTTGGCTGCATCTCTATCTGCAGGCCACGTAACTGCTGTGAGAACCAATTCTTTAGCACTACTGACTCCGATCTTTTGTTTTAATTCTCCATTCGAGTTAAACATGCATTTGATATGCTCGTGTTTTAGAACGAAAAGGTGGATTTACAGGTTGTGATGGATACTGGGTAGATGGTCACCAATCATGTTTCTCCTTCTGAGCACACACACAAGTCATATTTCCTGGCTCTCATGTAGACAAGATTAGGCCATAATACTAGTTTTAGATGAGTGAATGTGACCACAAGGGTCACTTCTAGATGCCCATATTTTCCGGCGTATCAGACAACCCCCAACTTTTCCAGTTAAAATGTAGAGTTTGGGATATGCTCACCCTATAAGATAACACCCGGTGTATAAGACAACCCCTGACTTTTGAGAAGATTTTTCTGGGTTAAAAAGTCGTCTTATACGCCGGAAAATACGGTGCTTAAGAGCTTTGTAAAATCCTCTGTTTCACTTCCTTGTTCCATGAGGAATTTAGAGGCCAAGTGTGGATGGTGGAAGTTACAAAGGATAGAAGATATCTGGGTCCCAAAATGATTTCATGAAACAGAAACTAGAGTCAATGAGCATTAGGCTATTACACATCAGCAAGCAAAATACTTCTATTTGAAGCCACTGAGATTTGGGGATTGTTTGTGATAGCAGTTTTGTGGTGCTTCCTAGTAAAGTGACTTGAACTGAATTTCTTGAGTTGTTTGCTACTTACAGACCAAAGCAAATTATACGGTCTAGGTCTGTTGTCAGTTTGATAGTACTCCCAAAAGGCATGAATATTGGGGAAAAAATGAGCACCAATTTGGGTTATAACTACAATAAGCCAACCATAAGAGGAGTGACCACAGAGTTATTCACTTAACTTGGAACATAAATATCTTCAATTTCTTACTCCACTTTAAAGAAACAAAAAACTGAATATCATAAATAATATAGAAATAGTTTATACTATGCACATGTGTGTATGCATGTATATAACATATTACATATAGTAAATATAATATATAGTAAGTAACGTGATATAAGTAATTTAAAATAATAATACCATCTCACAAAAGGCATAATTCAAACTGGGAAAATGCCTTCACTGGATGTGAAAGACAGTGCTTTATAACTTTTCCTATATAATGGGGTCTTAAATTTTTTTTCACATTTTCTTTATTTAGTTTTTAAAATTATGATAATAATTTATGGTTGTTGAAACAAGTGGCACTCTATACAAATGCAACATAAATCATTTCTGTACCACTCTCATGTTTACAGGTATATTAAAGAATTCCTGGTTGCCTTTTATTAAAACATAATTATACTATACATATTAGTTAGCAAATTACTTTTTTACTTGACAATATATCATAGGTTTTCCTACAAGTCAGTAATATGGAACTGCTATTTTTTTCTAAAATATTATACCTATACATGCATTTTATATAAATGGTACCATATACATGCAGTTTTCTATCCATCCTATTTTATCTATTGTGATAAAATGATGTAACATAAAACTTACTACCCCACCATTTCTACGTATACAATTTTAGTGGAGGGAGCAGAGGTCAGGATGGGGGCAGTGCTTTTGGTTAAAGCTGCATTTGATATCAGTGTTTCAGGTGCGGGGTGTTTGTTGGATGGTCTTTAGTTCCAGAATAGATCTTATTGTGCACATTTTGAAAAACAACAGGATTTTCTCATAATTCTTTTCTTTTTTTAAATATATTTTATTGATTTTCTACAGAGAGGAAGGGAGAGGGATAGAGAGTTAGAAACATCGATGAGAGAGAGACATCGATCATCTGCCTCTTGCATATCCCCTACCGGGGATGTACCCACAACCCAGGTACATGCCCTTGATTGGAATTGAACCTGGGACCTTTCAGTCAGCAGGCCGACGCTCTATCCACTGAGCCAAACCGGTCTCAGCCTCATCATTCTTTATTCTACTAATGCTTGTAGCTAATCGCTTGTTTTTTGTGTTGTTTTTTTTTAATTAATTAATTTTTTTCTTTTCCCTATTGCCCTCCCCTGCCTTCCCATGTGTAGCATGACAGTGTGTTCATTGCTTCTTTTAGTCGCTTGTTTTGACAGAGACAGAAACACGAGTCACCTGGATGGAGACCTACCGAGGGACATTCTGGAGACACCGGCCACTTTGCTGTGTCAGGCTCAGAAGACCTGAGGAAGGAACTGTGCCTCTTTTCCTAAACTGGAGGCCGCTTTCAAGACCCACGACTCACCTCAGACAGTGAAAGCTTCCTGGCAAGTGCGTTGGCACGAGGACATGGGAGTGAGCCTTGTGGGGACTGTTGGCTTCCCTCCCCTCGGTGACAAGTTGTCCTCTTGAGAGGACTTCCCTTAAAGATGTGCTTTCTTATCATCCGGAGAAAACTCTGCGACAGCCAAGGAGAAAGTGTCCCAGACTCCACATTCATCAACAGCTTGCTTACAGGGAGAAGGCTGTTTTATGAAAGGTGACTCATGTGTTTATGTAAAGTTATCTAATAGTCTACACTGTCCAAGGTGGCAGCTCATGATAAATCCTTTGAACAAACGTGTTTATGCCTCTCTACACATGTAACACATCGAGTTGCAACTGAACTAATCATTTACATTGTCAGATGTTTCTTCTTTCCACGCTGGTCCGACTTCCTGAGCTGGGACGCTGCTGAGACCGGCGGAGCCAAATCCTCCGGGTGCCAAAGCGACTCCCCGGCCGGGCGAAACCCATTTGGAAGTTGCATTAACATTTCTTCGGGGCTTCCAGGCAGGGACTGTTTCAAGAAGGGCTCAAAGCTACGTTCAAAAAGTCAATACATCTTGAAATACGAATATATATATATATATATATTTTTTTTTTTTTTTTTACTGGAAATCAAAACATGTGTTAGGTTTTCTTAAATGATGAACTTGGAATGCTCCTTTAAAAAGAGAGAGAGAGAGAGAAAATTTGCTAATTTTTTCTAGTATAGACTAGACAATGGTGTGCTAACCAAAAGGGTCAAGGGAACTGTCAAAGCAGCTAAAAAAATGAGGGCTGAGGAGGTGAAGATTTCTCTTTGTAAGCACTCAACGTTAAATATATATATATATATATATACACAGTGGTACCTCGAGATACGAGTTTCATTCGTTCTGTAACCTTGAGGCGTGGGAAACTGTGAGACGCTCGAGTTGAGGTAAATTGGTGGGTCGTGTGCAGCTGGCCGATCCGCGCAATTACTCCTATCTCAAAGGTTGCTCTTATTTCAAAGCAAAAATCGCTCGCTCAAGGGCTCGTATCTCAAAAATCTCAGATGTTAGGGCACTCGTATCTCGAGGTACCACTGTATATATATTATTTCAGCCTGGGAGGAGTGTCTCAGTTGATGGTGCATGATCTTGTGCACCGAAAGGTTGCTGGTTTGACCCCCGGTCAGGGCATGTATAAAAGGCAACCAATAAATATCTCTCCTCTCTTTTTCTTCTCTCTCTCTCTTCCTGCCTCTCTCCAAGCATGTCCTAGTGGTGAGGGTTAAAAAAAAAGAGAGAGAAATAATTTTTTAAAATGTCTTGCACATGTTTGTTTCCTCATAAGCAAAAAAAAAAAAGACTCAATATAATCTAACATTTTCTTGATAACTTAATAACGTGTTGGATGCTGCTGTTTTCTAGGTCTTTATAAGATTTCTAGTGCCATGTCGCTGCACTAAAAAAACCCTTCCCCTGAAATTTAGGCTGTGATGGCTTTATATTGTTTAAAAATATTCTTATTAGTGGTTATGTGGCTTGAAAGGGTCTTTTTTTAATTTCCAACGCAGACAATCTTGCATTGAGAGAATATGATAGGTACAGGGAAAAGCCTACACTGTTATATGATAAACTTTGGAAATTTGCTAATTAAAAATATTTTGGAGAGAAACAAGTTACTTAATGAAAGAGAGCTGGTATTCTAACTTTCCAAAGTTTAAATTATACTCCAATCTTTCAATTTAAAGAGAAAAGATCATCATCAACTGTCAATTGCCCTGGGCGCACTACGCAGTGTGCAGATGATGTTTTATTGAGTTTGTACACTTGAAACCTGAATGGTTTTGTGAACCAATGTCACCCCAATAAATTCAATAAAATAGAAAAGAATGTTAGTTGCCCTAATTAAGTTACCAACATACACTTCCCTCCAACAATGACTCAATATTTTACATTGATATGCATATTTAGAAACAAAAATCCAAGTCTCTGTCCCATCTAACCCTCTCAAGTTTTTATCTGAAGAATCGTATTTTCAATGTTATCAATCACGTAGGATGATATCCTTGCAAACCTAAAGAGAGAAAAGCAATTTTTTTAATTTTTGTTTTGCTTTTCTAAATATGAAATCCCTATAGACTTCTTATGATGAGAACCTGACCCAATGAAACTATTTCCAAAAGGAGGAATTTTTCTTACATTTTCCAATGATTTAATCAGAGTACATTGGCATATTCACTTCTGCAAGAGCCAGGAAAACCTATATGGATTATTTCAGTGCCATAGAAATGAAAACTAGGAGGTACTTAGAACATTTTACAATGATTTACTCACTCTGTATGATAAAATTTTCCAACTTCAAGCTTAGCTAAAAGTAATTTAATTTCAACATTTTACTGAAACGCAAAGCCAGGTTTTCTCAATGGCCAAGAGACGCAGCCAGCTGGAATTCTGGAGCCCACAGAGGATGCCTTAATACCCGTAGGCCACTAAGTTTTTGTTTAGAAAGTTTCCTGGTCTGTAAGACGAACCTTCTCCCTTCTAACAAGTAGGCAAATCGAGCTAAGTTGGTGTTGAAATATAAATTGGGCAAAGAACATTTTAATCATCCTGAGAAACAGAACTCAATTTACTCCTTCTCTTCAAGAAGATGGAATGTCGGTGGACTGAAGGAGTCACAGAAACTTCTAGTAATGTCTTGGATTAACTTGCTTGGTGTCTTTGCTTCCTTTGAGCCTCAAGTCTTTGCTACTGGCCTAGGATTTGGTCCCAAAGCCTCTTTTAACACTATCTCTATGAAGGCAATAATGAGACCCTCCATCGGTCAGTGTCCCGTTACAAAACAGGAGCTACAGGAGTTTCAACGTGGAAAATTTAATATAAAGAATTAGTAGCTATAAAAAGAGATTGCAATAACGAGGAAGTAGCTAATAGGAAGTAAGGAGAACTCAAGAGAATACAGAAATAACAGAAGCAGCAACCACTAGCCTTAGGACTGAAATAGGGATCCCCAGAACAGCCTCTCACCCTCATCCCCAGAGTTGAGATCCAGTCCTTGTTGGAGGTGATGGTCATGGCTCACAGGGTGGCAGAGAAGTTTCCGTGGTTCATACCACAGAAAGCAGATGTCAGCTGAGTACTGCTGGCTGCTGGTGCTGGAAAAGCTGCGCATGTTTGCAAAGCATCCCTACTCTGCAAATACAGTGCTACCTTGAGATACGAGTGCCCTAACATACGAGATTTTTGAGATACGAGCCGTCGAGCGAGCGATTTTTGCTTTGAAATACGAGCAACAGTTGAGATACGAGTCATCATGCAGATCGGCCGGCTGCACACGACCCACTAGTTTACCGCGACTCAAGCATCTCCTAGTTTCCCACGCCTCAAGTTTACGGAACGAATTAAACTCGTATCTCGAGGTACCACTGTACCAGGCACTGGGGAAATGTGTGTATGGCAGGAGCGCAAGAACGAGGCATGATGCAGTAGTCTGTAGAGAGAGCACACTAGAACCATATATATATATGAGAAAGAGAGAGACAAAACCATGAACGATGAGAGAGAATCATCGTCCGGCTGCCTCCTGCAGGCCCCCTACTGGGGACCAAGCCCGAAACCCAGGCAAATACCCTGACCGGGAATCAAACCCAGGCCTCCTGGTTCATAGGTGGATGCTCAACCACTGAGCCACACTGGCTGGGCAGAAAACCCTTTCTTCCTGCAGCCTCGACCAAGCTCAACATGATGCTAGCTAGCAAGAGGAAACCTCTCTCTCCATATTTTCGCCAGAGAGACGATGAAGATGAGTTTGGAGTTGAGAGGCCATAACTGGATAACTGGCAAAGGACTCAGAGAGGACGCTCATTCAGATGTGGTGCTGGCCGCCAGGCTACCTTCGCCATGGGGAGGGGCGGCCTGGGGGTAAAGGAGGGAGTAGGCCGTGTGCATACATCATACCTCCCTGTGTCAGGCACCGCTGCAGATGCTTTTCATGTCTCTTTTTATGTGAACCTTAAAGAACGTACCCTGGTTCCCCGAAAGCAAGACATCCCCCCAAAATAAGACCTACTTCCAGTTCTGCCTCTCGCTGTCATAGAAGGCACCCCCCCAAAATAAGACCTCCCTGATCATAAGTCCTCCCCAGAATAGAAGGCCCCCGAAGCTACCGTCAGGCGCCCGACTCCTGATTTAAAGAGACCTCGCCCTGCCTGAATCCGGCTGCGCTGCGGCCCATCAGGGAGCTGGTTTGTGATGACAACGACTACCGTCCCATAGACAGGTCATACATTTCCTTTTTTTTTTTTGTTCAACAATAAATGTGTACCATCTTCTTCCTCATGGAAAAATAATACATCCCCTGAAAATAAGCCCTAGTGCATTGTTGGAAGCAACAATTAATAGAAGACACTGTCTTATTTTTGGGGAAACAGGGTAGATGTTTCCTCCCCGTCTTATAAAAGTTCATTAGCCTTGTCCTAAGGTAATTCTGCCATTAACCCTAGGCGTCATATTTATATTAATTATCTCTTTCCATTTGTAACTGCGTAACTTTTGGAAAGCGACACCATCCCTGAATGCCTCTGTTTCCTCTTTAGGGTCGAAGAGTGGTAGTGACCTCAGAAAACGGTTGTCAGGATTACAGTATATAATACATGGCCCAAGATGCTTCAAATAATGCTCGGTACACTGCGTGCACTCAGTAAACAGAAGCAAGTAATAGGACCGGTGTTGGCGGTACAGGATGGATAATATTCCCACTGAGGTCCACAGAGCACGTGATCCTCTGAAGCAGTGGTTCTCAACCTTTCTAAGGCCGCGACCCTTTAAGACAGCTCCTCATGGGGTGGTGACCCCCAACCATAAAATTATTTCCGTGGCTACTTCATCACTGTCATTTTGCTACTGTTATGAACTGTAATGTAAATATCTGATATGCAGGATGTATTTTCGTTGTTACAAATTGAACATAATTAAAGCATTGGGATTAACCACAAAAACAATATGTAATTATATATTGTGAAATATTTATTTCTAGTTACAAATAAATGAAATTTTGTCTTGAATCGTGGTGTAGCATGGGTAACAGTCTTCATATGACAACAGTAAACTACATTGCTGCATTTTGCTACACCGAGGAGCGGTGTGTTGGTTCCTAAGACCATGGGAAATAGGTGTTTTCCAATAGTCTTAAGCGACCCCTGTGGAAGGGTCGTTCGACCCCCAAAGGGGTCTCGACCCACAGGTTGAGAACCACTGCCATAGAAGAAGCATTTCAGGAAATCAGTATTAACCAATGCGATATAGATTTTTTTGGTCTTTGTTGACAAAGAGAGAAGACATGGTCTTATCAGAAACCCGAGCTCCTGTTTCGGTTGCCTGCTCTTGTTTTTTGTTTATTTGTCTTTATATATAAGCACTCGCGTTAGGAAAGAAAACAGTGGGTTAGAGACTTTAAACGCTGTCTGCTCTACTCTGCTTCCGCAGAACACATGGGCTGTAGCTTCTGCCTGCAGATTGCCCAGATACCTCTCCCCTGGAAACATGCCAACAATTACCTCCCAGACACAGACCCTGCCGCCCTCCGACGGTGCGGAAACAATCCTCCCTCCGTCAGCCTTCACTCCGCTGCCTCCTGAGCAGCCTTCAGAGTCCCGCTTTCATTTGCTCATCTTCCTGGAATTAAACTCTGGTTGGAGATAAACACACAGGCATGAGCCCGTGACGGGACAGTCCCCGGTCAGGCAGCGCATCGCCTTCAGAATTCACCTCTTCACGGGCTGGACGTAGGAAATTGCCTGTTAGAATCAATTTAGGGTTTCTCTTGTAAAGTATGGTTTTCATAATGTTCAAAGGCCCATCTTGTGAAGTTAAATAGAACACTCCCATCGATGTTCCACTCTTGTGTTGGAAATGATCTTCATGGGTAGACTTTTTTTTTTTTGGTCAAAGATAAGCCCAGAGAAAAAGCTGTTTAATCTTTGTTTTACAACTGTGCATCAAAGTGGCCTGGCATCTGCAGGTTTGTGATCTCCCTGGCAATTAAGAAAAAAATAGTCACACTTGCAAAGGTAACATATCAAAGCGTCCCCCTCTCTTTCCCGCCAGCCTCGGGTGAGTGACGCTGGCTGTCAGTGAGTTTCCTGGAAAGCAGCGGTTCTCAACCTGTGGGTCGAGACCCCTTTGGGGGTCGAATGACCCTTTCACAGGGGTCGCCTAAGACCATCGGAAAATGCAGATATTTACATCATGATGCATCACAGGAGCAAAATGTCATGGTTGGGGGTCACCACCACATGAGGAGCTGTATGCAAGGGTCACGGCCTTAGGAAGGTGGAGAACCACTGCTGGAAAGGGTAGTGAGTGCTGAGTGAGCATCCAGGCCTGCTGTGGGGTGAGTTGGACCGCAGATCTCCCAGGAGACTGGCGTGGGCAGGGGTCCTCACGTGCAGAAGAGAAGGCATGACCACATCCGGGGCACTGGCAGAGTGCTGGGCATTGGGTGGGCCACTGCCCATGCATTGCCTCATCTATCCCTCACGCCTCTTGTATGATGATGATAGTATCATTGCAGTCTTATAAGTAAAGACACAGATGGAAGAAAAAGGTGTCACCCAGGGTTACAAAACTTGAAAGAACCAAGCAGAGATTCGACGTGTTTTTGTTAGAATTCAGCATACCATTGTCCCTCGTAGGCTAAAGAATCTCAATTCTTCTTTGTTTTTCGTTTTGTTTTGTTTTTAAATATATTTTATTGATTTTTTACAGAGATGAAGGGAGAGGGATAGAAAGTTAGAAACATCGATGAGAGAGAGATATCGATCAGCTGCCTCTTGCACGTCCCCTACTGGGGATGTGCCCGCAACCCAGGTACCTGCCCTTGACCAAAATCGAACCTGGGACCTTTCAGTCCGCAGACTGATGCTCTGTCCACTGAGCCAAACCAGTTTTGGCTCAATTTTTCTTTGTATTTAATTCCAAGGAAAAGGATTGCAAAATTCCCCTTTGAGCATCAATTGTGAGAAAAATAAATTATACATTGCCATGTAGACGGAAGTATGTTTGAATATGCAAAGATTCTTACCCGGTAGATTCTTTAGAGAAAAAAAAAAGAACATCTAAATTTTTTAAAACTAAAACATCTCAAAATTCTGATCAGATAACTTATTTAATTTTTTAAAAAATTCTTTACTTGATAGAATATTTAGCATAGTTTTGCTTTGAATAACCAAATCTTCTAGCACATTAAAAATACAACAATTGACATACTGTTGATTAGAACAGTTCTCCATGAATAATTTTAACTGATGAGAACACGATTATATGTACCCACATATATATGAAATCACCTTATTTATTGGAAGGCTATAGACTCATAGGTAATTTATAAATGCCCTTTACACTCCATTGTAGAAACATAACAGATTTGACATGGATCTTGATTTACTTATTGATTCAAGGATGAAGTTGGGCCACATCAGTGGTTTTCAAACTTTCATGAGCTGCAGAAGTGCGTGTGTGCCCAGTGCCTGCAGCAACCATAAGCACAGCGCCCTGGCTGAAAGGAAGAGAAGGAGACGCTGAGGGCTGGGTTTGGTCAGCTCTGACATTCTGGGATCCTAAGATGTGAGGAAGAATCAAGCCTGCACATGTTCTCTCCACTCAGAATCTACCAAGAGAGCTGTCAGACCACATGACATGAGCTGACCTTCAGATCACATCTGCCTGCCGCAGGCCTGGTGGCCTTGCAGCGTCCCCGTCCCTGAGCAACGATACGCCCATGGGGCCGGGGCTGTGATGGTGCCCAGAGGACTTGTCAGGTGACAAGTCTCTTATGATTCAGGTAGATCCTCCCCTTTAATCCCCAGGGATATCATGTCCCTCCTTTTCTAGATAAGAAAACAAAAGCTCAGAGAATTCAAGGAGATCTTCAGTCCCCAGTTAACAAGCACTGGGCTTGGACTGGAAGCCAAATCTGTCCAATATCACAGCTCTTTTATTTTACTACTGGAGGCCCGGTGCATGAAATTCATGCACAAGGGAGGGGGGTTAGGAGAAGGGGAGTGGTGTCCACCAACCCAGCCTGCTCCATCTCCAATATGGGGACCCCTTGAGGGATGTCCAACTGCCCGTTCAGGCCCAATCCTACCTGGACTGATGGCTCCCAACTGCCTGCCTTCCTGATGGCCCTTAACCACTCCCCTGCCAGCCTGATGGATGCCTAACTGCTCCCCTGCCAGCCTGTTTGCCCCTAACTGCCCTCCCCTGTGGGCCTGGTCATCCCTAACTGCTCTCCCCTCCTGCATGGGTGGGGGCCAGCTGGTTTGCCCTGAAGGGTGTCCTGGATCAGGGTGAGTGTTCCCTTGGGGAGTGGGGTGGCCTGGGTGAGAGGCCTGTGGTGATTTGCAGGCTGGCAAAGCCCCCCAGCGAATCAAGGGGAAGCCCTGTATCTGGGATTTATTTACCTTCTACAATTGAAACTTTGTTGCCTTAAGCTCTGCCCTCCAGGCTTTGTGGAAAGCTTGGCTTCCTCCATGGCCAGGGGCAACCCAGGCCTCTCTTCTGCTCTCTCTGTGGCCATAGCCATCTTGGTTGGGTTAATTTGCATACTCGCTCTGATCGGCTGGTGGGTGTGGCTGGTGGGCGTGGCTTATGAATGTAGCGGAGGTGCAGTCAATTTGCATATTACTCTTTTATTGGACGAGATAGTGCCTCTCCCCAAAACATCATTAGTTGCATAATCTCAAACCATGTTGCCACTGTCCTATGTTTCTAAAGGTTCTAGCAAAATGTCCTATTCATCTTCAGGCTCCTGCTCAAGCTAAGCTCCTACAAATCCCCATCTCAGTCCTGCTACCACTCTTCTAAAAACCCCATCTTTTCTTTAAGTCCTGCCCCCTGCCTAGAGCCAGCATTGGCTACTTTTAATCTCAAGAATCTCTCATCTCTGATTGGTTTGGTCCTATATACAGGTAATAGTTAAAGCTGTGCATAAGGATGCTATTATGTAAAAAGAGTATGCAGGACAAGTGAGAAGGCTACTCAGGGATCCGAGAGAACACTATTATTTAAGAAACAAGTACCAAAGAAACAAGGACCAATTATCTATATATATAAAAGCCTCATGTGCAAAGTGCCCCTTTGGGAGTTCAGCCGACCAGGAGTTCGATTGCTTGCTCTAACCACCAGGGGGCAGTGCAGAATGAAGGAAGGCCTGGCCAGCAGCCAGCAGCCACTAGGGATGACCCTACCCGTGCACAAATTTTGCGCACTGGGTCTCTAGTAACTCAATAAAGCCAGAGAATAAAAGGGGACAAAGAACTGCCAGCAAAAGAGACGAAGAAGGAATTTTGAAACGACATAATCTCAGAGGTAAAAGCAAGAAGTGTTCCTGGACATACCTTTCTTATTTCCACATGACAGATGTTTACAATTCTGTCATTCCCAACAGTGACGCTACATTTGTACAGCTTCAGGGCTGCCATTTGTGTGACATACCATGTGAAAGGACCCTTCAGCTGTGCAGCTCTGGGATGGTTTCCCGAACCCCCTTCCCCTGAGACCTCAGACTCAACACACAAAACATGTCTCCTAAGCCACAGAAAATATCCCCGACCAAGCTCCTTGCTTCTACCTCCCTTCCCATTCGCCTCCAAGTCTTCATCCACCTTAACCCTAGGGTTCCATTGGGTCATTTGCACATCATGAAAATGAGTTCCCCTCTTCATGCTGGCCCCCTGATATTCCACACTCGGTTCGAACAGAAATTTTCTATTTATAGAAAAGAGTTAAAAAAAAAAAAGAAAAGAAAAGAAAAGAAAGCCACGAAACTCCAATATACCCGGAACAGTTGTTTCTCTCTACAAAAGTGTTTCACTGAGGATTTGCCATGACTCGGGGAGATTTCATCTACCGTACCAATAAAAAATGTTCAAAAGTAGCATCGCGTGGAGAACTGGGTATGCGCTCTCTCTGAAAAGATGTTCCCTTAAAGATGCAGTTCTTAATGCACAGTGTAAAAGGCTTGTAGCTTTTATTATGTCTTAGATGAAAAACATGTTTTACTGCATACCAGAGGAGCAGACGTCAACTCACTTTTCAAATTGGGAACAGCTTTTCATTTTGTTCTCCTCCACCATTTCTGGGTCCTCATTCATCCCTCGCCTCCCTCTCGCCTACCTCCCACTACCCTGCATGCACCTTGGCTCCAGCCAGACCACCTCACCAAGGGCCTTGGCACAGGGCAAGGGCCAGGTGAGGAGGAGGAGTTGCAAGAGAGGGATCTGCCACGCTCTTTCTCCTTCTGTCCAATAAGAATAAAAGAGCGGGCACTGGACGGTAAAATATTTACTACCTCCACATTGATGACGGAACACAATTCATGAGAAACCCAGATGGCCAGAGCAGTAGATCAGAGGGGAAATCATGTGGCGGGGGAGCCAGATTTTGATTTCTAGCCTCCTGTGTAAGGGGAAAATGACCATCTGTTACGCTATTAAATCCCAACATGGAAGCATCCATCACAACCCTCTTCCGAGGGACATTTCTTTATTGACTGATGAGTAGTAAAACAGCGTCATTCTTTAGAACGTTGGACTATCACTGAACGTCTAGATGTGATTTCTGATAAGTCACTGATGTACATTTTTTCTTCATATCAAATACATGGTTAAGTTTTACATCTTCAAGGGGAAAATTCCAATCTTAGTTTGCTTTGTAAGAGCCCATACCTTGACCCAATCGTATGCGTATGTGTTAGATGTGACGTTCAGGGAGCCTACCCAGGTTATGGCACAGACTTTATCATCTGGGGAGCAGGCTATTTTTGGTTTTGTTTCAAGAGACAGTGGTTCCCAGGGTCTATAAATATATAAGTCTTTGAAATCAGGAGACCCGAGTTCTAATCCTGATCTCCAATCTGGATGTGTCTGTCAACTTGCTGTATGAAATTCAGAATGGGAAAGGTATTCAACTTGCTTCCTTTCGCTCCAAAGAGCTATTACAAGCAGAAGTGAGGTAATCGGTGTGAACACACATTAACCTTTTCAAACAAAGAATGGTGAAGAAAAGTGAGACAACAGAATTTTTGTGAAGCAATGTATGATTTTTCAGTTTTTTGGTTTGTGTGTGTGTGTGTGTGTGTGTGTGTGTGTGTGTGTTTAAAGATAGCTAAGTTTAAAGACAGCAGTGCCTGTTTAAAAAGCAAAAATCACAGAGACATGCAGAAAAATTTGGAATCAATTTATTTAAAGACATGTTCTTTGCAGCTGTTGTTCATTAGGGTACTTTTATTGACGTGTCCAGAAATCTTTCCTAGTAGTTTAGGCACGCGGGGGCTTTGAGCCCTATGAAGTATAGCAAATTGCAAATGAATTGGTCCAGAAGTGTAGGTTTGTTTAAAAAGAAGGGGAAAAAAATGCTTCGTAGAATAGAATATTCTCAAGGGAGTGATTGGTGGGGGGGAAGGGAAGTATGTACTGACACTTAAAAGATCCTTGACCTTCTGGAATGCACATCTGAACTTCTGCAACAGTAGCTTCTTAGGCCCCGAAACTCAGGGTTCAAAAACTACTGAAGAAAGCCTGCTTTCTCCAAGGACCCTGGACCGAATGAGCCGGCGATAATTAGTTCATGATAAGGGGGGACTGGCTTCAAGCGACCTGCTTTCCTGAAAAGCCTTCGTATCCGTGCATCACAAAGTCTAGGTCATGAGAAGAAGGAGTTTGCCAAGTGGACTTGGCAAAAGATGGATAAGGAAAAGGACTGGGTGGGAGAGAATCTTCGTAGAAATGGAGGCTGAGAACATCAAGCAAATTTGGAAGAATGAGATGCATTAAATTGTTCATGAATTCTTTGTTTCGTAAACATATATGAAGTTCCTGCTCGAGGCTGGGTACCATTCTGTGTTTTATAAGACACAGCTCTGCAACGGTGTCTTATACAGTTAGGGAAATTAACTTGCAAACAATATGAGTAAGGTGTGTTCAGGGTTAGGTGGAGATTGAGTCCTATGGGAGCTCAGGAGTGCAGAGGAGAGGAGAGGGAGAAGAGGTAGCTTAAGGGGGTTATCAGCAAGGAAAGACTCCCCAGGAAAATGTAACACCCGAACTGGGTTACTTACCCAGAATCTCTTAACTTAGCAGTAAGAAATAACTTCGGCATTGGCCTTCAGGATCCTCTTTGTTTGAAATAACACCAGAGACCTGCATATAAAAATTTATAGATGCAACCCTACTCTCCTTTCTGCGGGAGCGTATCACAGGACAGATCAGCTCTGCAGGCTGGTCTCGGGCATGAACTCTCAGAGGACATATGTCTCCCAATAGATAGTCTTTAAAATCTCGAGAAGTCCTACAGAATAAAAGGCTGTGCTTCTAGAAGGCCTGGGCTTCAAATGGGTAGTTTCCACATTTGTCTGAAGAGAGGACAAATGCTGAGTTTCATTAGAGAGATAGAAAACACGTATGTTTTCTCACCGCATATCCCAGAGAATTAGCCGTCAAAGACTTAGTCATTAGCTCCCATTCCTTCCACTCCTAAAACAAACAAATATGGGCCAACATGGCTGTTCCCCAGACATTTGAGAATTGGGTAGAACCAAAAAAAACAAAAACAAAGACCTCGGATGTCATCAGGAGGCTTTTTAAATTTCTTCTCTCTGATGTCGAGATTTCACCATTAAAAATTTTAGGCAGAAGAGTTGATGTGGTCATATCTGTATTTCAAAAGGACCCATCTGGCCGTCTACACAGAAGTTGGACCAGAAAAGAACAAGATGGAGAACACGGGCTAATTGGAAGGTTCTCCCTCTAATCTAAGGAAGAGAGGATGGGGTGGGAAAGAGGGTGGTGGCTGAGTGAACAGATCTTAGGTATAACCCAGTGGTATAGTCGCAGTAGGGACATTTGGTGAACGGGACTTGGTAACTATTTTTCCTGTTGTCAGGCGTGGCCATAGACTGATTTCCGGAAGAAGTGATAGGTGCAGCTTCCGGGTCCTGCCCTAGGACTTACTCTGAGCTCTCTTCCCCTTTCTGCGACCCTGATTTTGGCATCTGCCTACGATTAGGGAAATTTTGGAAGCTGCATTGACAGGCAGGTAGGGTTCCCTGATTATTTTAAGACTTTCACAGGAGAAGGAAATGTTCCTCTATCTTATTTAAGTCCCTGCAATTCACCACATGACCTCACTCACTTGTGGATAATAAAGAACATTATAAACTGATGAACAAAAGGATAGATACAGAGGCAGAAAAGCATCAAACAGACTGTCAGATTACAGAGGGAAGGTTAGGGAGAGGTGGGGTAGATAAGAGATCAACCGAAGGACTTGTCTGCATGCATATAAGCACAACCAATGAACATAGACACTGGGGGTTGGGTATGCCTGGGAGGGGGCGCCAATGGGAAGATATGTATGCATGTAACACATTAATAAAAAAAATTAGATTTCGAGTAGCACAGTAGCATTAATTTAACCCCAGGAAACGAAGGGAAGAACCTCTGTCCAAATCCTCAAGAAACAGCAGTAAGAAGCGCTCATGCAGCAGCTTCAAAGGGCCAATGCACACAGCAGCCATCATTTAAGGACTCTCCAGGACAAACCCATTTGATCATCCCATCAAAGGAGTTGATCGCTGATGCTATCAAAACCATGTTTCTAAATGTTTGAAGGCTTAAAAATATCCATCTCTTGTTTGCTTCACTTGTATTATTCTAGCCAAAAGAAAGAACCAAAGGTATACAGAAAGATTAGTGTAAAAGAGTGGTTATTACATTTTTATTTGTATTAGCAAAAAAAGGAAATTAATCCAAATGCCTAATGAGGATAGACAACTAAATGATTAAATAAGTGGTGGTACTTTTTAAAAAAAAACACTGCAATGCTCGGTATTCATGAAAATCACAATCCAAAAGGCTACCTAAGGTCATGGGAAATACCTTACTGTGTACTATTAAACAATGTAGATGTCATTTTGATTTCTGTGTATGGATTATGCCAGAAGGAAAACATTAAGCACATGCTTGGATTGCCAAAAAGCAAGGATTTTAAATAACCAGCACTTCTCCCTTTTGACTAATTTCTTAGTTTTCACTCAATTACTCCAAATTAGAGAAGTGTTTATCTTGTAGACAATGAACTTTTTTTAATATACTTCATTGATTTTTAAAATATATTTTATGGATTGTTTGCAGAGAGGAAGGGAGACGGATAGCCAGAAACCTTGATGAGAGAGAAACATCATTCAGCTGCCTCCTGCACAACCCCCTACCGGGAATGTGCCCCGCAACCAAGGTACATGCCCTTGACCGGAATCGAACCTGGGACCCTTCAGTCTGCAGGCTGGCGCCTCTATCCACTGAGCCACACTGGCCAGGGCGACAAGGGATTTCTTTTTTTCCAATTATATCAGTGTGGTTATTCATTAAGTCTATTGACAATCGAGCACACATTCCCTCTTGCCATTCAGTCCGGCAGCCTGTAGTCCCAGGTGGCTATTCATACTTAACACTCATTAAATAGAAAGAAAATTAAAAATTCATTCATGAGTTGCACTAGTCACATGTCACGTGCTAATTAGCCACAGGTGGCCCGTGGCTACCTTTCCGGTCACCACCAATGTCAGCATGTCCATCCTGGCCAAACTTCTCACTGGCCTCCCTGGACCCCAATTCTCCAGGCTCTGAGCAAAGTGCTGGGGGTCCCATAGGGGAAACAGCAAAGGTTCTGTCTCCAGTGTTTTCTCAGCAGAGGAGCGGAGACAGACATGCCAGCCACAGTAAGGCGCTGTGTCCTCCTGGGGCTGGAGATGCGCCCCCTGTGTAGAGGCTGGGCAGACCCCGGGCCGCATGCCACCCCGAATACTTGAGGCTGCACAGCTCGTGGCCAAAGCCTCCTGCGTCTCTAAGAAGCCAATGTCATGGACTAATCATCACATCGGGTAAAAAAAAACCAGGATGGACTAAGATTCTCAGGGGATGATTTGCATCTTAGAAAATTAATTTGATTCCTTGATTCATGCAGCAAAGGGGTCCCGGCCATGTGATAAAGAAGAGAGACAGAACTGATTAAAAAATGGCTAAAACCTCCATCCTGGTGGAGGGGACATTCTTGGGAGCTGGGGTATCTGAAGGAGAGACAAACACATAAAGTACAGTGGTACCTCGAGATACGAGTGCCCTAACATATGAGTTTTTGAGATACGAGCCGTTGAGCGAGCAATTTTTGCTTTGAAATACGAGCAACCTTTGAGATAGGAGTCATCTCGCGGATCGGCCAGCTGAACACGACCCACCAGTTTACCGCGACTCGAGCGTCTCATAGTTTCCCACGCCTCAAGGTTACGGAACGAATTAAACTCGTATCTCGAGGTACCACTGTATCTGGAATTTCAGAGAGTGGTAAGTGCGACAGAGGAAACTGAGGGAGAACAGATGGGGGAGGGAAAGAGGGAAGGAATGCCAGGTGGACAGGTGAGCCAGATGTGTAGAGAGAGAGGAATGCTATTCTAAATGGGACGACAGTAGAAGTCCTCACTGATTAGGTGAGAATGACACAGGAATATGACAGAAGCGACTTTTATTGGATCTTGCTTTGGGGAAAGTCCTTGAGAAGTCCATGGATTGTAGGAGACCAGGTAGTGTCCGGCTAATACTAATTTACAATCTCCACTAATCTATTAGAGACCTTATGCGGGCCATCATTCCTTCCTGGTCCTCAGTTTCCCCCTTTTCACATCAAGTGTTGGAGCCAGATGGTGTCCAAAGACACTTCTGGTTCTGAGTTAAGCCCTGTGCCCAGAGAGAAGTCCATGGATTGTAGGAGGCCAGGTAGTGTCCGGCTAATACTAATTTACAATCTCCACTAATCTATTAGAGACGTTATGCGGGCCATCATTCCTCAGTTTCCCCCTTTTCACATCAAGTGTTGGAGCCAGATGGTGTCCGAAGACACTTCTGGTTCTGAGTTAAGCCCTGTGCCCAGAGAGAAGAAAAATCCTATGTGTCAATGATGAGACTCATCCATCGAAGAAGCGTTAACTGAGAGCCACGTGTCTGCCTGGCTGAAGGCTGCCACCGAAGAGAAGGAGGTGAGGGAGCGGGTTCTACCTGCGGGGAGCCCCCCGTGGGATGGAGAGAGGCAAGCACTTGCCCTGTGGCTCGAAGGCTCCCTGCCCTCCTCACCTCCCAGAGGCACAGCGCCCAGGCCCATCCATCACTGGAGGCTGTCCACAGAGGGCGAGGGACCCCCCCACCCCCGGGGGGAACCGGGCCCTGGGTGGAGGAGCCGTCTCCGTGGAGGGGGTGATGATGGATGGCCCAGGAAAGGCATTTTTCATCTCTAAGTGGCACACGTGTGTGCATGCTCGCTCTGGGGCCGGGCTCTGACCGGGATGTCTGCCGCTCTCTGCTTTCTCAGCTGTTGTCACCTTTTCCCTTTCACTGACGGATGGGCCCATTTCACAGCCTGAGTGACTCAGGAAGTCCAGATGAACTCCGGGTGGCACGGGATGAAAATGAAGACCGTTATTTTATTTAATTCCAGCATCTGAAGCCTCCATTTCCAGCTCAGCACACAACCCCTGCTGAAAACCCTAGAAAAAGGATTTGTCCTGTCCAAGGTCCGTTTCCATCTGGCTCAGACGAGAACTGAAACGTTCCCTCCCGCTCTTCAACTATGCAGGCAGAGGGCCCGCTGCGACGTGCCATGTCCACACCCATCTTCCGTGAAGCCATCCTCCCACCCAGCCCAACGCCGTGGCCTCAGAGCTGGCCCTGATCGCCCCGGCCAGGCCCGGCCTCTCGTCCCCTCCGTGGACATTGGGCACCAGCTGCACAAAGACGGGTGGGGAGCGCGTTGGTTCCCAGATGGAAGTCTGAGTTCCCTCTGACTTCTGGGTCCCCGGCACCTTTCCCCGGCCGCCCCTCCTGTCCTCCGGCACCAGGCTGAGTGCCCAGCACATGGAAGTCATTGTGCAGAGTGGAGCGAGCTGATGGATTCTTTCAGTGGCCTCTCTAATGGGCTCTAATTCCATCAGCGAGCGGGCAGGGGACCAGCTTTCAGAGACGCTGCCGTGAGCGGCCCAAGATGAAGCTCTCTCTGCCTCACCCGCCCGAGGACGCAGACACACGCCCGGTGGTGCCTGGGGGCCTAATCCCGACCGGTGACTGTGAGTCAGGCTTTGCGGATTCACAGAGAGCAAGTTTCTAAACCAAAAGCATTCCCATGACCAGCCGAGTCACTAATTCCGCCTTGCCTGTATAGATCTTCCCTCAATAAGAGTTGGGTCATTCTCCTCTCTGGAACCCTGAAAGCTTTGTAAAGAAAATCCTATATAATAAAAGGCGAATATGCAAATTGACCAAAAGGCAGGATGACGGGTCGCTATGATGCGCACTGACCACCAGGGTGCATGCTCAACGCAGGAGCTGCCCCCTGGTGATCAGTGCGCTCCCACAGGGGGAGTGCCACTTGGGCTCACGGCTGGAGAGTGCAGTGGTGGTGGCAGGAGCCTCTGCTTCCTCCGTGGCAGTGCTCAGGATGCCCACCTGATGCCTTAGGTCTGCCCCCCCCACCTCCCTGGGGAAGTGGGCCTGAGCCAGCAATCAGACATCCCCCAAGGTCTCCTGGACTACGCAAGGGCACAGACTGGGCTGAGAGACCCCCTTTCCCCTGTGCACATATTTCATGTGCCAGGCCTCTAGGTATTGATAATGCACCATTTAATGATTTCTAAGTAGAAGAACCTTCAGTGACTCCTTACACCAGTGGTTCTTGAACCAGAGTTTCTGACTTGCGAGGTCAGAGATGGGGCCTGAGAATCTATTTAATGAACCTCCAAGAGCTGCCAGGCACACATTGAGACCATAGCCCTCTTCTAGCACCTTCCTCTTTTTTATGTTCCCCAAGCTCTTGTCCACATCATGTCAGCATTTACATAGAGATCCTCCTAGTGTCGATTAAATGTATGCATTTTAACTCTTTCTCTGATTTATAAAGTGCCTAGTCCCCTGCCTGTGATGTGAACTTATAGGTGAGTTTAACACTCAGTTAAAAAAAAAAGTCACCAAATAAAAGCATCTGCTGGAATTTGGGGTGAGCAGATACCCTAAGAACCATGGTAAGAGTTACTTAACTCTTGTATGAAAATGGAGGGTTAATAAGGAGACCTTCAGCCCAAAGCGAACCAATCAGAAAATTCAGCGGATCTGGGATTCAGCTTATGGTCGGTTGAGTTCCTTTTTATATCCTCCGCACCTGTAACAGCAGCGGGCACTGGAAAGCACGCATTACATATTGGTGGAATGAATGAATGCATTTAAGGAATTAACATTTCCTTCCCATGCTTGGTAAGTCCGATGTCTCCAGAATGGGTGTAAGGGCAGGCACTTGGGGGAAGTTCCTGTGACATTTATTGATGACTTTCCTCAAAAATGAGCCACTGATCACAGGAAAATCACAAACCAGCTGCAGCTGGATTTCAGGTACTGCAAGGGATTTCTACCGGTATGGGCAAGCCCTGATACCCACAGGAGGTACCAGCCCAACTGTCTGTGGAGAAAGGACCCAGCAGCCCTTGGCGTGCTCTGTGAGGTCCGGGGTCCACCTGGATACTGGTTCTATTTTCAGTGGGAAAGACTCCTCTCCCTAGATCCGTTCAGAATCAGAAGTGAAAAACCACACGGGAAACACGGTGAGGAGCCTCCTCTCTGCTGTGCGTTACAGGAACAGACCACCGCCTTTTCTTCAGTGTCACTGCCATTAAAGCCAGTCGGCTCAGCAAGATCGTTGACTAGGCCAGCATCTTTTTTTCACCAAAACAAAATTGAGTTCTCTGGGTATGCGGTTTTTAACATTTAATCAATAAGCCGGAATGATTGGAGGGCCTGGCTGCCTCAATTGGGGGATTGTGAAAAGGCAGGGCAGTAAATTCGATTTAAGAAATTGTCTAAAATGAGGGAAAATTACATTATAAAGGTGACGTTAACATTCCGAAGCACTAAACCCTTGGAACGGCGGAGGCCCTGAGCCACGTCGTGGGCATCTATGCGGGGCCCAGCACACCCTCAGACCCCTCCTGCGATGTGGAAGGCGAAATCCATAGGAAGAGTAGCTTTGGCCCCAAGTCCAGCGATACCCCCCTCTTCTCCACGGGCAGCTGCTTGGACAAAGGCCTCTGACAGATTCCGACAGCATCTATCCCCTCCTGCCCTGACATCCTCTGGCCCAGAGCAGCTGAGAGCTAAAATGTTCTTGTTAACGACCCAACTGCTCCCTGCTCCCTGGGCCTTCCCTGGCATGGCCATGCCACTCTTTCATTCTTCTTGATTTTAGGCGGCACTTCCTCCTTACATAAATATATCAAGCGACATCCAAACCAGAACGTTGATCTGCAGAGAGGGCTTTGCAGAGTTCCAGTCCCCTGTTGTGCAGGACAAGAAAAACCCCCGCTGTTTCCCTCTTTGATTTAGAGACGTGATTTACACGGGTTTACCTTGCAGGCTTCTGTTTCAGTTGTGCTAACTCTCGGGTTGGGGGTGCGTCTGCTTGGATTTACCGACCCGAGTTGCATTCTTGATTTATCATCTGTAGGCTTCAGAGGAAAAATAAATTTTGAGTCAGGGAAAACATATTCTCTATGGCTTGTCTTTTCCACTCAGAGTCAACTATTAGTTGGTTTTCGTACAATTGAATTATGGCTCTTCCTAAAAGGGCCCCTTTTGACGAAATTAAGATAGATTGAAAAACAAATATTTCCCGCATCACTGGATGAAATAAAGTTTCCTCTCCACCCAGGCTTCTCCCCACGTCAGCTGACGGGTGGTTGGGCACTGGAGTACACTGGTCCTTCCCTCGTGACCACTGATTGCTTCCTTATTCATTCATTTCCAAACACACTTCCAAGGATGTGTCACCGAGTGTCCCATCACACGATGAGCCTGCTCTTATCCTAAAGTTTCTATCTTGCAACGCCTTAATGGACGGCCAATTTTTTTAATCATCCCAGACAAACAGGCAAATAAGAGAGCTATCATAGACTCGTCTCAATGTACATATGATTCAGTGTTTTCTTCTATTTAGGACTTTCAGATCTAAGAGTAGGACATCTCTCAACATCCAGCAATCTCTTCTCCAGTCACACTCGGGTAACAGAGAACGGCTCTCAAGATGTTTAAAAATATACACCAGCGGTGTGAGGGCCTCTCTGTACCACCTCAGGCCACTGCCTGTGAACCCACCATTATTTCAAAATATAATAGCTTGCATGTTGAAAACGTTCTTCTTTCAACTCACCAGGCCCTTGCGTAAAAGTGAGCCGAAAGCCACAGACGTGTCCTGAGGTCAGCGGCTCACTGGCTTCGGTCAGGGGGTAAATGAGAGCATTCTTGGCCTCCATCCCCTCAGCCTGAAAAACACACCAGGGGCGAACCTCAGGGTGACATCAGCCCCTTCTGAATATTCTGCAGGTTCATTAGTAAATTGGGGGGACGTATCAGGTTTGGAAAGACACAGAAGGCATTCTGAATACCCTGTGTCTTCCTGCTAAAAGCTAAGAGACAGTCAAGACCCGAATGAATTAGTAGTGGCAATGACAAAAAGACAGGAAACGTCTAAACACTCAAAATTAATTAACTTATTTATTTTTAATTTATATATACATATATATATATTTTATTGTTTAAAGTATTACAAATAGTAGTACATATGTCTCTCTCTTTTTTTTCCTCCTATTGACCTCCCCCGGCCTTCCCCACCCCCAGTACATGCCCTCACCTGCGCTCCCCCCACACAGTATCCTGTATCCATTGGCTATGCTTACACACATGCATGCAAGTCCTTCGGTTGATCTCTTACAGCCACCCCCCCAACCTCCCCTGTCTTCCCTCTGTAGTATGACAGTCTGTTCACTGCTTCTTTGCCTCTGTATCTGTTTTTTGTGGCTTTTTTCCCCCTAATTCTTTTCTTTAAAAACATCTTGCCTCTGCAGTCTAAAAATAAACCTATAAGAACAAAACAAAAAAATGTTTGAGTCCCAATTTCTATGTCCAATAGTTCTGAGTCCCAATTTCTATGTCAAACAGTTCCTTATGTGCACACGTCAAAAAAAATATTTTATTTAAATAACTTAGTAGAGACAGAGTTATCAGAAAAGGCGCTTAGCATTATGAGAATGGACTGAATTGCCAGGTAGGAGCATGTGAGAGAGATGAAATTGGCTACCAAGGAATAATGAAATAATGAAGATAGACTTTCTCTGCACATTCGGCTACAGTTCCAAGTTGTGAGTACGTGGAACAGAGTTTACTCTTGCATTACTATTCATTAATTAATTACCGTATTATTTTCTATAGGAACGATTGTAAACCCGCTTCTGCCGGCCCCTCTATGTATGGCTTTTTGTAATCATTGAAGTCACCCATCTCTTTGTCTATATGGATGAAATGACTGGCCAAAGTAACGTGAGAACTCATGAGGCTTACTGGGTTATTTTGTCACAGTGACTGTTTGTTATTATACTATTTCGTGACTTGGTTTGTTTGAGTGTTTACTTCTATGCTGCCCTTATAGTTATTGCGAGTGATGCTAGGTTTCCATTTACCGAAGAAATATTTTTCTTCTTAAAATAAATGTGTTTCTTAAAACATTAGCTGGTTTTCGGAATGCTGCACACTAATGGTGGCATTGGAGAGCAAACGTGGCAGCAATTCCAAAGCCGGTGTCAGGCTGTCTGCAGTTAGGGAAGCCATGTCCCAGTGCCAACGGCCCCTCTCCATGGGGGCGCTGAGGGATAAACAGACATCGTGCAACCCCTTCTGCCCTGAGAAGCACAGGCTCTAGGCGGGGCACATTCAAAGAAGGTTGATTCATTTAGAAAACAGCTCAAGCTGAGGCCGTTTTGGCTCGGTGGATAGAGCATCGGCTTGCAGACTGAAGGGTCCCAGGTTTGATTCCGGTCAAGGGCATGTATCTTGGTTGCGGGCACATCCCCAGTAGGGGGTGTGCAGGAGGTGGCTGATCGATGTCTCTCTCTCATTGATGTTTCTGGCTCTCTATCCCTCTCCCTTCCTCTCTGTAAAAAATCAATAAAATATATTTTTTTTTAAAAAAAAGGAAGGAAACACACTTCTTGGATCCCACCTGTGTGCTGGGTACCCTGTCATGCCCTATTCCGATTTAATCTTCACAGCAGCTCTGTTTTAAAAGAGCAAACCAAACAGCAGAGTTCAAAGTACCCAAGTTCGTGCAGCTTGGAAATAGAAGAGCTGAAATTTGAACACCAGTCAACCCTGTTTCCTAGAATTGAGAGAGGACGAAATCAAAGAGTCTGAAGTTTGTCATCAATAAAACAAAACAAAACAAAAAACTGTCCAAAAGTCAGGAGATTCACTTAAAAGCAGTTCTAACTGTGTCTCCTTTGAGGTTTCTCAAACACCTACTAGATGGTTGCCTCGTGGGATGAGAAGGAAAAAGAGGCTCTCTGAGCCGGTGAGTGAAGGAGACCACACAGAGCCCTAGAGGTTGGCCCTGAAAGTAAGACATCCCCAGAAAATAAGACCTACTTCCAGTTTTGCCTCTCGCTGTCATATAAGGCACCCCCCCGAAAATAAGACCTCCCTGCTAATAAGGCCTCCCCAGAATATAAGGCCTCCCAGAATAGAAGGCCCCCGAAGCTACCGTAAGGTATCTGACTCCTGATTTAAAGAGACCTCGCCCTGCCTGAACAGCTCCGGTTTGTGATGATGACTACCAAACCTTAGGTAACACATTTCCTTTTTTGTTGTTCAACAGTAAATGTGTACCGTCTTCTTCTTCATGGAAAAATAAGACATCCCCTGAAAATAAGACCTAGTGCCTCTTTGGGAACAAAAATTAATAGAAGACACTGTCTTATTTTCGGGGAAACAGGGTATGCCAGGCTTCCATGACCAAGTCCCCAGGAACTGTCACAGCTCAGTGACAAACAGCAGGGGAGAGGTGATCGTGCAGCCAGCCTATGTCTGAACTTGAACCCTAGCGTTGACAGATTCAGCCACAGTGTCTTTCAAAGTATACTTCCTTCAAATATCTCCATTCCCATTTCTTGGATGATCCCGGGGTATATCCCTGAGTCTGTTAGTGATTTCTCAAGTGATTGGTTTCACGAGCAAATACTTCCCTCTCGTGGCAGCTGGTAGTCATGGCACGTACCTCCTTCAAGGACTCGGCACTGCAAAACTGTAAGGAGGATGCAGTTTGGGACCCAAAGGATTCTTCCTCACCCTCCTACCCCCAGTAATCGCCCCACCCAGCCGTTGAAGCCGGAGAAAATGCTCACGATGTTTTCCCTTCTTTAAAATTGATTTCTCTTTGCGTGTGATTTTTCTTGGTTCGTGTTTCATGTATTCTTTTTTATTTTTAATCTATTTTTATGATTAAAAGTATTAGAGATGTCCCCCTTGAATCCCATGGACCCCTACCCACCCACCCCAGGCCTTTCCCACATGATTTCTGTGTCCATGGATTATGCATATATGCACATAAATTCTTTGGTTAATCTCTTCCCACACACCCACTAAGACTCCACATTCTGTTCCATATTTCTATGTCTCTGAATATATGTTGTTCATCAGTTTATTTTGTTCTTTAGATCCCACATGAGTGAGATCCTCTGATACTTGCCTCTCTCTGACTGGCAGATGGCTAACATCAACAAATCAACCAATGGCAAGTGCTGGTAAGGATGCGGAGAAAAGGGAACCCTTGTGCACTGCTGGTGGGAATGCAGACTGGTGCAGTCACTATGGAAAACAGTATAGAGTTTCCTTAAAAATTAAATATAGAACTGCCATTTGACCCAGTGATCCCACCTCTAGGAATATATCCCAAGAGAGCAGAAAACACCTATCAGAAAAAAAAAATAGATGCACCCCTATGTTTATAGCAGCACAATTTACAATAGCTAAGATCTGGAAACAGCCTACGTGTCCACCAGCAGATGAGTGTTTCATATACTCTTAAAAAGAAGGCATATTTCACTACTATTGATCAATTGTCCTCTGAATATCATAAAGACAGGACATTTGATAATGTTCTTCTGGTTTTTTAGAACCTTATAGCTTTTTCGGTGTCCGTGTCCCACCAAGAGAGACACCTAAACAACCAGGGGAAGGAAAAGCTGGTGTTATTTCAGTCTCTTCCTTCCTATCAGGAAAGCATCAGCTTTCTGGAACACTTCTACTGACCGCTCGTTAGCCGAAATTGTGCAACATGGCCACCCTGGTTGAGAGATAACTGCGAAATGAGCTGGACACACTGCCTTAAGAATAATGGCTCCTTACTAAGGAAGAAGGGGAGGAGGGGTGCTCAGTAGTTGCCTGAGGGTATTTCCACAGGCTGGAGTCATTAGAACAGTGGTTCTCAACCTTCCTAAGGCTGCAACCCTTGCATACAGTTCCTCATGGGGTGGTGACCCCCAACCATGAAATTTTGCTACTGTTATGCATCGTGATGTAAATATCTGCATTTTCCGATGGTCTTAGGCGACTCCTGTGAAAGGGTCGTTTGACCCCCAAAGGGGTTATGACCCACAGGTTGAGAACCGCTGCGTTAGAATAATACCAATGATGAACACATATTTTTTTATGCTCTACACCGTACACTAAAAATTGGATATGATATAAAAATGTATCAGTTTTAGTACTATTGATAGTTGAGGCCAGATAATTTTCTCATGGGGGGACAATTCTGTGTGTTGTAGGATGGTTAGCATCTCTGGTCTCTACCCACTGAATGTCAATAGCAGCCTCTTCCTCCCCAAGACTATGATAATCTAATATGTCTCCAGACATTGTCAAAAAATTGTCACACACCTTCTTGGGGCAGGGTGGTAAGGAAGGGTGGTAGGGAAGGGAGTGTACATCACTTTCCATTGAGAGCTACTCATACAGATGTCAATACAGACGCAGATTGATATAGATACTCATAAGCCAATGCACATATGAATACAAGCACACACCCGAAAAGCTACATAGGTGTGTTGTATACACAGTGAGATTTATTTATTCCTCACCTCTGACACTGAGGCTGTCACCTTTCAGGATTTCAGTTTCATGTGGGTCTCATTTAATTTTCACTCAAATGATATGATGAAAGTACTATTATTTTATTTCCTTTGTACATAGGTGAGTAAAATGGAGTTCTTAGAGATTAAGTTAAGTCGCCTAATGACACACAACTAGTCAGCCACCAAACTGGCACCTAGACCATCTCCAAGACTAATTTCATGTTTCTTCCATTTGGCTTAATCTTACCAACTTTACAGCTTGCTGTCGCTCTTCACGATAGCGACCTGTTTGTGCCGAGTCTTCCTGTGGCCAAGATTGCTCTGCAGGGTTCCCCCAAGGCCCCTGGAAGTCCCTCTGCTCGGCCTCTCTTCCTCTGTGGTGGCCCCTGTGCGAAGACCCCCAAATCTACCAAAACACCAAGTCTACTCAGAGATCAACCAAACCTCACGTTGGAAGGAAGCCTCTTCCAACTAGAATCTAATGCCAAGGTCCGACAACCCCCTAACAGGCCACCTCAGAGAGCAGGTGTCGTATTATGCTGCCCAGATCCCTTCTTCAGGCCCGGGAACCTTGGTCTCGGCATCTGGAAACACCAGCTGCTGGTCATTTATAACGGTGACCCAGACAGGGAATGAATGACCTTTGGCTTTAGGGAGCTGCCTTGTCCAAGGTTCTGCCCTTCACAGGGCTGGCCCATGGCTAATAATTAGCCAATAATTAGAGGAAGGCCAGGCCCCACCCCCTTGTCCTAACTGGAATCATTCTACGAGGCCTCCCAGCCTCAAAGTTCCCCACAGGACTGACCAAGGCCACAGTGGTAGCTGTATTAGCGGTCACTGTCTCTCTGCCCGATTCTGCCCACCTCACGTCTCTCTGACTCCAGAAAGTAATCAACGCCAAACCTTTCTGCAGGCAAGTTTTCGTCTCAGAGTGGTTTCCAGGGAATCATTCAAGAAAGTGAAAGGACAAAGCAGAAACGAACTCTCCTCCATCTTGTCCTATAGGGGCCCTCTGCCTAAACCCCCTCCCTTTTCTGGGAGTGGCCACAGGGGTGCCAGCCATGTCCTAACTTCCCCCACTGCCTGAATGGACCAATGAAGCTCCAGGAACACAGTGAGGGTGCTAATAAGGCTAACCCACAGAAAAAACCTGACCCCAGTGACCAATCTCTGTCACCCTCGTCACCTCCCTAAGCCCACCCAAATGACCAACCCCATAGAACCCACTGTTCTTCCGGGGCTCGCTCTCTCGTCTCCCTGCTGCGCCAGAAAGAGGCTGGGAGCCCAACCCGGGTTGGAATAAAGACTCTACTTTTGCATCGGAAAAGGCTCCCTGGTGGTTGATTATTGGGGACCCCGAACTCTGGGCATAACAGGAGCTGGTGTGAGAAATGGATCTACGAAGTGGGCCAAGGAGAAATGGGTGAGGCAGTGACTGTGTTTACTATTTAAAAAGAAAAAACAAAAGACTCATGAGCCTATCAGAATGACATTTTAAAAATAAAGTGGCACTTGCTTGTTATGTAAAACTTCTTATCTCGGCCCCTGAGACTTTCCAGAAAGGCCTTCTCAGGCCACGGTGAGGTGTGCCATCACTGGTGACAGTGTCCTGAGCAAGAGCCACTCTCCTCCTCCTGACCTTGCCAGCCTTGTCCTGGAGCTAAGAGCTGGTGGCTCTCTGCCATCTTCTGAGGTAAAGCGTTGCCCTCATCCGACAGCAGGGGGCAGCAGAGCCCCTGCTCTGATCCCAGAGACACTGCCAGGGATTCCCCACAGTCTCAGGGCACTGCATTTCAGAGAACTTCCCTGCTGGAGACTAAAATCAATTAAATTATTAGTCTAAGTAAAGATGATAAATAACTGGCAGAATCAAAATCTACAGATTTTGAAAATAATGACCCCTGGAATTACCAAGGAGAGCAAGCCTGAGGTGCACTGTAGCTCCTCCCCCCTCAGTGCCTCAGTTTCTGAAATCTCTGAGCCAATGAGCTGCGTGCTTACGTTGGAAGGGAGGTCTGTAGTCACCCTCCCAGGCAGTTCCCCTTTGCTCCACTTCCACTCCTGGTTCAAAGGTCACTAGGAAGAAAATTCAACAGATCACAGTGGTGACTCCAAATGGCCTTCAGAAAGGAGGAAAGGGGGGTGGGGGAGGGCGTGTAAGAGACCAATCAAAGGATGGACTTGTTTGCATGCATATAAGCATAGCCAATCAGTGGACACAGACAATGGGGGTGGAGGGGCGGGATGAAGGCCTGTGCTGGGCCAATGGAGGGAGAAGGGGATATGTACATGTAATACTTTCAACAATAAAGAATATTAAATAAATAAAAAGTAAAGAAGGAAAGAATTGTCTGTTTCATAATGGCGTGGAAACTTTATTCCTTGAATCTGACCTTTTCTCCTTTCTTTCCTTTTGATTCTATCTAGCCTCATCCTGCCCCCTGATTCACCTGCCTCCTTCTCTCATGCACAACCACCCCCTGAAGCATTAAGCCCCCAGGGAAATGAGATTCTGATCGCATCTAATCATAGGAACAAAGCCAGCCTCCGGTCTGCTGACCACAGAGACAGAGTTTGGGTCCAGCCAGAGAGAACATCGAGGCCTCAGTTGTAATTCAGCTCCAGGCCTAGAAAGAGCAGCCAAACCAGATAGAGCCACACCACGGCTCACCTCAGGACCTGAGGCACCGATTCGCCCAAAGCTAGCCCCAACCAATCAGTAGAGCCCATGACCCTGACCATGACCCTAACGCCCTTCGTTAATGATCTCTCTCCTATAAAACCCACGCCCTGGAAGTCATCGGGGAGTCATATCTCTGGGCATTTGCTCACCTGTGTCTCCGGTTGTGGGTCGCTTCCTAAAAATAAACCTTTACTTTCTTTGCTGCAAAATCCCATTCATTGGGCTTGGATGCAGGCAGGCAATACACCCCTTTAGTCTGAGAACTGTTTTCCCCCCAGCTACCGTTGGTGCCCCCAGCCTAAGGAAGGCTCACTAACTTAGGAACCTTTTTTTGAATGTGTAGTCATCTTAGAAGAGAAATTAGAAGCATATATCTTGCCTTACTGGCCCCTGGTGATCTAGTAGTTTGCAAGAGCCTAACAGATTAATCACATAAAACAAAAGTATGTCCTCAGAATATGAGCTAGGAGAGGACACCATCAAGGAGCAATAACAAGTTCTATAAGAAGAAGAAGAAACACACACACACACACACAAAAGAAAATAAAGAGAACCTAAATATCAAAGCTAGAAGGCTCCTTGAGATCATCTCAACCAAGCTTTCTAATTTTGCAAATGAGGATACAAAGGCTCACCACATGAATCGTTCACAAAAATAGACGGAGAAAGGAGCAGAAGCAGGGTGTATTCAGATGCTGTAACTATGGTGGGTTTATCTGCATTGCTAAAGTGTATTCTCTTATTCATGTAGATCAAGCATGTCAAACTCAGAGGCTAACACGGGCCAAATAAAAGAGGCACGCAGCCAGTAGGCCTCCAGTTTGACATGCTTGATGTAGTTCATAAGTCACTAGTGCATTTGGTTTATTTGCAGTGTTGGATTATTCCAAGCATTTTGTCCTTATGCACATTTCCCCCTGCACTCCTGGGGAACTGTTTCTCTAAGGGTTACCTTGAAGAGGAGAGCTGGATTTTAGCATCACCAATTTGCACGTTTTCTAGATAAGCTGTACAATGGAAGCAATTTGCATTCCGACAAAGTCGCCTAGTAGTTGTACTGGGCCAAGTATCCTCACAATTCCACATCCTTCCTAACACTGGGAATCATGGGACTTCTCATTTTTTGTCAGCCTGGGTGGCGTTTCACTCTGGTGTCCATTTGGATTTCTATGATTATTTAAGAGACTGAGCATAGAGCTTATGTACTGAAAGTGTTTCTTTTTCTGCAAAACACCTATTGTGACCTTTTCCCCATTGTTCTGTGTTTTTTTTTTCCAGTTCTATTAATTTGTGACAGTTTATCATATATTCTGGATATTTCTCCTAGGACTGTTACTGAAAGGATTGCAAATACTTTCTCCCATAATTTGGATTATATTTTTCATTTAATTCTGATACCTTTTGGAAACTGGAGGAATCTTACTTTTAATGTACTGAAATGTATCAATATTTTCCTATAGTGTTTGGGCCCTTGATGTCTTATTTGAGAAATTCTTTCCTATCCTGATGTCATAAAGATATCCTTTTTACTGACTTTATCGTATAAAAATATACACTCTCCTCAAACTGACTTTAAATTTTTAAGTTTTTAGATTTTACACTTAAGACCTTTGACTACCCGAAATTTACTTTTTTAGCATACTGTGAGATAGAGATCCATTTTATTTTTTCCCATATATATACCCAGTGATTTCAAAACCAATAATTGGGATGCATTCTTTCCCTCATGTCCTCCCAGCAACCTCTGTTGTGTATAAAGTTTCTATTATACACAGATCATTTTCTGGGTTTTCATCCTTTCCACCAGTCAAATTGTCAATCCCTTGAACCAATTACATTGATTTATTTATTTAAACGTAAATCAGTCATAATCACTATAGCCTTATAAGATTTATGGATATCTGATAGGGTCAATTCTTCCACCATATTCTTCTTCAGAACTTTTTCTTATTCTTGGCCTTTTTCTCTTTCATATAAATTTTGGAATTAGCTTGTCAAAATCCTGCTGGTATTGTGATTAGAACTGTACTGGATCTCTAAGTCAGTTTGAGGAGAGTGTATATTTTTATACAATATTGAATCTTCCTATTCATGATATGTCTCTCAACTTACTTAAGATTTTTAAAACTGTCTTTTAAAAGTGTTTTATAATTTTTCCAAGCATGCCTTTTACAGATTTGATTAGGTTTAGTCATGGGTACTTATATTTTCCTATTTCTCTTGCCAATGATGTCTTTTTATTTTTTAAATATCTTTTACTGATTTTTTACAGAAAGGAAGGGAGAGGGATAGATAGTCAGAAACATTGATGAGAGAGAGACATCTATCAGCCGCCTCCTGCCCTTGACCAGAATCAAACCCTGGACCCTTCAGTCCGCAGGCCAACGCTCTATCCACTGAGCCAAACCGGTTTCGGCCAATGATGTCTTTTAATGCATCAGATTTTTCAAGACTGTGGGCTGGTATATAAAATCTAATTGGCATCTGTTTATTAATACTGTATCCATAATTTCAATGATTAATTCTAATCATTTTTATAGTGGTGTGGGGCTTATTATAGAAATAATTACATTACCTAAAAATTATGATAATTTAATTCTTCCTTTTCAAACCACATACCTCTGCTTCTATTTTTTATATACATATTAGTTTGTTGGCTAGGATGACTGATTAACAGAAGAGTTCTCTGTGTCTAGGGGAAGATGCTTTTTAACATTCTACCACTGAGCAGGACGGTTTCTATAGGTTTTCTTGGAAAGATGATATTTATTTGTTGATCAGGTTTTTGTTTTTTTTAAAAAAGACCTCTTCTATTTGCGATTTGTTAAGAGATGCTACCAAAGATAAGATGTTTAAACTCATCAACTATTCCTTTCGCATTTTATTTAAATAATTCCATCACTTTTTTTTTCTTTTTGGCCTCTTAATATATTATGGTAGGCTCCTAGCTGTCCACATCCTCATCCCTGAAACTCGTATGTCAGCCTGCCTGGCCAAAGACACTGCAGAAGTGATTAAGCCTAAAAGTCTGGGGATGGGTAGACGGCCCAGCATTGTATGGGTGGGCCCAGTCTAATCACATGATGATTAAAAATGGAAAAGAAGGGGGAGAAATGTGGCTCAGAGATGTGCTATTAAAAAGACTGACCTACTACCACTGATTTTGAGTTTGGAGAAAAGGAACCTTGAGACAAGGAGGGCAGAGAAGCTGGGAACAGCAAGAAAACAGAGACCTCAGGGCTACAACAACAGGGCGGTGCAATCCGCCAACCAGAGTGAGCAAGGAAAGGCCTTCTCCCCCAGAGCCCCCAGGAAGGAACCTTACTGTTACCTTTACTTCACCTGTTGAAGTCTGCATCTGACCTCTGACCTCCAGAACTATAAAATGGCAGACATGTACAACTTTAACCCACTCAATTCAAGGTGATTTGTTTCATCAGCAATAAAAAATGAATACACATGATGAATCACATGAATAGATTTTCTGCTTTGAGTCAACCTTATATGTCACACTTGGGGTTTCAACGGACGCAAGTACTAGACAGCATTCAGCTACAGACTCTGGAGGATCCTTTTGTAGATTTCTGAAACTCTTCAGCCACATACCTTCCTCTTCTGTACTTTTCCCCAAAAGCCATTCACTCAATGAAGACACACGTCCTACCTGTGATCCAGTCCCTTCATCATCACCCAGAAAGGGCAACACCCTTTTCAGGATGCCAGCCCCACACTCTCTGTTTCTCCATGTCTCAAAGTAATAGTATTTTCTTTTTAAAAAAATATATTTATTGATTTTTTACAGAGAGGAAGGGAGAGGGAGAGAGAGTTAGAAACATCGATGAGAGAGAAACATCGATCAGCTGCCTCCTGCATGCCCCCTACTGGGGATGTGCCCCCAACCAAGATACATGCCCTTGACCAGAATCAAACCTGGGACCTTTCATTTCACAGGCTGATGCTCTATCTACTGAGCCAAACTGGTTTCGACTAAAAGTAATAGTACTTTCAAATGCCTTACTGTCTGTGGCAGGAAGTCAGTTCTTCCCTCTTATGGCATTGCTGCACTGCAGTATGGTCCCTTTTAATATTTTTATTTTACTTGAGAATTATGCATCGACCACAAGCTGATCTATGTCGGCCTAATTATCTTTGTGCCAATTAGTTCTCAGCCAGCTACTTTCCTCTAAAGACTAGAGGATGAATATTCTTCACTCTCTTCCAGATTTAATAATAATAATAAGAAAGTCACTAAAGTTTCCTCCCTTAGATATTAGATGAAAAGTTGACTATTGGGTGAAAATTTTGATCTGAGGGAGATTATTGGGGCTTAGAGAAGATTCAACCGTGGACTTCTGTGTCTGAGTTTCTGTAAATGCAGGAACTTCTTCATTGTCTTTTGGCATATACTTTATTCTTGCAAGGATGGGGAGTGTCTCAACCTTGGGTTTCATCACAGAGTCATGGGTGAGGTTCCCCCCTGGATGAGAAGTTGGGGAGCAACAAGCCATCTCCTGTTTCTGTTTGATCGGTCGATGTGTAATTTCTCCTGAATTGGGCCTCGAGATAAAAAGTTGGCCCCTTGCCGAAACCGGTTTGGCTCAGTGGTTAGAGCTTCGGCCTGCGGACTGAAGGATCTGGGTTCAATTCCGGTCGGGGGCATGTACCTTGGTTGCGGGCACATCCCCTGTGGGGGACGTGCAGGAGGCGGCTGATCGATGTCTCTCTCTCCCATCTATGTTTCTCTCTATTCCTCTCCCTTCCTCTCTGTAAAAAAATCAATAAAATATATTATAAAAAAAAAATGTTGGCCCCTTTCCATATAGTATCTCTCCAGTTTGGAAGCTGGACCAGAGAGGACAAAGGTCAAGTATGGTCACATAGTTTCTCTTCTTGACCTACCGTCTCTGGTGATGGACAGAATGGGAGTGAACTAGAAAACGTTTCTCCCTGACCTTTATGTGGCCTAGGTGTATTCCAAACTTATTATCTCCAATCCTTCTCCTTTTCCACACTAATGTCACCTCTGATCTTAAAGAAGGCTACTCTTTGTCAACTTCAGATCCTCTCAAACCTGACAGAAATTAAATTGCACCTGATAGGTACTTTTCGGAGATGACAGTCTGAGATCAGGGAGGGGCCTTGCTTAGGGGTGGCAGAGTTGAGACTTAGTTTCATTTCAATGCGATGGAGAAGAGAGCTTTTTTGTAAATGTACAGTTAGTTACTTCACCACATTTGCTCGACAAAAAGCAGAGCCTTCCAAAATTCTAAAAAAAAAAAAAAAAGCAAATTCTTTATTCCCCCTCTCATCCCTGCAGCAAGTTGAAACATGGGTCACCTCTTCTCACTCTCAAGTCTTTGGTTCTGGGTTTCTCTGGGGTAACTGGTCTTTCTCTGTAATTAAGTCCACGTGGTTCTTCTCCAGCAGACTTTGCAAGGTGATCGCTCCTGTAACATTGTTTTTTTCCCAAAGAGACTGGAATGTGGGGAAATGGTCTTTAAACAGACCGGAGACGTCTAATTGAGATTCACTGTGCACATTAAAATGCAAATGTTTGTGAGGTGCGTCATAAGAAAGCCTGGTGTTATGGAATGCCATCTGTAACAGCGCCCACGGCCGTGTCCCCAACACAGTGCAAATAAGAGCACGTTCTACAAGAATGGCCTGGTCACTGGGATAGAAAATCTCTCTGATTGGGGAGGGAGGGCAACATGAAGTCAGAGCATCCTGGTCTAGGGTGGTTGATTACAAATATATTCTTCTAATCGATTCATTATGCAAAGTTCAAACAAGAGAGGCATCTCTCTTTTTTAAAATATATATATATTTTATTGATTTATTTTTTTACAGAGAGGAAGGGAGAAGGATAGAGAGTTAGAAACATCAATGAGAGAGAAACATCCATCAGCTGCCTCCTGCACGCCCCCTACTGGGGATGTGCCCACAACCAAGGTACATACCCTTGACCGGAATTGAACCTGGGACCCTTCAGTCCACAGGCTGACGCTCTATCCACTGAGCCAAACCGGTTTCGGCAAGAGAGGCATCTCTCTGAGTGATCTGCAAGTTCGTTCCCCTCCTGTGACACACGCAGCATGCATCGAACAGCAAAATGTCCTTTCTGCCCCTAATTGCATGGGTTTCAAGAATCAACCCCTAAAAACTAGAAGATGCTTTGAGTTGCTCTGTTAGCTCTTTTAAATCTGCTCTTTAAAAACACGTAAGAACACACAAAACTCTACTTTGAAAAGAGACGTGTTTCACTTGCCCCACGTTACACAAAGGCAGCGGCTTTGGAGCCTCTCAGCCCCCTGTCCCCAGTCCGCCTGGCTCTGGGACTGCAGCCTGAGGGAGCCAGCCCAGCCTTCCTCACTTCTGAGGCTGGTGGGGGCGGTGCCCACGGGCTCGGATTGGCTCTGAGGATTCCAGAGGAGCTGGCCCCTGGAGAGACGTGTTTATTGATACTGTTCCTGTCTCCTGAATGTGGTGCTTCAAATTCATGGTTGACTCTTTTAGGGCTTGATAGTGTAAGAAGAATCCTTTCATTTATCTCCGCTAAGAACTCCTTTAGGACAGGAAATACATCTTATGTGGCTTTGCACCCTGAGTGCCCAGAACTGGATTGGAGCCACGGAAGAGACTTATTTTTTTGGCTTATGTAATTGATCAGTTGATTTCTGGCAGCCCTGTCCTTCCGAAATCTCATAGTACAGGTACAAGGTTACCCACTAAGGACTACAGTGCCCATGATTTGTGAAAATGTCAAAGATGAGGAAATGGCCCAGCTGGCATGGTTCAGTGGTTGAGCATCGACCTATGAACCAGGAGGTCACAGTTCGATTCCCGGTCAGGCATATGCTGGGTTGCAGGTTCAATCCTCAGTAGAGGGGGGTGCAGAAGGCAGCTGATCAATGATTCGTTCTCATCATTGATATTTTCCTCTTCCCCTCTCCCTGAAATCAATCATAGCTGATATAAGTGTAATATGTAAATTAACCACCACACTGCTATACCCACAAGGCAAGCCCACCAGACACTCCCATCAGCCAATCAGGAGTTAGTATGCAAATTAACCCCAAGCAATATTGCAGTGGCCATGGAGTGAGAAGGAGGGAGGCTTGGGTTTCCCTGGCAATGGAGGAAGCCAAGCTTTCCACACACCCTGGCCTCCACTGAAGGCTACAAAGTTTCAATTATAGAAGATAAACAAATCCCAACAGAAATGGCTGCTGCCACAGAGCAAGCAGGAAGCTTGGCTCCACTCAAGGCTACAGAGTTTCAATTGTAGAAGATAAATAAATCCCAGATAACAGGGCCTCCACTTGGGCCCCTGGGGGGTGTGGCTGGCCTCCAAACCACCATAGACCCCTCACCCAAGCCATCCTATGCCCTAAGGGAACCCCCTCCCTGATCTGGGACACCCTCAGGGCAAACCAGCTGGCCCCCACCCATGCACCAAGCCTCTATCTTATCTAATAAAAGAGTAATATGCAGATTGACCATCACTCCAATACACAAGATTGCTGCCCTCATGTGATCAAAGATCCTGCCCCCATGTGGAGGGACCAGGCCTGCAAGGGAGGGAAGTTGTGGGCAATCAGGCCAACAAGGGAGGGCAGTTGGGAAGAACCAGGCCTACAGGGGAAGGCAGTTGGGGGTGATCAAGACTGCAGGGGAGGGCAGTTAGGGGTGACTAGGCCTGCAGGGGAGAACAGTTGGGGGCAAACAGACTGGCAGGGGAGCAGTTAGGCATACATCAGGCTGGCAGGGGAGTGGTTAGAGGGTGACCAGGCTGGCAGGCAGAAGCGGTTAGGGGCAATCATTAGGAAGGCAGGCAGGTGAGCAGTTGGGAGCCAGTAGTCCTGGATTGTAAGAAGGATATTCGACTGCCTGCCCATTTAGGCCAATCCCGATAATGGGATCAGGCCTAAACATGCAGTTGGACATCCCTCGAGGAGTCCCAGATTGGAGAGGGTACAGGCTGGACTGAGAGATATCTCCCCCATGCACGAATTTCATGCACTGGGCCTCTAGTGTGTGTGTATATATATATATATATATATATATATATATATATATATATGAAGTTGAAATGTGCTGATATAGCTGGTGGGCAACAATGTCAAAGGGAGTTAGATAAGGTAGAGAGAGTCATAGCTCGGAAGTAGTAATAAAGAGTCAAAACATGTCAACCCTATTTCTGGGACTAAATATGACCTAAGTGTTGAGTTGGCAGAGATAAGGAGACCTAATTGATTTTAGTGGGATACAGGATATAGGATTGGACCTCCCTTCTGGGAATAGGAAGCTCCTGATTGTTTTTTAATTAAAGAAGAAATTTGATAATGCTTTTGCATAATAAAGTTTCAGGAAACAATCCTTCAATTGTGGAGCCACTGGGCTCTGAGCCGACAGTGGTAGGACCAGGGAGAATAATGCCATCAGAGGGACTTCGCTGGGCTGACTCAGGCCTCATACCACAGCGGGATCCCCAGGTCACAGCCTGGGCAGATTTCCCTGTCCAAACAATTAGCTCATGAATGCTTCATACATGCTCCTCCTGGCCTTTCCTCTGGGAGAGTCCACAGCTTCTCTCTCTCCCCAAGTCCATAGATTCCAAGTGCTGACCTCCCTGCTCTGAATCACAGGGGGTTTATCTGTCGGGAGCATGAGCTGTAGACTCTCCCCAGAACAGTGGACAGGAGAGCAGTCATCTATCAGTCTGTGCTGGCAGCTGGAATCAAAGGCAGTAGCTACCCCCCCACTCTGGGAGCAGATGTCACATGTGATGTTTACGTAATGTTTATACTGCAGGACTCAGGCTGTGAACAAATAGTCTTTTATCCAGATATTTTAGTACAAAGCCCTATGAGTAAGGAGGTGGACTCTCTCAAAACCTGCAGCTAAATCAAGCCCGCATATCATCCTGAACCTGTGTTCCCACATTCTGCAGTTCCACTGGGGTATTGCTTTCTCTCTGATCTCTTTGCTTTTCCGTCCTTTGGAATCAAAAGTAGGATGTTGAACTGGCTGGGATTTTAGAGTATAACTCCAGCATTTCATACAGGGAATTGGAGGCACAGAGGAGTGAGGGCCTTGCTAAATGCACCTCAGGGAGAATCTCAGACTAGAACCCAAACTCCCTGATCCCCAGGTCAATGCTATGTCTACTCTCTCTGCCATTCAGAAAACCACACAGTTGATCATGAACTCAGGGCTATGAACCTCATCCAAGGAGTCTTCTAAGAGGATCCCTACCCCATACAGACACCTTTATACTTAGTTCTTCTAGCTCAAAGTGCTTCTTGAGATTGCGAGGGCCTCTGTGGTTGTGTGTGGCAGGGCCTCAAACAGGGACTGCACCGGACACAGTTCTCATTCTGGCTGAAGCACACAGACACTTCCTGTGATTGGTCTCTGTGACCTTTTAGGATTCTAAACTGATAAAGGTCACTATGGGAGGTAACTGACAGTCAGGAAGCTGCCAGAGGGTTGTCATAGGATGGATGACAGCTGAGGGCCTGTAACCTTTTCCCTTCAAAATAGAAAGATGGGGGGAGAGAGGGTGATTTCCCCGGAGCAATCAGATTATCTGTGATTCTTAGCACGGAGGTCAGCACTTGGAGTCTATGGGCCTGGAGAGAGAAATGCATCAAGTCAGGTGGATTTACAGGGCACTGGCGTTAGGTTCCCCACAGGGGACATGAGAAGTCAAGTCACACACAAAATTATTCCCGCATTAGTACAGACCTTGGCCATGGCACTTGTCCATGTAATTTCCTTTAGGATTCGGACTATCATTCATGATTTAAAAAAAATGACTTAAAACTTGAAGGACTGTGGAAAATAAAACCCTATAATTAATTTCACAACGTGTCAGGTTTGTGCTAGGTGTTAGGGGAGCAACAATGAATGAGACAGACATGCAAATATGCGCTCTCCCATCATAGAGATTAATCTTAGGTAAGTGTGTGCATGTGTGTGCCTATGTGTACACACACACATGTTTACACATATAATGTGTGCTATATATATATATATATATATATATATATATATATGCCTAATAAGTGCATATATATAAATGTGAGCCTAATAAGTGCATAGTCTTTCATCATCCCCCTGAGGTGCTGGGAGATGATGCTAAAGATTTCATTCAAGCAACATATTAGAGCATAATGTAAAGAGCAGAACCTTTACAATGAGAACCTTGGTCCTTCCACTAACCATTCACATCATTTCTGAAATTAATTTTTCAGACTTCCTGCCCTCATCACCTCCCCATTGACCCACTTGTTGAAGGGACCCTATCATGAGGGCATTGGATGTCCCTTGCACAGGGACATTCCAAGTGTTAGTCATGGAACAGGGATGCATCTGTGGCCCCTCCACCTGTTTATGAAACAAAGCAATGAGAGAGTAGGTGTGGCATACACGTGCCTGGGCACATCCCAAAAACTTGGAAATAAGGAAAATATGACTGCCTTCTGGGACTTACACTGTGAAACCAACACCAGTGGTTAGGGAGTGATCAGGCTGGCAGGCAGAAGCAGTTAGAGGCAATCAGGAAGGCAGGCAGGCAAGCAGTTGGAAGCCAGCAGTTCTGGAGTGTGAGAGGGATGTCCCAGATTGGAGAGGGTGCAGGCTGGGCTGAGGGACATCTCTCCTCCTCTACCCACTCCCCTGCCCCATGCATGAATTTCATGCACCAGGCCTCTAGTATATTATATATGTGATCACACATATAAAATGTATAAAATGTCCTGCAGGCCCACGTGAAGGAAAGGTAGGTCTCCCGGGTAAAGAACCTCGCTCACCAATGGTGCCCACATTTCATCCTCAGGACCAGGTCAGCCTGCGAAGCACTGCACAGTGAAGCTACCCAAGAGCTCCTATAGGAGAGGGGACTCTGGGTGGCTGATGGGCTGAGGGTCTCTGACAGGCAGGTACACACCCAGCAAAGGATGTAGATACTTCAGAGCTTGGTGGTCTTGCATTTATTAATCAGTTGCCTAAGCTTCCCTGCTTTGAATTCATTTATCTGATCTTCTATCTATTCTGCCATCTAAATAACTCAAAAGTGACTGCTCTACCACCCCTTGCAGAGGAGGGAAGTTTGGGGTGACTAGGTGTAGAGGGAAGGGTAGTTAGGGGGGACCCAGGCCTGCAGGGGAGGGCAGTTGGGGGCAAACAGGCTAGCAGGGGAGCGGTTAGGGAGGGATCAGGCTGGCAGGCAGAAGCAGTTAGAGGCAATCAGGAAGGCAGGCAGGCAAGCAGTTGGAAGCCAGCAGTTCTGGATTGTGAGAGGGATGTCCCAGGTTGGAGAGGATACAGGCTGGGCTGAGGGACATCTCTTCCCCGCCGCCCCCCCCTCCACGTGCATGAATTTCATGCACCAGGCCTCTAGTATATTATATATGTGATCACACATATAAAATGCAGAATAATCTACACTGTGACTGCTATTATTGTTGTTGTTGCTATGAGTTTCATTCATACCAAGCAACCATCAGATTTTTCATTGACTTCCTATGTCACTTGATTACTTAGACATTTTATTTAGGCCAGGATCAAACTTTTTTTTTTAATTCTTCTAGAACGGAGAATCCTATTTTTTAAGATGTCACTAAATGGTCATTTTGGTCTTACATATTAGTCTCTTACAAGGTTTATGAGGGTGTCAGGCTCCTCAAGCCAGATCAACTCTTGGGTGTTGAATTAGAGGTGCTGAGGACCTACTAGATTGTGCTGGTGAAACCAAAGGAGCCTCTGTACCCTGGAGTCATCCTTTCCCTGTTCTCCCACTATAAGCATTCATTCTGCAGTTAGCCTCTCTGCCCTCTTGGGAGGAGATGAACCAAGTTGGGTGAACTCATGGAATCCTTGTAAAAAGGAGGAAAAATGCAGAAACACATAAAGCAGATAAGTGCTTCCTCCACTTGCTAAACTACTTATTACCAAGATGTGTTGGAAGGTATGGTTCAGTGATTGGGCAGTGGGAGGTAGTCTCTCAATTTTCCTCTCTTTAGGATGGGCACATTACCCATATGCTGTAGGGTCGGTGTGATCATTACAGAAAAGCTTGGGAATGATGGTTTGGCAGCGAGTGAGCACAATGGAAGTGGATGGACCATTAGGGTGGGAGTTACAAGTGGAGTGGTTGCAACAACTAGACAATTGTGACCCTAGGAAGACACTTGGTGACTGATGCCAGATGACTCCATGGTTCTTTCCATCCCCCAGATATCTTCAATTTAGGCATGGTTTAGTGGCCCCTGGAAGGGCATTGGGAGGGGCATTAAAAGTTGGAACCAGATGAGTTTAATCTGATATAATGATTCCCATAATTCTATTATTTTCTAAGCATGCTAAATGGGCAAGAAAGAGGCTCCCCTCTCCAGAGAGACAGAAATAATTTATGACATCCATTTTACTATCTGAAAGGCTTTATATATAGCTTTATATAATGGCTCCTGTTGCCTTTATAGATTTCTTTTCTCAGGGAAAATTTTAATCTAGCTGGAGTAAATAACATCAATCACATTGCTCATATAATCATTATTGGCCTGAGTCTTTCTTTGATTGATTTTTAAATATTGGTTTCTATGCTGAAGGCAGCATAGAGTATTAGGAATAACACTAATCTAAAATACAGATTTTTTTTGTTCTCAGTCTAATTTATTTCATGATAAACTCACTGTCACCCCAAACTACCACCCCTTCCTTCAGGTCCTTGTCTGCATAGAATATCTTTCTCCCTGAAAGGGCAGAAGAGAGACACAGAATAGTGTGTGGGCTCTGAGGCAACCACCAGGATTGGAAGCCCCTTTTCTAGCTGTGTGATCTTGGGGACCTTCGGGAGCCCAATCTATAAAAGGATAACCAAGTGAAACAGATACCTCCCTGGTATGTTGTAAGGACTCAAGGAGCAAATATATACATCTTTTTTGAAGAGTTCCTGCATCATAGTGATGCCCCAAAATGTTAGTGTTTATTATAACTGCATCCCCATTTCCATTCCAACATGTCCAGTGCACACTTAGCAAATTCTTACTCACCCTATTTCAGCTGACAAGTTTCCTCTTCTAAGAAAATCAATGACAAGAAAAAAGGTATCTGTGATGTCCTACACTCCCCGCCAAATGGCTTAGCAATTTAAAAACAGACTTTTTGTCCAGGTGGTCCACTTTTCACCAGAACGAAACAACAAATTAGAGACCTGAACACTATTTTACCAACATATTTCATAGACAATAAACATGAGGCCTACCTATTTATTTATTCATTTGTTGATTCAATAGACTTGTGCTGAAATCCTGCTTGCATCAGGAACTGGGTGAGAGGGGCATACCAGAGAGCAAGAAAGACCAAGTTCCTGCCCTCTTTGAGTTCACATTAGTGAGGGTAAAGCACATAAGAAATACATGCTGTAAAAAATAAAGTAAGTTGAGAGTGGCAGATTTATGTAGGCTGGACAGGGAAGGCTCATCTAAGAAGGAGAAATTTGACCTTGACCGAAGTGAGAGAGACATCCAGGCAAATGTTGGAGGAAGAGTATTCCAGGCTGAAGGAACAGCAGGTACAAAGGGCCTGAGGCAGGAGCATGTGTGTTTCCTTGATGATCAGCAAGGAGACCGGCATGGCTGGGGCAGAAGAGGTGGGGGAGAAGGTAGCAGAAGGTGAGCTAATGAGTAGATGACAGATCATGACTACAGAACCTGGAAGGTAGGTGGCTTAGATTTATTTTTAAGTGTGATGGGAACCCATTGAAGCAAAAAAAAATTTATCATATGATTTGACAGAGTTAATGATGGTTGCTACATGGAAAACAGACCAGTAAAGCAGAATGAAAGAGGAAACCCAACTGGAGAATTTGTGGTGGATTAGACTAAGGTTGCATGTAGAAACAGTGAGAAGGGGTAGGATTCTGGAGGTGTGTTGAAGATAGAACTGTCTGATAGCATTGAAAGTGCTATTAGAGTGGAAGAAAATGAGAAAAAAAATTAAGGATAATCCCTGAGCAACTGAGTAAAAATGATGGTGCTCTAAGTCTAAGGGAATAATAATAATAATAATAAAGCATAGCTTTGGATAATGTAAATTAGAGATGCCTTGTAGATACAGTGTTTGTAGGCAGATGGCATATGAATTTGGGGCTCAGTAGAGACTTGAGAAATACAGATACAAATCTGAGAGTTGTCAGCAAATATAAGTTCTTGGCACTGGGTATGAACACAGATGGAGAAGAGGAGTTCTAAGAGCTGAATTGTGTGCCATTTAATAGTAAGAAGTTTAGAAAAAAAAAAGAAAAGAAAATCTAACCAAGGAGACCAAGAAGAAGCAGCCAGCACTAGAAGAGGGCACAGAGGAGAGTGAGAATGAGGGTAGGTTTGAAAAATATTAGTGTGAAATCAGCCTTTTCCCTCACCTCTCATAAATCAACAAGAAGAATGAACAGAAAGCTGTAAACCACATCTTTAATGGAACCACTAGAGACAGCCATAACCGTAAAATAGGTCAAAGGATGCCTAAAGCAGTGGAGTATTGAACAGGGCTGTGGGGAAAAACAGGGAGGTGAAATGAAGGGTTGCTAGCTCAGAAAGAACAATCAAAGTGTTTGACATAGGGAGCTATGCTCCAATTATCTGAGCCATACTGGCCAGATGAGTTATACTTTTTACTAGAGGCCCGGTGCACAAATTCAGGCCTGGGTGGGGTCCCTCGTCCTGGCTGGCGATTGGGACTGATAGAGACAAGCCAGCTGCAGGAAGGGACCACAGGATGTTGGCCATGGGAGTGCACTGGCCACCAGGGGGCAACTCCTGTATTGAGCATCTGCCCCCTGATGGTCAGTGCATCGTCATAGTGACTGGTCAACCAGTCATTCAGTCGACCGGTCGTAACAGTCGCTTAGGCTTTTATATATATAGATTAGTCTGTGTACTATTCAATGTGGTCAGAACCTGAGAAGTGGAATGCTGATGGTAGCAATAGGCAATGATGGGTAAATGGCAGGATTAATTTATGCTTTCTTTATATCTCAAGTCTCCATGGACCTCAAGAAAGAAGGTAGATAAACACAGCCAATAAGCAATGTGATTCATTTTTGATCTTGTTAAAATAATAAAAGCTCAAACTCAATCCTAATTTTCTAAAATCATTAACCATGATCTTTTTATTTGATCCTTAAAAAGAACCTTCATCTGTTCCAATGACATTGGAGAAAACTAAATCCCTTCAGCATTGTGGTAAATTGAAATTCATGAGAGGTGGTATGTAGGTACAAAGAGCATCGAGTCAAATTTCCTTCACAACAGCTTACAGATGCCCAATATTACTAGTTATAAGGGAAATACAAATTAATGCAAAACCACAATGGAGTACCAACACACACTTGTTAAAAGGGTATTACCAATAAGACAAGAAATAACAAGTGGTGGCGAGGATGTGGAGAAAAAAGTACTCTCATTCCTGATGGTGGGAATGTGCATTGGTACAGCCACCATGGAAACAGTGTGGAAGTTCCTCAAAAAAATTGTGTTCCCCAAAATTTGAGAACACGTATTCATAAAGATATATGCACCCCTATGCCCCTATGTTCATTACAGCATTATTCACCATAGCCAAGATATGAAAACAACCTAAGTGTCCTTCAGTGATGATTGGATAAAGAAGATGTGATATGTATACAGTATACCATGGAATAGTACTCAGCCATAAGAAAAGATGAACTATTGCTATTTGTAACAACACAGATGAATCTTGAGACTATCACGCTAAGTGAAATAAGTCAGATGACGAAGGACAAGAATCCTTTGATTTCACTCATATGTAGGATATTAAAACAAAAGGCAACAAACAAAACAGAATGATAGTCACCAGCGGGAAAGGGAGGTGGGGGCAGAATGAAAAGGGTGATGGGGATCAAATACATGGTGATGTCGGAGACTAGACTTCCTGTGGTGAACACGCAATGCAGTATACAGCCATATTATCAAATACACCTGACATTTATATGAAGTTATTAACTAAGGTTACCCACTACATTTAATTTAAAAAGCACCTTCAAAAGTTTTAATTAGCTATACTTAAACCCAAAACAACTCTTTTTAATTGAAGAAAGCAGATATTCATAAACTCTGTTTCAATCATTGTAAACAGAAAAAAATACTGTACACATGGGAAAAGCTTATTTCTCATTTTGAGTGAATCACATCTACATCAATCTGTCAGTAAAATTCTATGAGATTTATACTTGAAAACATCTACCAAGTTTCTCAGCCAACTTTATTACTATTTTAAAGGAACTAAATTAAACTGCTGCTATACCATAGTCTCTGATTTCCCACTCTAATACCACTTTTTCAAAAACACAATAAAGATACAGTCCCATAGCTTTTTATTTCTTTGTGGGTTACAAAGGAGGCCTGCATTTTTATTTTATGCTTTAGACAATTCAATGTGAGTCATACATAAGATAGTCTTTTTTTCCCCATAAGATGACTCTGAGTTTTGCTGATCAATATTTATATTGCTTCTGTCGCCAATAAAATCTGTACTCACATGGGCAGAGTATTAAAGAGATCTCTCAGCCTCTTTCTATACTTGGTTTTCAGAATGCAGAAAATGCCAAGGGAACTTGCATCGTTTTTCTCTTAGAGGAAAATGGAATTTTAAAATGGTTATTACAGAAATAATATGTGCTTGTTATAAAAATAATCAAATATAAGAGAATGGTATGAAGTAAACACAGTCCGTTCTCCCTGTATCCACTCTCAATCCCACTGGAAGTAGTTACTGTCCAGACATTTGTATAAAAATACCAAATTATAAACATGGTTGCATAAATTTTACGATTTGCATTTTTCATTTTCTACATCTTCAACGTTTTAAAGGTCAACCTTACATTTACAACAGTCTTTTAATGCTTGTGGATTATTTCGTTGAATAGCAGTACTATCACTTATTTAATCAAGTGCTGATAATGAACACCTATATATTTTCCAGTTGAGTGTTAGTAATATAAACACAGTAATATAGACCCAGTTGGGTCTATTCTTTCAATTTTTACAAATTACATTTCATTGTGTTGAACAAGTATACACAAGGGTACACAAACACTTTAATGTGCATAATTTTTTGACCTCTGGCAAATTCTGACTTAATTTTTTTTTCAATTTCTATGTTTATTTATTTATTGAAGGGGTTCATTTTCCTCCCCCATTCAGCTCCATTGAGATATCATTGACAATATTGCATAAGTTTAAGGTGAATGATGATTTGATACATGTGTATCCTGAGAAATGTTTACCACAGAGTCCATACCTTCATCACCTCACATAACATTTAACTCTAAAAGTATGGAACAGTTCACGAATTTGCGTGTTTTCCTTACTCAGGGACTATGCTAACCTTCTCTGTGCCGTTCCAATGTTAGTATATGTGCTGCCATAATGAGGATGGTTAAATATTTATTGAGAATCTATTATGTATCATCGGGCCAAACATACAGTGATGGAAGGAGATTAGACTTCCGGTAGTGAGCAGATGCTGTATTATAAAGTTGTGAAGCTGAGATTTACGTAAGTGAGATCTTGCAGTAATTATTTTCCCATGTCTGATTTCTGGCCTCTAAGTCCATCTATGTTTTTGCAAATGGCCGGATTTGTTTCTTTCTTAAGGCTGAATAAGGTAGCAATGAACATGGGGATGTAGATATCTCTTTGAGATCCTGTTTTCATTTCTCTGTATATCTACTCACGAGTGGACTACTGGATCATCTGATAGTTTTATTTTTAAGTTTTTGAGGAGTCTCCACACCTTTTTCTGTAATTACCATACCAATTTACTTAAAAAAAAACCCACACAGCAACACAGTACACGGGGTTCTGTTTTATCCACATCCTTGCCAACACTTGTTATCTCTAATCATTGTTATAACAGCCATAGAGCCATCCTAAAGGTATGAGGTCATATCTCCTTGTGGTTACAATTTGCATCTTCTCAAATAACCAACTCCTATTTTGATAATCTTTTCTATTTTTTTTCCTAGTCTCCATTTTATTTATTTCTGCTCCACTTTTCATCATTTTCTTTCTTCTCTTAACTTTGTTCTTCTTTTCTAATTTCTTGAGTTAGAAAGTTAGGTTTTTCACTTGAGAGATCTTTCTATTTTTTAATGTAGGCATGTATCACTATCAACTTCTCTTTCAACACTGCTTTTGCTGCTTCCCATACCTTTTGGTATGTTGCATTTCCATTTCCGTCTCAAGACAGTTTTTATTTCCATTTTGATTTCTTCTTTAACCCATTGGTTGTTCACGAGCATGTTTAATATCCGCATATCTGTGAATTTTCCAAACTTCCTCTTGTTATTGTTTTCTAACTTCATACCATAGAGGTTGGGAAAAATAGTTGCTGTTATTTCAGTCTTTTTAAAAATTTGTTGAGACTTTTTTGTGACCTAACATATGATCTATCTGGGGGATGTTACGTGTATATTTGGTAAGAACATGCGTTCTGCTGGTGTTGGAGGGAATGCTCTCTGTTTATTAGGTTCATTTGGTCTATAATGTTGTTCAAGTCTGTTGTTTCCTGTTTAGATGACCTATCCATTGTTGATAGTTCACTATGATTGCAATGTTGTCTGTTTTTCTTTTCGGTTCTGTTGAAGTTTGCTTGATATATTTGGTGCTCCAATGTTGGATGCATAATTTATGACTATTATATATATTTTTTTAAATATATTTTATTGATTTTTTACAGAGAGGAAGGGAGAGAGATAGAAAGTTAGAAACATCGATGAGAGAGAGACATCGATCAGCCGCCTCCTGCACGCCCCACAGTGGAGATGTGCCCGCAAACAAGGTACATGCCCCCGACCGGAATCGAACCTGGGACCTTTCAGTCCTCAAGCCAACGCTCTATCCACTGAGCCAAACCGGTCTCGCATGACTATTATATTTTGATTGATGTTCAGCATGTTCTGTACCTAGCCCCCTCAAAGAACTTATAACCTAGGGTCATTGTTATTTATTTTTCATGTCTTTCTTACCCTTCAAGCAATAGTTCTTAATTTGGGGGCGGAGGGAGGAGTGAGTTAGATATAATAAAAGATCTCAACTCTCTCTATTCTCTCTGCCTCTTAGGAAACATCCCCTTAGTCTTAGGAAGTTTACCCAAAACTCTGAAACACACTTTTTAAAAAAAAAAAATTCTCATTGGAGGATATTTTTTCTGTTGATTTTTAGAAGAGTGGGAAGGAGAGAAAGAGACAAAAAGAAACACTGATGTGAGAGAGACGCATAAATTGGTTGCCTCCTGCATGCCCTGGACCAGGACTAGGAGCCTGCAATTGAGGTAGGTGCCCTTTACCAGAATCAAACCCGGGGCCCTTCAGTCCACAGGCTGGCACTCTGTCCAATGAACCAAATCAGCTAGGGCTGAAACACATTTTTTATCCTAATTTAACCACATCTAAACCAGACCATAAGCTTTAAAAGACAAAAGTAGAAGGTTTTTTACACTTTGCTATCTCTAAACATCTAGGTACTATTCATCAAATAAATATTAATTTACAAGCAAAAGAATATGCCACGTCATTTGCTAGTCTCCATGGACTGACATAATTTAATTTCATGCCTGGATTTTGAACTTCTGGTATTTTCCCAACGCTGTTTAAGTCCATCCCAGGCTCCACTTCATTTCCTCCAAAATAAATTATAAAAAATAAAATTAAATTAGAGGTAAGATTTCCTACTGTCTTCCATTAATATTTAATAATAGTAGTAATAATAAAAACTACTCATAATCAGATTTAGAATGTGCTCTTTAGGATCTTAAATAAGAACCACAGAACAGCCCGGCCAGCATGCTCAGTGGGTGAGCGTTGACCTATAAATCAAGAGGTCACAGTTCGATTCCTGATCAGGGCACATATTGGGTTTGCAGGCCGGACCTTCAGTGTGGGGTGTGCAGGAGGCAGCTGATCAGTGATTCTCCCTCATCATTGATCTCTCTCTCTCTCTCTCTCTCTACCTCTCTCTCTCTCCCCTCTTTCTCTCTGAAACCAATAAAAATATATATTTTTTAAAAAAGAATTACAGAACAAACCAACAGAAAGTAGAGATCTGTGAAAGTGAATTAAGTAAATACTTCAAAGTGTTTAACATTTCTGAAAATTTCAAAGAGCAAAAATCTTACTCTTTAAATGCTATTGGGACTAATTATAAATCAAACCTTTAAAATCAAAGTTAAAGCTTCTGTTCTTAATCCCAGTCATACAAACAAAAAGACTGGTTTGATTTAAGATCTTAAATATCTGCCACATGACAACAAACTAATTCAACTCAGGAAGTAGGACCCTGTGGTTGAAACTACACATTTTAAAAACTTAAACGCTTAAGACTCTTCTTGTATTCCTCGATCTGAAGAGTTATTCAATTGGTAGAAGAAAACTACGGACAAAAGAAAATTCAAAGTAACCTAGACTTATTCAGGTGTCACATTTTATCACCAGCAACATAAACTTCCATGAAGGCTAAGTTTGTCACCCATTTTTATGCAGTAAAACATTAATTATAAAATGAAAAATAAAATGCTCTGTAATTGCAATAATCTGCCTCAAAAGTAATCATCAAAGCCTCCATTAACTAAATCCCAGTTACTCTGAATGTTCATTCCACTCTCCTTGCAGGAGAGAGCTGATACACTAGTACATACAGCTCTCTCCCGAGCTATCTCAGTATAAAAACGAATGGAGAGGGGAGATTTAGTTTAGTGTTCACTTTTTAAGCAATTTCTAACTACTCAACAAACATTTATTTTGAACGTTTAGCATGTACAAGATGATTTACTACATATGGGAGAGGACTAGATAGCAAAAGACCTGTTCTCTAACCTCAGCAGTCTTGTGATTGAGAACTTCGCCTCAAGACGGGCCCACATAAGGGGGATTCACTTTCTTGCCTGAAACACCAACAGACCAGCATAAACATGAAGCATTGGGTTGTTGGAAAGGGGCCATAGGCAATGAGAACAGCTTAGAATCAGAGAACGAACTCTTCTGCTCTTGAGAAGACATCATTAAGAAGATTAGTGGGCAGGCCACTGGCAGGAAGAAAATATTTGCAAAGCGCATACTTGATAAACGATGTGTACCCAAAATATATAAAGAACATTCGAAATTTAGTAATAATAAATCAAACAGCCCAACTGAAGAAGTGGGAGAAATTTGAATAGACGTTTTGCTGAAGAAGACATATGAATGGAAAAACAAACACGGTGAAAGATATCCAACTTCGTTCATTTGGGAGATATGCAAATTAAGGCCACAATGAAATTTTATTAGAACGTGCCAGAATGACTGAGATTGAAGGCTGAATACAGTAAATTTTGGTATGGCAGACATGCAGTTCTCATGCATTGATGGCAGAAATGTACAAAAAGGAACATCAGCTTGGAAAACAGTGTAACAGCTTCTTAAAAATTAAATATACCACTACCATATGGTCTAGACTTTGCATTCCTAGCAATTTACCCCCAAGAAAGGAAAGCATGTATCTATACAAAGACTTATACATAAAAATTCATAGCAGCTTTATTCATAATAGCCTAAACTAGAAACAGTCCACATATCCCTCAACGCTTGAATACCTAAACAAACAGCGGCATATCCAGAAAATGCAATACCACTCAGCAGTAAATAAAAAGAGTCAGCTATTGGTACATATAACAGCATGGTTGAATCTCAAAATAATGAGGGGAAAATCTGAGGGGAGAAGCCAGAATAAAGAGTGCTCTCAGTCTTATTGCATTTTTATAAAATTCTGGAAAATTCAAACTAATCTGTTGGGATAGCCACTTACTGTTTGCCTGAGAAAGCAAAGGTGGGAGGCACCCTTATAGCGGGGCACAGCAAATAGTCAGGGGGGATGGAAATGCTCATTATCTTCATTACTGTGTCTTCATGTATGTATAATATGTCAAAATTTGTCAAAATGCTGACTGTAAATGCCAATGTGACAATTACACTTTAATAAAAACAGTTTTAAAACATTTTTAAGCCCCTAGCTGGTTTGGCTCAGTGGATAGAGCACTAGCCTGTGGACTGAAAGGTTCCAGATTCGATTCCAGCCAAGGGCACATGCCTCAAGGGCTCGATCCCCAGTGGGGGACAGGCTGGAGGCAGCCAATCGATGATTCTCTCTCATCATTGATATTTTTCTCTCTTTCCCTCTCCCTTGCTCTTTAGAATTCAATATACTGTATCTATTATGATTATGTAATTTTATAAGTAAAAAGGGACTATGAAAGGATTTTAAATAGAGGATAGTATGATCAAAGAGAGTCTTTGGGGAAATAAACAGCCAGTATTATCAGTATGCATGTGAGATAAGGTATGAGAAAGCTTCTGGTTCAGAGCAGAATCCCTGTGTTGCTAAACTCTAGGGGGCACTATTCACACAGAATACAAAGTGGCCATTGCTTTCTGTAGTTGAGCAATGCAGCAGCCCAGCGGGAGACTCTGGCTACAGTCAAGGTGAAGGTGAAAAAGCGAGAGCCTTCCAAATGCCCATCGACTGATGAATGGATAAACAAAGATGGTGCAGCCACAGAATTCAGCCATGAGAAAGAATGAAACACTCGCGTGCTACAGCATGAGTAAACCTTGCAAACATCATGCTAGGTGAAAGAAGCCCAATATTTGAAATATCTAGAACAAATAAACCCAAAGAGACAGATGGCAGAATAGTAATTTCCTGAGGTCAGGGGGGAGAAAAAATGTGGAGTAGCTGCTTATGGGCATGGAGTTCCATTTTGGGGGCGAGGAAAATGTGTTTAAGATAGATGGAGGTGGTAATTGTACAGCATTGTGACTATACGGAGTTGTACTGAATCATATACCTGAAAGTAATTAATTTTAAGTTATGTAAATGTTTACCTTAATTTAAAAAAAAAGAAAGGGAATGAGGGCCGAAACCGGTTTGACTCAGTTGATAGAGCGTCGGCCTGCAGACTGAAGGGTCCCAGGTTCGATTCTGGTCAAGGGCATGTGTACCTAGGTTGTGGGCACATCCCCAATGGAGGGCGTGCAGGAGGCGGCTAATCAATGTCTCTCTCTCATCGATGTTTCTGGCTTTCTATCCCTTTCCCTTCCTCTCTGTGAAAAATCAATAAAATATATTTAAAAAAAAAAAAGAAAGAAAGAAAAGAAATGAGTGCCTGGACTTAGGTGTTAGTCCTAGGAATGGGTAGAGGGAATACATAAATGGTGTAGGACAGGGGAAGAAACAGGACAATCCAAGAAGTTTGATTGAGGAGGAGATACAAGGGAGAAAGAGAAGCTGGAGGTGACTTTGAGATTTAGGAATATATCCCCAAACATGGATCAATGTGTCTGCCATTAACAACAAAGCCTCAAATCACCGAGTTCTAGAGTTGAAAAAGCATCTTTTAAGAATTCAACTCACAGTTATCTGATATTTGAAATCAATCCCACATCGTCATCTACATTATACCAAGGGAAATAGATTGTTTTTTAAATGGAATTGGAGCCAAATACCAAATAAGGATGGAAGATGCAATAGGAAAAAGAGCGAAGGGGTGACTATTAATTGCATACTATTTAAGAGTCAGCCACTTCAACCAGAAATTTGAATTTATAATCTCATTATCCTTGCAACCAACAACCAACAATCAACTTGTAAGGACTGTGCGGTAGATATTTGCTTCTTTTTTGTTCCTATGTGTCTCTTGCTATTAAAGCTCTAACTCATTGACATGTTAACTACATTGTATTAAGGTGGAACTAAATCTCCCCCCACACACTTTCAGACCTGGAGAGGGGGACCTAGATCAGGCCAGAGGACCCAACACCACCCCTATACCTAGCCAAGGTAACTTATACAGAGATGGCTCTAGCATCTAGACCAAAGTTTTCATGGGTGTTTTCCTGGGTCGGTACCTCAAAGACATGCCCTGTTCCTCTAGGATTAATAGCTCAAAAGACACAACAAAAGTAGATTTATGTCAATAGACATCTGTCCCACCGTATCAGGAAGGTCTGTTTGAGAATAAAATCAACTTATGGGGAAGTACAGCCCAGAGATGAAAGGTCTCCACAGAATTCTAATGACATTGTTTCATCTTCAACACCCAGCCAGCCTGCAGCCAGACCATGCCCTGACTCATAAATCAATTCTCTGTCCCTCTGAATCCTGCTAATTTTATTTTTGTTTTCCTGCAGACCTCGTCTCAAGAACGAGACTTCTCACCAGGTCTTGGAGGCAGGGAGTCAGCCAAGGCAGACTTTTTCTGCTAGCCTGAACTCTACCACTAACTACTTTCCACCTATTTCTTCTATTCCTATTACTGATCCCACAACTATTGCTACTAAAACACTATAGTTATCACTACAACTATTACTACTAAATTATACAGTTATTATTATTAATTATACTACTATAATAACTAATCGTATCCTGGTTTAAAAATGGAAAACATTGTGTTACTCATTCATATCTGTAATTCTTAAAGGCATCCTGACATATTGTCACTACCTTGCTTATGGATGAAGAACTAACACTCAAGAGGCCAGATTCACAACAGTGAGTATCTCAAGTCTGTCTTGAATGACTTCCTGTGCTGACTATGTATTTGTCCTCCTAAGGGAACTGGCCACCCACATCCTGCCAAATGAAAGAGACGGACTGATTGGACACGGGTAGTATCACAGACCTTTGCTCCACTACCCAATCATGATTGACTGAATCAGGATGAAGACCCAACTCAAAGATGGAAATTCCATCACCTACTTAGAAACATGAAGACTGGCACAACAACCAGACATGGGTCAGAAATTTACCCCCATGGAATTGTTGAAAAGCCTTTAGCTGGTGTTTGGAGTCAGAAGCAAAAAGGATGCCAGAGGAAAGTTAGGATGAAGACAAGCCATTTGCAGGAAGTTGTGGGAACCACCCCTCCTGTGCTTCCCACAACTGAGTGAGGAGAGGACACGAGGCAGTAGGGAGGAGAGAATGAAATCAGTTCACAGAGATGCTCTTAGAATCAGAAAGCATGTGCCCCTGAGGTAAAGGAGCTGGTCTCTGAAAGTGCTATGGTTTCTGATGACTGCTGTTTGGGGATAATTCACTTATTTTTACCATTTGGGGTGTTGGAAGGAGATTACTCTTCCTAAAAATGAAACAAACTTGATTAGGAATCTGGGCTACCAGACAGAACATTGGACACGGGAAAAAACAAATCACAGTGACGTTAATAAAGATTTGTGCCTTCATGCTGGCAGGAGGCTTTACCTGTCACAGGGAATGGCCTGGCCAGCAGAGCCGGCTAGTCCAAAGTAGAAGGTCCTAGTTCTAGAAGCTTCCAGGAAAGAGAGCCACTCAAGCAATGTGTGAGTTACCTTCGGGGCGCCTCTGTGATGAGAAGTAATGTTCCGAACAAGATTCTACCAGATCTTAACTTGGACAATTTAGACCCGACTCTCCACCCAGCAGAGGATGAACATTAAAAAAGATTTCAGCGAACAGGTCTTGGAGAGTATTTTTATTCTACCAGTCACGCAGAAACAAGCACCCGATGTGCGTAAACCCCCACATCTTGGAGTTTTCCTGGATGCGCATTCAGCTTGAGGCCGTGCCAGAGGAACACACTGAGATTGTTCAGAGCGGGACACTCTGGCAGGCAGGAGCAGACTTATCTCAAGGGGACCCCAGTTCCAAAAGGCATCAGTGCCTCAGGCTGAATCATTTAGATGCCACAGTCCCTATTCTTTTTTTTTTTAATTAATCACTTAATTTATTTATTTTTCCCTATTGCCCTCCCCACCCCCCAGTACATGCCCTCATCCGTCTCCCCCCACTCCCAATTGCCCTGTATCCACTGGCTATGCCTACACACACACATGCATACAAGTCCTTCCATTGATCTCCTACAGGCGCCTCCCCCCCCCCCAACCTCCCCTGCCTTCCAGCTGTAGCAGGACAGTCTGTTCATTGCTTCTTTGCCTCTGTGTCTGCTTCCCCTCCCTCCACTCCCTGATTCTTGTCTTTAAAGACATCTTGCCCCTGTAGGCTAGAAATAAACCCAGCCCCGATTCTAAGTCCTGTACGGGGAAACCTTCCCATTAGAGCTCAGCGTGAGTCTTTCTCCTTTCCACTTGCAGATACCACCCCGAGGAAGAGTTAGTTAAAAATGTCTTCACTCCCCAGGCGTATGCCATGAGAGAAATGAATTGCGGCAATATTCAACAGCTGAACATTCTGCTGTAACACGGAGATTGCTGGGGCAAAGCGAGGATTGGTGTCCTTGAGACTGGACCAGTCCTAAACAGAAATTGCCTATATTAAAAGAGAAATTCACCATATTAAAAGAGCAGTGCATTCCCCAGTGAGCGTCTAGACCAGAGAGTGGCACTCTGTTGCCATGGTGTCTACAATACCAGGGAAAGGAATGCATACTCTGTGATGGATATGACACCTGCATGGCAAGCTCATTGCTGAAAATGCTTCGTGTGATTTCAGCAGAAAGTTACAATAAAATGTTTTGGTTTTTTTTTTTAAAGTAATGGAAGAAAAAGCATTCTCTTCCCGCGATTTTTCTTTATTTCTCCGTTGCCTTTTTTCAACCAAGTAGTCTGGATGGTTTGTCTTGATACTTCTCTTTTATGTCCACTTCCTTCACATAGTTCTATCCAAGTGCTTAAACATGTAGATTCTAGTCTAAACAGACAAGGCTCACAAAATTGCATACCAGGTTGTGTTAGACTTGAGTCAAAGGGTAACTAAAGTGAGTTTCAGGTATGCCTGTACTAAACATTTTTCCTCTCAATGCCAAGTTCTCTTGGCACACAGTTAAATTTCAAATACACAGAGGCAAGACAATGCAGCAAATATAGATTCTAGGGAACATCTCTGGACAGAGAGCGATCTTGAAAGTCTCACTTCTGCCGAAACCGGTTTGGCTCAGTGGATAGAGCAGCGGCCTGCGGACTGAAAGGTCCAGGGTTTGATTCCGGTCAGGGGCATGTACCTTGGTTGTGGGCACATCCCCAGTAGGGGGCGTGCAGGAGGCAGCTGATCGATGTTTCTCTCTCATCGATGTTTCTAACTCTATCCCTCTCCCATCCTCTCTCATCGATGTTTCTAACTCTCTATCGCTCTCTGTATAAATTAAAAAAATAAATAAATAAAATAATTCCCTAACTTAAGGAAGGAAGGAAAGAAGGAAGGAAGGAAGGAAGGAAGGAAGGAAGGAAGGAAGGAAGGAAGAAAGAAAGTCTCACTTCCTCCCATGGGGAGGGCAGGGAAGATAGCGGAGAGGCAATTATAGTTCTGCTTTAAGGGAAGCTCCATTCACTAGAAAACATGGTCTTCATTTGGAACCAGCCCAAGTGCCCATCGGGAGATGTGTTGCTAAAAACGCTGTGGTACATTTACACCGCGGAATACTATGCAGCCGGAAAAATGAAGGCTCTCTTACCCTTTTCAACAGCATGGATGGACCCAGAAGTTACTATGCTCTGTTGAATAAGCCAGTCAGGGAAAGACAAATACCCTATGATCTCACTTATCTGCGGAATCTAATGAATAAAATGAACGGATGGACAAAACAGAAACAGCCGTCAGAGGGAAAGGGGGAGGGGGACTGAATGGAAGGTGAAGGGATTAGCCCAAGAACATACATGCATACGCCAGGAACACAGAGAGCCGTGTATGATGGACAGAGGAAGGGGGGAGACCGGGAGAAAGGGGGCGCAGGAGGGGTGGGGAATGGAGACATCTGTGGTCGTGTGGACATTGAAAATAAAGGAAAAATAAAAAAATAATGTAAGAAGTCCCAAATATTTCAGTGGTAAAACTAGGAAGAAAACACTTTCTTTGGGAGGAGAAAACCAGGGGCCTTTAATCCTCCCGCCCCCACTTTTTTTTAAAGCTGAGAGCAGCAGAGGGAATAGGGAAAATATGAGCATGCCATTACTGGAGAAAATGCTTTATGAGGACCCTCTTTGTATGCCTCCCCAATTTCTGCTAGCCTAGTAAGATTTTAAGAAGGGCCAAAACCGGTTTGGCTCAGTGGATAGAGCGTCGGCCTGGGGACTGAAGGGTCCCAGGTTCGATTCCGGTCAAGGGCATGTACCTTGGTTGCAGGCACATCCCCAGAAAGGGGTATGCAGGAGGCGGCTGATCGATGTCTCTCTCATCAATGTTTCTAGTTCTCTATCCCTCTCCCTTCCTCTCTGTAAAAAATTAATAAAATATATTTTAAAAAAAGATTTTAAGAAGGGTAATGTAGCAAAGGGGGGTCAACTCTCACTATCTAATCCGCCCCTTCATAACTGCTGTAAATAATAACAATAATAAGAAAAGTAAATTTATGCACTGAACTGGCAGGCACTGAGCTGTCTTACATTTCAGGTTATACAAACAAAAATGCTACAAGATAGGAAAGGTTATACCCATGTTAAAGTTTTCATCCTCATGACCGACTGCACTAAAAGTGTGAAGAATAGCCGAAACCAGGTTTAGCTTAGTGGATAGAGTGTCGGCCTGCAGACTGAAAGGTCCCAAGTTCGATTCCAGTCAAGGGCATGTATCTTGGTTGCGGGCACATTCCCAGTAGAGGGCGTGCAGGAGGCAGCTGATCGATGTCTCTCTCTCATCAATGTGTCTAATTCTCTATCCCTCTCCCTTCCTCTCTGTAAAAAATCAATAAAATATATATATATTTTAAAAAGTGTGAAGAATATATCAGATGAATCACACTGCCCCTGATCTCAAGGAACACATGATAGGAAAAAGATGAGATGTACGTATGCAGAGAACAATTAAAAGTACCACACAGAATAAAATTTTGCAGCGTCATGCACAACTGGAGGACAATAAACGTGAGGACACTACAGCTCTTCATTCGTTCTTGAGTCACCAAAACCCAGCTCTGATCTGTCTGGCAAGCCTGGGCCTGCACACGGTCCAGCAGAGCTGCTCAGACAATTATCCTCCCGCATCTCATTAGAGACGCCTAATGAAGTGAAATACCTTTCCTCCACATCTCGGGTCGTTGCTTTCAGCAGCGCTTTGCATTTTATACACATTTATCAGATGGTTGGTTTTGTTACATAGTCGGTGACCTCAACTTTACTCCTGAAAAGTCATCGTGTTTTTCCTTGCAGTTAAGTAATTCATCGAAGAAAGGAATATCGCTTTTAACCTCATGTTCCAAATTCTCTTACCTGGCTTTAATGCTACTGAATGAATGCTCAAACAGATATTCCCTCTGCATTTCATTGCAGGACTTTCTAATGGACCATCTTGGAATGTTAAGCACCTTACAGAACTTCCAAATGTATAAATGATTTTATACATTTGAAATTGATGACCGTCTAATAAAGTCCTAGGTCATGAACCTAGATATCTTAAATTACTGCTTTATCCTTAATTCTATTCAACCAATATTTACTTAGTCCCTCTTTGGTGCTGGGTACTATGCAAAAAGCTGAAAAAATTTAGTGGTAGACAAGTCACAGTTTAGTAGGACATAGGGATATTTTGGATAGTATTTGAATATTATTTCTTTATACACATTATACATACTTAAGCTATTATGTTGATAAGATCATGATAGTTCTAATCACGTCTGTTGTTTAATGCATGTTTCAATGTGTCCAATTTTGTGACTCTATTTTGTATCTTGCTTAATTCTTAAAATAATCATATATTTACCACTCTACCCATTAGACGTATGAAGAACTTGAGACTTAGAAGGATGACATAACCTGCTCATAATCAGACAGCCCATGATTGGCATGGATCCATATCTAATTCCAAAGACTTCACTCACTCTACTGCACTGTTTCTGAGATTTTTCTTAATTCTATCCATCCAAACTTTCCATGGATATTGATAACCAAAATATATAAAACCTAGGCATGCGGTAAAAAATCAATGACTCTAATAATTCACTTTAACCAGCTTAACAATAAATAAATATTCTGTTTTCAGGGGCTCTGGTTCCTTAGCCAATTTTTGAAAGAATAAGTCATTATAATGTTGGACTGGAGAAGGGAACAAGGCAGAGGATCTAATTTTTCCCTTAAAGCCAATAGCATCACTATGTATGTAAAGAGCATGGATTTTGAAGTCCCACACATTCGGTTTTAAATTTCAATTTTGTCCTCTTATTGTATAGTCCTGATGATGTTTCTCACAACTTCCTAGTGCAGTGGTTCTCAACCTTTCTAATGCCGCGACCCTTTAATACAGGTCCTCATGTGGTGGTGACCCCCAACCATACTTCATAACTGTAATTTTGCTATTGTTATGAATTATAATGTAAATACCTGTGTTTTCCAATGGTCTTAGGCGACCCCTGTGAAAGTGTCATTTGACCCCCAAAGGGGTCGCGACCCACAGGTTGAGAACCACTGTCCTAGTGGATGTTTTCTCCTGCATAAAAATGTAGCTTATGCCCCTTATCCATGAGAATTTTGGTTTCAATGAAATCAGGTATGGAAGATGCCTAATGTAAAGGCAGATTTTGTGTGCATTTAATAAATGTTCATCCCCTGAATGGGGTAAATTTACAAAATAAGGGACTATTGAAGGTGATTTTGCTCAAGAAGGGAGGCAGCCCATGGTGCTGGGAGAAAGAAATGTATTCTGAATAACCATCTGGCTCCTTAGGAGAACAGTGAGTTTAACATGGGAAAAAAGGCATGGGAGAGCTAAATTCCCTATGGGATGGGAAAATGTGCATCCTTCCACCTAGGAAAGAAAAGCACTCCTCTCTTTTGAAAGTCACAGAAGAGGAGACAGGCTAGTCTTACATGTAACAGAGGACCTTTCCCAGTTCTCTGGAAATCACCACCTGCCTATGTTTCACAGTCATTTCCACCTCGTCCCCAAACCCAGGGATGGCCTGATGGGTGTGTGCAAACAGCAGAGGCTCAGTCTGGCACAGCCAGGGGCTGGAAAGAGGCCCCAGCGATATCTATGGCCCGGGATGGCTCTTTGCCCAAGGTCTTCTTTCTCAGAAGTCAAGGTGAGTCCACATTAGCAGGATGGTACAGATATCTCACTGTTCCCAGGCTGTCTGAATCCCAATCTATCTGTGCTTTAAGCACTCAGGTGGCTCTAAGCTGACCCCTTAGGTACAATATGGGCATGTAGACTTAAAAACAACAAAAGGAAGAAAATAGCATATGAAGAATAGATTTAAAAACAACAAAAGAAAGAAAATAGCACATGAAGAAGATGCCTCCACAGCATCTCCTGACTTCAAGGATCCCATTCTCATAGAAAAGTGGCAACATTTTCAAGAGTGACCATTTACCAAGGACCTTCTCTGAACCAGAAATGTATTATACCTGAAACACACATCAACTCTGCAGAGGAAACCTTATTTTAGAAGAGGAAATACAATCTCAAAGAACTTAGTTAAACTGTTCAAGTCATGAAAGTAAATAAGGGAAGAGCTAGATTTGGTACCCAAGTCCATCTAAGGCCCATGCAGAGTCAACCTAGATTCCGCATCTGGCTGGAAGGGTAGATACTTGATAGATTCCACTGGTGGACTCTACAGATTAGATCTACAGAGCCTAACATACTTGAAGAGAATTCTTGCCGATGAGTTGAAGCACGTGTGAAAGTGGTGAATGACAGGCTATGGAGTTGGATTGAGCAGAAGCAAGGGATGAAGCAAGAGCCCCTCTCATGTCACCACATGTTAAATATCATGACATTTTTAATCGCTATCTATTCCAGGAATAACAGGGATTCCTCGCGGGCTTATTAACACAGGACTCACTCAATGTTCGATGAAATTCAAAAGGAAAACTAAGGGTTAGACCACGCATTTCCCAGGTTGAAGAAATGCATTCTTTTGGGACATCCGGATCATCAAAATGTCAATTTTCTCAAAAGTGCCTATGCATGCATACCCAATATGATTAAAAGAAGTTTGGAGAACAAAGGCAACATCTTTAAATATTTAAATGATTAAAATGAAAATTAAAAATAGATCTCTTTCAATGAAAGGTTTTTAATTGGATCCATAAACCATGTTGGTTTCCAAAGCTAGCGGGAATGCATGTTAAGTATTAAAGATGTTTAACGTGAAAATGTGTGTTCAATAAAAAATAGATGATTCATTTTTATATGTGGTTTCCAATTTATTTTGTTGGACCCAAGCTCCCACTGGAAATACAACCACATATCCTTATGTTTGCAAGATCAATGAGTAATAATAGCGAGCTCTATCATTTTCAGAAGAGAAAGGAATCTGTTTCAATATATTATCCGTCTGGTACAATACGTTTTAAAAATCAGCCAACAAGTCATTCTTAGCAGTGACTCTGAACTGTGTTCCATGCCAGATGTTAGAAATACTGCAGAGGAAGACGGATGGGGTACTCTGTTTCTTTCAGGGGCCTGTGCTTTAGATGACTGGAGAAGACACGAGATCTGAGCTCTGTGCTATAAACATGACTGGAAGAGCCCAGAAAAGGAACTTCCATGTGAACGGGTCTTATTGCTATGATGTAAGAGGACTTGGCTAGAGGAGCCACATGGAGAAAGATGAGGACCTCAGATGAGGCATTTGAGCCACCTGGTCTCCCTGGGTAGAGATAGTTAACATGGAAACAGATGCTTAATTATCTATAAATCACGGGAGATCACACAACAGTGTCTCCAGAGATATGTAGGTGCTGTGCCCAACGGTCCATCTTATCTCCAAATAACCCTCAGCGGCATGTGCCCACTTTTATTGAGTCAGGTATGCCGCTGCTCAAACTAAAACAATTGTGCCCTCTGTCAACCTACAAAGGACGCATGGTTTAAATCTCAGGGACATAAGAGTGTTTCCCTTTGGAAGGGTTAGAAGGAAACTTGGAATTATTCCATGACTCTCCCACGTGTGTGTGAAGGCACATGCACATACAAATTCCCCAGTATGCACCCAAAACACAACACCACCTATAACTGGTGGTTTCTAGCACCATTCTATGAACCTGTGAAAACCTGGCAATATAAAGAACACCAGGGGAAATGATTTTAAAACATACATGAAGATTCCTGGTCTACAGAGCCTAACATACTTGAAGAGCTATAGAAAGTAATGCTTTGGAATTTGAACTTTTAAAATATATTTTTATTGATTAAAAAAACCCAACAAAATAAAATATATTTTTATTGATTTCAAAGAGGAAGGGAGAGAGAAAGAGAGAGAAACATCAATGATGGGAGAGAATCATTGATTGGCTGCTTCCTGCACACCCCCCACTGAGTCCTGACCGGGAATTGATCTATGATCTGCTGGTTCAATGCTCAACGACTTAGCCACATTGGTCGGGTAGAATTTGAACTTCTATTGGAGATTCTGAGGTGGTTGGGAAGCAGCAAAGTACAGTGGTACCTCGAAATACGAGTGCCCTATATACGAGATTTTTGAGATACGAGCCGTCGAGTGAGCGATTTTTGCTTTGAAATACGAGCAACATTTGAGATAGGAGTCATCGCGCGGATCAGCCGGCTACACACGACCCACCAGTTTACCGCGACTCGAGTGTCTCATAGTTTCCCATGCCTCAAGGTTACGGAACAAATTAAACTCGTATCTCGAGGTACCACTGTATAGGTCTCTACCTCTTCTTTGGTAAACAGTCATCCCTCTTGGTGTAAGTAGTTCCATTAATGGGGAGCTGGTGAACTAACTCATAGGTAGTTCGGTTGGACCACATTGAATGTATCGAAGAGTGTGAAATAAACCCACCCAGATGTACAAATACTGGATGCGTCCACTCACATGAGGTTTTTGTAAGAGCAAACTCCAGGAGCAGAGAAGGAAAGAATGGCTGCCAGGGGCTTGGAGGGGGAGGAAGTAGGGTGCTGTTGGTCAAGGTTACAAAGTTCCAGTTGTGCCAAGGGAGTAAGTTCTAGAAATGCGCCAGAGTTAAGAGTATGATATTGTGCACTTCTAAACATGTGAAGAGGATAAATCTTAGGTTAGTTATTTACCACAAAAACAGAGAGACACAAGAAAACTCTGGAAGGTATTGGATATGCCTATTACCTTGATCTTGGTGATTTATGAGCAAGAGCTTCCAACTCACTAAATGGTGCACATTAAATATATGTAGTTCTTTAAGTATCAATTATACCTCAATAGAACTGTTTTGAAGAAGTGTTTTCAAATATATAAGACCACATTGCGCAACTTTTACCCAGCATCCTAATTTTAGGTTCATGTAGAAAGCTTCTCACTTACGTATTCTGTGAAAACAGTTACGTTTCTTATATAATCGTTACCATATTTTTATAGTCATCCTGATTCTTCTCTTTTTAAACAAGAACTTCCCCTCCCTCCCTCCCGCCTCCCCCCCCTCCCTACCCCCCTCAACCAGTTTCTTCTGTTTAGCTCTTCTACTTCCACCAGGGTGAGAAGATCTCGAAGATAAATAACTACAGCCACTTGGAAGATTAACAGCTCCGTTGTTACCAGACAGACACGATGAATTGCCAAAAGCTCAACGTAAACACCAGGAGGTACGTATGGAGGGAGGAATATGCAATAAAGCGAGAAATATACAACAGCAGAAATTGCTTACCCCAAGCTAAAGCTGGCGCAGGCTGATGTCTGCTCTGTGAGGAGGCCAGACCTCAGCACAGATGCCGTTGAGACCCAAACATATACACAAGCCATTGGCCGCGATAGAGGGTGGACAAAGGAACCGTTGGCAAAGGGTTGACAAAGGACCCGTTCCCATGGCCCAGATGTACCACCGGTGACATTTTACCCCGTAGCGGATCCCTACCTGCAGGAACACATGTCCACGTGAGGAAGGGGCTCACTTGTCAAGCTGGCAGACGGTTCAGCACCACAACAAGCTTGCTCTGGGGCCTTCAATACGACAACATTGATGAAATTGCACTTCCAATGAGGTCTAAAACGATACATTGAAGACAACCCATTTAATTTTTTAATTCACCTATATCGAATAACGGATGGTGATTTTCAAAAGCAATGCAATGCATTCTGAAAACTTTCATACAAATCTAAAAACTTTCACACCTGTATTAATATTGTTCTGTACTCTGTACTCCTATTCAGAATAAGGAGGAGGAAAACCTTGCAAAGTAGGAATGGTTCTACAATGGGAGTCGGTCAGCATACTTCCCGCTGAGCGTTAATAATCATGTAAAATTAAACTTTTCTAGGCCTTGATTTCTTCGTTTATGAAATGAAATAAGACCTGAGCTGTAGTAACTCCCACAGCCACACAATTTAAGGTTGTGTTCATATACTTATGTATTTTTATTATTTTAGAACTATTTTTTATTGACTTCAGAAAGGAAGAAAGAGAGAGAGAAAAAAAACATCAATGATGAGAGAGAATCATTGATCAGCTGCCTCCTGCATGCTCTGGGGATCAAGCTTGCAATGTGGGCATGTGCCCTGACTGGGAATCCAACCATGACCTCCTTGGTTCATAGTTCGACGTTCAGCCATTGAGCCACACCAGCCAGGCTGTTTATATATTTAAAGAGAACTAATAACAGCTGACATTTATTGAATGCATCCTATGTTCCAGAAGCTGTTCTAAGTAGTTAAATGCATTATCTCAGTTCATCTAGATAATAACCGTTACCACCATATTTCACAGATGGGTAAGGTGAGGCAGGGAGAAAATACATCACCTTCCTGTTTTTCTGGCTAGTCAGTGACCGGGCTGCGCTTTGATCTCTGGCTGTTTAACTGGAGAGCACGTACTCTTAAGAAGCCGACACCCTCCCCACTTCTTTCTTTTTTTAAAAAAAAAATATATTTTTTATTGATTTTTTTACAGAGAGGGAAGAGAGAGAGATAGAAAGTCAGAAACATCAATGAGAGAGAGACATCGATCAGCCGCCTCCTGCACGCCGCACAGTGGAGATGTGCCCGCAACCAAGGTACATGCCCTCGACCGGAATCGAACCTGGGACCTTTCAGTCTGCAAGCCGACGCTCTATCCACTGAGCCAAACCGGTCTCGGCTCCCCACTTCTTTCTGATCACTCTCACGGCCAGAGCAAGCCGGACACAGGGGCAGCTCTGATTGGCCACTTGGCTAACAGACTGGTCCTGCGGGAAAGCCATGGCATAGCAAACACACCTGCCTGGGGATGACTTTGCTCATCTCCTCCTCCCACAACTTACATTCACCCCACGAAGCGAACAGGGCAAGACTCACCTATTCCCCGGACGTCATAGGACAATGATTCTTTCAAGTATGTCATTTTAAAGTATAACTCCTGCCGAAACCGGTTTTGCTCAGTGGATAGAGCGTCGGTCTGCAGACTGAAAGGTCCTGGGTTCAATTCTGGTCAAGGCCATGTATCCTGGTTGCGGGCACATCTCCAGTGGGGGGCGTGCAGGAGGCGGCTGATCGATGTCTCTCTCCCATCGATGTTTCTGACTCTCTATCCCTCTCCCTTTCTCTCTGTAAAAAGTCAATAAAATATATTTAAAAATAAAAAAATAAATAAAGTATAACTCCTATTTCCTTTAGGAGGCTGCTGGTTTCTTAGGGGCACTGCTCAACCCCAGCTAACCCAGCCAGAATTGAGGAAATGTAATTATTTGACTGTTTCTGGAAAACTCCGTGAAATATTTCAAGACATCTGAATGCAAATTGAAATGTAATCACTTGACTCCGGAGTAGCTCACAGCTTTGAGGGAAGCAGTGCCAGTGTGAGAAAATTGACATTTCCCAATGAGTCAAAACAAAGATGGTTTCTTCATCTTTTTTTTTCTTTTTTTTTTTTGCCAAAAGACAGTTTCTATGTTTTAAACAAGAGGCTGACTGTGTACACATGGCCTTGGGCGCCAGTTTTTTTAACTTAAGGAGGAAGCATATTATGGTGGAAAGGACACTTGATTAGGAGTCAAACCCGAGACCCTGCAGTCCACGGGCTGATGCTCTATCCACTGAGCCACACCAGCTAGGGCTTGAGACTATTTTTTTTTTTTTGGCTCTTTTTGCCTAGTTATTTCTTCTCGTTTCTTGGGTCCAACCGGAACATTACTTCTTTTCAAAGTCTCTTCTGGTTTCCCAAGTCTAAGTTAGAAGCCTCTCCTGTTGGCTCTCGTATCGTGGCACCTCTCACAGGATGGTCCTGTCTATTCTCATTCTCACATCAGTGTTTTCCTTTCCCACGGACTCTAGGTTTATGGGGAAGAGGGACCGATCCTTCCTCTGGGTTTCTTCAGATCCCATGGCACGTGATTATAGCTAGCAGACAGTGAATGTTTACCTTGAGTCTAGAAGTGCTATAAATGTTGTATATATTCTCTTAAATTAATCACTCTAATAATCCTGTCAACTGGAGGCTATTATTATCCCCAAAGTATAAATGAAGCAACTGGGGCAGGGAGAGATTTTAAAACAATCTGGTCCAAGGCCAGAGCACATGCAAGTAGCAGAAACAGGATTTGAATCCAAACACTTTTAACCCAGAGTCCTTGCTTTTAACTTCTACTCTCTGTCCAATCTGATAGGACACGTTCACCAAATATTGTTAAATGAATCAAGGTGGGGATAGATAAATTAATTAAAATATTTCCGAAGCTTGCTAGCCTATTCAGAATTCAATGCAAGCTCTTCATCATGGCCTACGTGAGTCTGTGACATTTAGCCTTGCTTGCCTTCAGCATCAGCTCTTGCCACTCACCAACAACTGAGCTCCAGACAACTGCAAACGCGTTGCCTGTCTGTGTTTTTCAAACTCTTCCTCTTCCTCCGATGTCCTTTGACAGTCTGGCCAGTTCCCGCTTGATTTGGCATATGTCTTCCCTCTTTGGGGAAGTTGGGATTAGAATGCCATTTTCTGCGCATTCATTGATAGCGCTATCCATAACTCTATCCTAACCCTTACTACCATGTATTGTAAATATCCTTGTACTTATCTAGCTCCTACAAAAGACTAGAAGCTTCTCAGGGCAGGACTGTGTGTGACTTGTTTTGGTCACAGTTCCTAGCATAGTGCTTGGCACTAAGAAGCTTTCAAGGGGCCTGGCTGGCATGGCTCAGTGGTTGAGCATCAACCTATGAACCAGAAAGTCACGGATCGATTCCCAGTAGAGGCAAAGGCTCATACCAGGGTTGCCAGCTCAATCTCAAGCGGGGGGCCTGCAGGAGGCAGCCCATCAATGATTCTCTCTTATCATTGACTAGAAGCCTGGTGCACAGATTCATGCACGGGTGGGGTCCCTTGGCCTGGCTGGCTATCAGGGCCGGCCAGTCAGGGGGAGAGACTGTGGGAGGTTGGCCAGCTGTGGGAGCGCATTGACCACCAGGTGGCAGCTCCTGCATTAAGTACCTGCCCCCCTGGTGGTCAGTGCACATCATAGTGACCTGTGGTCATGGTTGCTTAGGTTTACATAGATAGATTGATTGATAGATAGATGATAGATAGATAGATGATAGATAGATAGATAGATAGATAGATAGATAGATAGATAGATGATAGATAGATGATAGATAGGTAGATAGATAGATAGATAGATAGATAGATAGATGTTTCTATCTCTTCCTCCCTCTCCCTTAAAAGAAGCTTCTAAGAAATGCTTATTGCATAAATGAAGTGAATGAATTTTTGTGTTTTATTTTTTGTACATCTATCTTCACGTAGTTCAATACTGCAGAGGTCACACTATCTTTGATCATCATGTCGTTGTGATTAAGTCCTTTTAGGTGCCTTTTCTAGGGCTCCCCAATCTCTATCTTATGCTCACTAGAGAGCTGTCCATTGGAACAGAACCAGACAGCAATGACCTTGCTGCTGAGGAGAGGAAGAGAAGCAGCAGCAACTTAGAGGTCAGCACTGTTCTTAGACAACTCAGGAGGTGAGCTCCAAGTATTGCACTGGAGGGATACTCGGTCTGGGAACAACCAAGCACTTCCTGAAGTGTCTGTGCATTTCAAGAGAGAAAGAAAGAGACACCGGGCCCAAAACAATTGTTCCTGAAACTTTCCATGATGATGCTAATAGCTCTCACTGAGAACAAAATGTTCCTTACAAAGATGACAAGTAAAACTAAATCTATCTTGTGAGGAGCAATTCAATTGCTTACAAAGTCATAGTGAATAGCAACATTTGCTGAAAAATTGTCATTTATAGACCCAATTATAATACCACCGGGACTGTGCCAGGCAGTCTACCAACATAATCTTATTGAATTACACTCAGTCCTCAAGATAAGGGTCACGACCCCATCTTCATAGGTGAAAAAATGAGACTCAAGGAGGTTCAACTACTTGCCTCTGTCCCACTACCAGCCAGGCTGCCCACCTCCAAAGCCCATGCTCTTTCCAGTAACCAGCTTCAAGATGTTCTGCAGCGGCTGCCATGGCGGGTATTGAGACAGGGAGGGAAGAGAACAAAGCCACTGACACATGAGAAACGGTGAAGGGAGAAGACCAAACACAGGAGTTGGAATTTCAAATCCAACTTATACAGTGGTACCTCGAGATACGAGTTGAATTCGTTCCCTAACCTTGAGGCGTGTGAAACTATGAGACGCTCGAGTCTCCGTAAACTGGTGGGTCATGTGTAGCCAGCTGATCTGCACGATTACTCCTATCTCAAATGTTGCTCGTATTTCAAAGCAAAAATAGCTCGTATCTCAAAAATCTCGTATGTTAGGGCACTCGTATCTCGAGGTACCACTGTACTAAGTTCCAAGTCACTCTGCATCCAGGCTGTCCTGGTTTCCAGTGGTTTCCATATGGCCTGTGCCAATAAAACATCCCCAGCAAGGGCACAGAGAGAGCGGTCTGGCTAATCACAGGTGCCCAGATCCACACAAAGGTTAATACAATAGAAGAGAGTCATTCCTGACTCTCGTCTTTGGTCTTGTGAATTCAGCATCCAGGTTGAATTTTCTTGGGTGTTGGGTCCTTGAAAAGTCTTCAAGGAGCTCAGATCACCCAGCGAAACAGTCCTGACAGATGCACACTGCCCAGCTAGGACCACATTCCATAGAGTAGCCCTTCTGTGACTAAGGATGACTGGTCTACCAGTGTGGACATGAAAAGGCTCTGACAAACCAAGGAGTAAAATAGAAGATATCTGAGTAGTTCCTTAGGCATACCGGGGCCCTGAACCCACATCTGCTACCTGGGTTACATATAACAATTCTCAGACCATATTTCCATGCCATGCAGTAAGGAGAAAAATACTTGGGCTTTGGAATGGGACGTCAAGGTCATATCAAGGTTTTTATACTTATTATTATCTGAGGAAAGACACCTCACCTCTCTATCTTAGCCTCTCAACTGTAAAATGACTATTTACAGCATAGTCACACACACTGTAGACACACACACAAATTTTTCAGATGCTCTGTGTTATTTCCTGGTCCAGAAAAATCCTAGTGGGACAGAAATGCTAGGTCACCCTTAGGTGAGAAAAATCTAAAAGACAAGAGCTGAGGAAATGCAGAACACAACGAAATGTCCATTATCAGACCTACTTAATAGCATGGATAATTAATTACCTATCAGCCTATCTCACCCACTACATTGGGAATGCTCTAAAGCTTTACATATCTGTGTTTTAGGATCTCAAGGTGAGTCCAGCATAATGTAGATGTTTAGTAAATAGTTTATATGTGAATGCCCAAATGAGTCAAAGACCCAGTGATGCAACTTGGACCACAGCAGATCTATGTCAGACTTGAGTCCTTAGGCAAACGTGCCCATATTTGCCCTTCTGAAGGATAAACTGGGCTGGTTCTGACTGGCTCACTGAAAGAAATCTTTCTCCAGCGAAGCTCATGCTTGTTCTCTTTTATTTCACTCTGTGTTTACTTATTCATGGCCCATAAAAAGCTGTTAGCTGAAAATGTTCAAGTTTTCTCATTACATTCCCCAAAGTGGGAGGTCGCTTTCCCTTCATGTAGCATTTTTTTTTTCAGTGTGTGAAAAATCTTTGGCCTCAAAAAACACTTGCGGGAGCTCACAACTGAGTTAAAATCATTCAACGGCAGCAGAAAGTTCTTACAGCCCTTACGTGCCTCAGAGAACAATGTGGGCTCCTAGGATCCTTCTGGAAAATGAGAACTTACTGCTCAGGCCAGAAAGGTCCTGAGAGATCATCGAGACCAGCCTCCTTCTCCCACAGATGGAGAATGAGGAAAGAGCAAGCAACCCTCCCAGCCCTTTTATAAATGGCAAAATTCAAAATACTGTTTGCAACTGATTTTTGTCTTTTCACCTTTCTCTGCAAACCTACAACTTTTCCTATTTCACACACACACACACACACACACACACACTCATACTTGCACTCTCGATGCCCTTGTTATAGACCAGAAAAATCTTAGAATCTCCCTCTCTCTCCTTCATATCTACTTCATCATCAGCCCAAATCATCCTCCCCCTTCAGTGTGTCTTGGGTCTCCCCAAACTCTGCACCCCGCTATCATCTACTACATCCGGGGAGTAATGGGAAGATCTGTTGATGTCACCAAGTTTACAAATTTCCCGTCTGTTTTACCTTTCCATTCCCTCTGGGCATCTGCTCTGACATGGATCATTGACACATTCTTCAGACAGGTCTCCCTGTCTCCTCCAAGATCACTCACCTAAAACATCCATGTGATCAGACCTTGCTCAGAAACCTGTAAGGCCTTCCATGCCCTAAAGCTAAATCCCCAACTCTTTCACATGGCATCTAGCAGGAACTTATTCATCTCCAACTACTTCCCTCCAAGGGCAGTTACCAGCATTTGCCTGCTTCAGACTTTTGCACATTCTGTCCCCTCCCCAGATGACTGCATCTTAGCCTGCCTAGTCCAGAACAAACACCGTCTCCTGATTTCTTTCACTTTTGATCTTTATGCAGGTGACTGGTTAAGAAGCCCCTACCCAACCCAGGTTGTTTCTTTTCAAATCTCATATTCTTTGTACTATTCCCCGGCGATTTCTGAGCAGCAACTTTGATGATAAGAAGTGGATTGCAGCAAAGATAGTCATTTCTTCCTAAAGAGAGTCATTTCTTCCTGTTGACCAGATCCGTGGATACCATACTGAGGATTGAATTCTTGTGTTTGGAGGGAAGCAGGTATTACCATTGAGCTTAAAATGTGTAATTATCAAAATAAGGTAAGAGGGGCAGGACTGGCTGCTCTACTTCAGGTGGTCAAGAACCAGAAAATGCAAGGCACGATGGACTGGCTTTTCAACTCAGCTCGGATCATCTGCTTCCATCTGAGAAGCTGCCAGCCGTAGATACTCAGGAAGGAGAAGACTGATAGCTCAGCCAGCTTCTTCGCTGGGCCTATGACTCTCTGACAAGACTGCTTCTTCCTCTTGGTCCTGATGATCACTTTTTTAAAAAAATATATTTTATTGATTTTTCACAGAGAGGAAGGGAAAGGGATAGAAAGCCAGAAACATCGATGAGAGAGAGACATTGATCAGCCGCTTCCTTGTACATGCCCTTGACCGGAATCGAACCTGGGACCTTTCAGTCCCCAGGCTGACGCTCTATCCACTGATTTCGGCTTGATGATCACTTCTTATTCTTGGTCCTAGAACAAGTGGTCCTGTGAGCCCAGAAATAACATACAAGAGCAGCCAAATGCTGTCCTCGCTTCACAGGTGTTCCCACCAGTTCTTCTCCTACTGCTTCTCCCCTGGAACCCTGCAAACAGTGGGCTCCTGGGTGAAATGTGTCCCTTAAGGCTGAGCATAGAACACTCAGGTGAGTTTGGAAGGTTAGGCTGCTCCTTCCCCAGAATTCCAGCACATAGCACTCTGCCAAACATTGTTGGGGGGAGGGAGGGACTAGGGAGATAAAAGCCAACAATTACAGGCAGAGAGAGGACCTTTCAGGTATTCAAACATTACAAATCATAGGTGGTGCCTGAAGGCCATATGGATGTTCACTTGACTTTTTGCAGATACTTGTGCAGAGCTCTGTTTATATCCAGCTTGAAATTACACATTTTTATTACTCCAATTTTGGGTCTGAACATTTGCCATGGGTCATAAAACATGTATCCTAGAAACATATAGTACTCTTGTGAAATAATCAGGTCAGAATCCAGTTAATCTAAGAACCCTGCACCGCCGAGTTGGCTTCATTTGTTTGCATCCATTTATTAGGAGGTTCCGCCACCTTTAGCGGAGATGCTGTTCCAGGTGTATTATCCAAGTGAGCCTTCAGCAAACAATGTGACCTGTAACTGGTGATTTGGGGAAGAAGTTGACAGAGCTCAAATGTAGAGCTTTAGACTGAGCTCACATAGCTGACTAGAGAACCACCCTTTTGTTGAATGTCCACTCATTGATGTATGGTCTCAAACATATCATCAACTGTCCAAGGAAAGGTTCTCTCTGAGGAGCTTCAAGCAACTGGCAGAAAAAATATATATCTTGGTCTGCATTCCTTAATTCTTTAAGCTGTTTCTTTTTTATGATGTCTTCTAAGTAATCAATAACTTTTGTTAGCTCTTCATTAAAAAAGCAGTAATCACGTTAACAATACCAATAAATAGAATAATGTCTTATTATTACTATTATTAACAAATACAATGAGCTTTGCTATTTAGAGACTGAAACAAGTCATCCTGAATAGAGTTTAATTTTCCTCCCATGATGGGACAGGACTTCGTAACTTGTGCCTAAGGAATCCTATATGATAATCTTACCTAATAATAGAGAAACATGTACATTGACCGTACCCTCTTTATGCCCACAGCCAATCAGAGTGAGTATGCAAATTAACCCAACAAAGATGGTGGTTAATTTACATACATACCTGGGTCCTGGGTACCCAGATCATTCCCAGCTGGCCATTGGAGGGGGAGTAGGGGGCTTCTTCCCAAGCCTAAAGCCTTGGGCGGAGGCTTTAGGCTTGGGAAGGGGCTGAGCCTGGGATCGGAGGGAAGGGGGAAAATCAATGGAAACATATCCTCAGGTGAGGATAAAAAGAAAAATAAAGAAAGAAATGTCATGTTTTATGAAAGACACATCTTGACAATGCCTAAAGAAAGTTGTCATTTTTTTCATGATGAAGAAACTGGAGTCCCTGTTGATGAAAATACCTTGGCAGCCGTGGTGACTAGCAGTGGCCATAGTAGCAGGGTGATGGGGCTGGTGCCTTCCTCTGAACAGCCAGGTCATCTCTCACAAAGGGAGGCCAGACTATGGCTTAAGTCCACTCCCAACGGTGAGTGCGCCTAAGCCATCAGTAGGACATCCCCTGAGGGCTCCTAGTATGTGAGAGGGGTCAGTTGGGCTGAAAGACCCTTCCCAATGCATGAATTTTGTGCACCGGGCCCTTTATCCATTATAATAAAAAGGTAAGATGCAGATTGATCTTCACTCAAACACAAGCTCTCTGCCCCCATGTGAACAAAAGATGGCCGCCATGGGATGGCCAGCAGGGAAGGGCAGTTGGGAGTGACCAGGCCTGCAGGGGAGGGAAGTTAGGGGCAATCAGGCCAGCAGGGCAGCAGTTAGGCATCAATCAGGCTGGCAGGGGAGTGGTTAGGGGGTGATCAGGCTGGCAGGCAGAAGCGGTTAGGGTCAATAAGGCAGGCAGGCATCGGGCCTAAAGAGGCAGTCTGGCATTCCTCGAGGAGTCCCAGATTGCAGAGAGTGCAGGCTGGGCTGAGGTAAACACCCCCCATGCATGAATTTCGTGCACCAGGCCTCTAGTAGAGTATAGAGAGGGAAAAACAGTAACTTTACAGTTACTGTAGTTACAGTCACTGTGAAACCTGACTTGTAGACAATGGAATATTATGTAATGCTAAAACCAAAAAAGAACTATCAAGTCAATAAAAGACAGGAAGAAACTCAAATGCATGTTACTGAGTGAAAGGAGCCAACCTGCAAAGGCTACATACTGTCTGATCCCAACGATAGACCATTCTAGAAAAGGCAAAACATGAACATGATCAGCTGCCAGGGGATGAGGGGAATGGAGGGTGAATTGTCAGAGCACAGAGGATTTTTAGGGCAGGGTATCTCTTCTGTATGATGGAATAGTGGTGGTACATGTCCTTGTACATTTTTCCAAATTCCTGGAATGCACAATATCAAATATAAACTCTAATGTGAACAACAGATTTTGGGTGATAGTGATGTGTCCATGTAGGTTCATCGATTGCGACAAAGGTACCATCCTGGTGGTTAGTAATGGGGAGGCTGGGATGGGGATGAGGACTCTATGGGGGTTCTCTGTACTTTCAGCTCAATACCTTTGCCCGAAGGCCATAAGCGATTCATCTGCAACATGTCCCAAACTAAAGGGATCATCTAAAATCCCACCACTCGCCAGTCTTGCTCCTTGCACATTTCCGATTTTCAGAATGGCCTAATAACTCACCTACGTTTTAAACGTAATATTCCTTTCCTTCTCCTTTGTGCCTCAAATCTAAGTTACGATAGTCTATCAAATTCAATCTTTTGTATCACTTTCAAATCAACGTCTTTATGTCCATTTTCCTGACTCTGTGCTTTATCCTCCATCTACCTGGCCCCCTCAGAGGCCTTTTGACAAGCAATCTCATCATGCCTCTCCCCACATCATAGCCTCCCGGGCAAATATACAGATTAGGTCCAAGGATAGGACCGAGGCTCTCACCAACTCTGTGTTCCAGCTCCATTGATCTTAATACTACACATGCCAGGCCCATTCCAACCTCCTGCTAACGTCAGTCCTGACCGAGTGCCTTGTGCCTCCTCCCCCAGACACAGCCCTCTCTCCCCTCCAAGGACAAGCTCCGATGGCCCTTTCTCTGCTAATCTTTCCCCACAGGCCTCCGTTTCCCACAAAGCGTGGTAATGTCTTTCTTAGCCGCATAAAGCATTTTGCTGGCATTTGCAAGGACCTTGTGTTGAAATTAATTATGCTCAATTATGGGCCTATCCCGTGAGATTATGAGCTTGTTAACCAAAAGAGTCTGTCTTATTCAACTTTGCACAGGCTGTCATTTATTCAGGGCTAATGTTTCGGCATTTCCATTCAACTTTTTTTTTATTGCTGACAGTATTATAGATGCCCCCCATCCCGCCCCTACCCCTCCACCCCACCCCTCCTCCATGCTAGGCCTTCAACACACTATTGTCTGCATCCATGGGATTTGCATATATACATACATAAGAACATACATACATGTTCTTCGGTTAATCTCTACTAGTCCCCCCACACCTTCCCCTCTGAGATCTGTCAGTCTGAAATCTAATGAGTAAAATAAACTAATGTCAAAATAGGTCCATGAAGCTTTTTTATCATTGAGAAGCTCGTACAGAACAGCACCCTCAGCAGACAATGCAGGACATGGGCAGCATAAGACACCCAGCTCGACATACACCTTTTTGTTGCTGTTTACCCATGTCAGTCCTAGTATAAGCATTCTTCCCTTACTCATTCTTTTTTTTTCATTTTTATTTTATTTTTATTTTTTTATTAATGTGCTACATGTATACATATCTTCCCATTGCCCCCCCTCCCAGGCACACCCTAACCCCCCTGTGTCTCATGTTCATTGGTTGTGCTTATCTGCATGCATACAAGTCCTTTGGTTGATCTCTTATCTCCCCCACCTCTCCCTAACCTTCCCGCTATAATTTGACAGTCTGTTTGATGCTTGACTGCCTCTGTATCTATCTTTTTGTTCATCAGTTTATAATGTTCTTTATGATCCACAAATGAGTGAGATCATGTGGTGTTTCTCCTTCATTGCCCTTACTCATTCTGATTCACTCATTCACCCATTCGTTTGTTCACCTTTGTGTCAGACCAAAGATAGCGGTCCTTAAGAAAGCAGTACCCTTTTTCAAAAGCTATCAGTAAGGTAAATTTGCCTCTATCTTTTTTTTTTTCCATTGATGTTTAGAGAAAGTGGAAGAGAGAGGGAAGGACAGAGAGAAATATCCATATGAGAGAAACACCTCGATTGGCTGCCTCCTGCAAGCACCCCAACCAAGGCCTGGGCTGAGGAGGAGCCTGCAACCAAGGTATATAATACCTCTGACCAGAATCGAACCCGGGACCCTCAGTCCTGAGGGCCGAGGCTTTATCCACTGAGCCATAAACAGCTAGGGCTGAGTCTATTGTCAGGCCCCTCCATGGATGCAAATCCTAGATGAATGATGCCGAACTATTTTCCTTGTGGAAGCAATGAGAATATCAAAGGCTTGGACTTCAGCTCGCTCTTGGTTAGTTGTGAAAACTGTATCTTTTCAACAAAGAATGAATCATTGTTTATGGTGGATTACCACCCTAGCTGAGAGGATTTTGCATAATGCAATTATTGCATAATCATGTTATTTGTATTCCTTGACAGAAGAATTTACAACGCCTCATTTCGTGAGAAATTGAACAGAAGATGTGTTTGAAAAATTAATCAATTTTTAATAATATATGGCGCTGATATGGGCCATCTCTGGCAGGGCTTATACCTATAAACTAAGAGTCCATGAATACCAATGACAATAAAAAAATAAGATATGTATTATTTCCCTACGAAAATTGCTTTTAAAAATATGCATTCTGACACTCTCAAGATTAATTGCACAATTATACAGTTCCAAAGTGTAATCAGCAAAACTCTAAGTCGTGGTGAGAAAGAATAAGCATTCAGATTTACTAAAAACTCAAAAGCCTGACGTATAATGAAACTAGCTTTACAAAGTCATTGAAGTTTAGAGAATATAGCTTTTCAATAACAATATTTTTCAATGTTCTATCTAGCAAAGTCTCGGGATTGGGGGTAATTTAACAGTAGTAAAGAAAAAAATGATTAGAACATTTTTGAACATTTGCAAAATACACTGAGTCAAAACAAAGGCTGAATATTGAAAAGCCGAGAGAAACAAGGTAGTTCAATAAAGGCAGATTGGACAAATACATTGAAGAAGAAAAGCCATTTCTGGAAATGATTTCACATTGTGGAATGAAAATAGCGCTTTCAAAAGGCAGGTGTTAATGGGAATAGAGAGAGGGAGAAATTGTGGGTGAGAAATTAGCTTTGAGGTTCAGGAGTTTCCCACTCAGACCCTGTAGTTCTAAAAATCCAAGCCAAAAAGTTGTAGGCCACACAGTCCAAGTAGGTTAAGAATTTGGGGACTTCCCTGATCAGTACATGGCCCCTCTGTGTCCCAGTGAATACATGGTCATCTCTCTTCCGAATCCAAAGGCAGGAAGCTCTGAATATCAGACAGTTCTTCATTACATTACACAGAAGCAAGGGTCCCCAGTAGGAGGTATGCAAGAGGCAGCTGTTCGTTGTTTCTCTCTCATCGATGTATCTAACTCTCTATCCCTCTCCCTTCCTCTCTGTAAACTATCGATAAAATATATATTTTTTTAAAAAGAGAAAATAGTAAATGGCTTGATAAATGCTACTTGCTATCTAGATCAGAGTTGTGAACATCTGGAAGAAGCTATACTTAGCCTAAAAATGAGTCACAAAATATAAAAGTATCCAAAATATTTATTTACCCACCATCTGTTATTTTGTGGGGAGGGACAGGAGAGAAATGTTATTGCTGATACTAGCATAATTTTAAGACTTCATGGAAAGATAAATGGTCAACAAATAGACTACCATGGCTGGAGACCTCCCTAGGAAGATAGATTATTTTCAACAGAGCTTTCTTGAAAACCCAAACCCACCCCATACAAAAATAGCCTACATTTCTTGAAAATCCCAAATACCAAATACTCCTGCTAAGGATGGCTCTGGGAATAAAGATCTTCGGACGTCTTTAGAGTGATAACCATCGCCAGTGACCTCGCTGAGAGATGGTTTAACCTCATGTTGAACAGCTGCCCTTGGGGTTGGAAGGGTCCTGTTCCCTTAATGGTTGGTCATTTACTTAGTGTGCTTTTCTGGAAGTAAGCCAAGACATTAAATAGAAACTCACAAGACAGAGAATATGATTGCACAGCTGTAGCCACAGATTAATGATCTGAGGTCAAACATGGGCACCAGAAATGGGCTCTGAGAGATCTTAAGGGTCCACATGACATGAGCTAGGTCTCCCAGTACCCTGACATGTCCGAGGCACTGTGGCGGGAAGAAATCATGATGGGGCCAAGACCTGAGCCACCTAAGTGTTTATCGTGGCTGATACCAAGAATCTCTTTGATATGGACAAGTCAATTCATTGTACCGTGTCTCAGTTTTCCCAAAAGTAGAGCATATTCTTGGTTGAATCACTAAATTTTTATAAAGCTCAAGCAACACTAGGGATAAACATACAGAGCTTATTATACGAAATTGTACAACACAGAATAATGAGGTGGTCTTGATTCTAAATAAGAGCATCAATTTTCCAGACTTATGAATCAATTCTAGTCACCTACAGAGGAAGGCATGCAAATAGATGAGAAACCCATTCTTCAATATTGCCTCAGGGAAATCGTTTCAGGATGTAAGATTTCAACATTCAAATTCTGAAATTGGAAGTCTGGTTGCTATTCTTTAATTTACAAGAGATTTATTTTTCTTCTTCCGTTTCTGCGCGTCACAGTCAGGTAAATCAGACATGCTTCTCTTGGGATGAAACTGATCTAATCCTATTTGCATAATGCTTTATGGGATGTTTCCCCTAAAACACCTTCACATTCAATGATTTCCCATTGTATGTGCAGTATGCAGAGCAAGGGTTAATATTCATATTATTTCACACATGAGGAAAATTCAACTCGACTCATTAAGATCTATTAAAATTAAATATTTTATAACTTTCTGAGTACAGACCCTACTGTATCTTGCTGGGTATATAAAAAAAAAACATAATGATGCCTATGACCACATTCCAGTTAGCAAAACAAGCCGCTAAGTGCATTGCACGGTAACTCACTAAGTCTCTGTTGTGCGATTCAGAAAGGTGACATGCCGAACTGAAAGTTGTACAGAGAGTCAGTGATGAATGAGTCAAGATAAACACCACTGCTTCACACCGAGTTCGTGGCCGGTGTATTTTCAACAGATGGCTCCGGAGTTATTTGTTTCACACTGAAGAGATCTGTTGTGGTCCATAAAATGGGGTAATCCCAAAGCGAAATCTTTATCAAGAGTAGTAGACATGTGAAATTTTTATTTTTCTAATTAAATCATTGATGGCCAACCACAAAGAAGGATATAGCTGAGACCTTGAAGGCTGAGTGTGATTTTCTTAATGCAATAAATTTTGAAATTATAATGGGCACTGAATCTCTTATTAATATCTAGGGGCCCAGTGCACGAAATCCCTTTGTGGGAGGCAACCAGGCTGATCAGGCCGGGCTGATCAGGTCAATCTACATGTTTGTTTATTATTAGTTAAGCTGGGTGCCTATGTATGCAAATTAACCGCCATCTTTGTTGGGTTAATTGGCATATTCACTCTAATTGGCTATAGGTGTAGCAGAGGTATGATCAACTTACATGTTTGTCTATTATTAGGTAAGATGTGACCTTGAGAAAGTTACTTTAAGCCTTCACTTTCTCATTTATAAACATATATTGACAGCTTTGGGAAAAAATTTATATTTATAGAGGTGTGTGCATACATATGCACATATATATCATAAATATCTATAAATAATAATACTGAACAGGTATTTGTTGGGGGAGTTAAAGATATTATAGTGGATTGCTCAATAACTCTTAGGCTCCCTTCTCAGCTATGAAACATATACTGATTGGTACATACAATTGATCAAAATACATAATATCTTTGAGCATTATATAATACTAGTGGCCCGGTGCACAAAATTCATGCATGGGAGGTATATGTCCCTTAGCTCAGCCTGTGCCCTCTCCAATCTTTGACCCCTCAAAGGATGTCCTTGTTCTGATTTATAGGGATCAGGCCTAAACCAGCAGTCAGACATCCCTCTTGCAATCCAGGACTACTGACTATTAAGCTCTCACCTGCCTGCCTGCCTGATTGCCTGATTGCCCCTAACCATTCTGCATGCTAGCCTGCTCGCCCCCACCAGCCTAATCACCCCCAACTGTCCCCCCTGCTGGCCTGCTCACCCCCACCTTCCTTTCCTACTGGCCTTCTAGTTCCCAACTACTCCCTGCAGGCCTGCTCACTCCAAACTGCCCCCCCAACCCTGGTCACCTCCAACTGACTCCCATTGATGGCCTGCTCTCTCCCAATTGGCCGCCCTGCTGGTCTGCTTACCCCCAACAGCTCTGCCCCCCACCAGCCTGATCACTCACAACTGCCGTCCCATCCTGGCCTGATCACCCAAACTGCCCTCCCCTCTTGGCCTCTAACTGCCTCTACCTTGGCCCTGCCACCATAGCTTTGTCCAGAAGAATGTCTGGAAGGTCTTCCAGGCTAATTAGCATTTTATTAGTATAGATAGAGGCCTGGTGCACTGTTGGAGGCCAGCTGGTTTGCCCTGGTGTCCCGGATCAGAGTGGAGGTTTCCTTGGGGTGTGGGGAGGCCTGGGAAAGGGGCCTGTGATGGTTTTCAGACCAGCCATGACCCCATGGGGTGAGGGTCCCCCCCTGGTGTGCTTGGCCAGCCTAGATGAGGGGCTAATGGCTTTTTGCAGGCTGGTCAAGCCCCCATCTGGGACCCTCACTGCATGGAAGTGTGACCAGTCTGGGTGAGGAGCTGAGGGCTGTTTGCAGGCTGGCCATGCACCCTAGCAATCCGGGCTTCCAGACCCTCCTTTTTTTCTTTTCTTTTCTTTTTTTTTTTTCAGCGCCTCCTTGAGCAGAGGCCAGGGCTGGCATGAAGCAGGTATCTGGGATTTGCTTATCTTCTATAATTGAAACTTTGCAACCTTGAGCAGAGGCCAGGGATGGCCAGGGCTGGTGGGAAGCTTGGCTTCCTCCATCGCCGAAGGCAACCCAAACCTCCTGCTTGCTCCAGCTCTATGGCCACCTCCATCTTAGTTGGGTTAATTTGTATATTTGCTCCTGATTGGTTGGTGGGCATGGCTGATAGGCATAGCAGAGGTACGGTCAATTTGCATGTTTCTCTTATTAGTGTAGATCCTTACTAGTAAGATTTTTATTGTTAATTCGGGGGAAAGGAGATATATGTAAAAGTTTAGACAATTAAAAAAAAAAGGAAAAAAAGATTTTTGTTGTTGTTGTTGCTATTTAATATCAAATCAACACCAAAGTTATTTTAAATGATAATTGCCATCCATGATCCTGAATATTTGACATTATCATAAATAACATGAATTGTAAAATTTTATCCAAAGAGAGGACAAAGGTTAAAATGCTTAAATATAAGATATATATGATTAAATATATGTATAAAAAGGTTTTTATAGACCCAATCCATAACGCTATAACCTTGTTAATATGACGACCAATATAATAAGTTTTCACATCAATTATTTAGTTCTAAGAATAGAGATCTTACTACTCATTACAGCAGCCCATTACATCGTTGACTATCTCTGATTATTAGGAAATACTTTTCATTGAGTCCTATAATCTTACTCGGAAGTCCTTTGAAGGCACATTAGCTCAATTCATGCTTCATTAGGTCCTATGAATATCATATCTTTAGTAAAACTCATTACTAGGGTTCTTGATAAGAACAGAAGCAAGGGAGATGCAGAAGGTTGAGACATAAGATTGGTACTATGAAAAAAATGTAAAGGTTATATAATTTTACCATGTGTGAGCAAGAGAAATAAGAATAGAGACAAAGGAAGAGAAATTTAATGGAAACTCATCATGAATCAGAATTATTTTCATAGGTTAACTCCAGTATCTATCACTCTCTCCTCTGATCTCCTCCAGAATTGTTAACATTTTTCTACCATATGCTATTACCTGTATTTTTATAAGCTATTTATATTTCTCTCACTAGACTGTGATTGTCTCCAAGCCAGAGGCAGGGTCTTATTTTTTTTCCTTTGTATGTGCTCCAATACAAAATTTTGCCTGGCACAGAGTAGGCATTTAATGTTGGTTGAATAAATGAATTAAGTTTTCAGTTAATGAGCTGTCAGTGTAAACAGGAAGATGCCTATTCATTAGCATATCAATTGCACATCCTGGAAATGCCAGAGAAGGTTGCACATCTAAAGAAGAAGGCTGGATACACACCTTTTCCAGACCTTTTGATTTTGATATGCTCAGGACCAAGACACTAATGTAAATATCATACATTCTATCCAATTCCTCAATAAATTTATTGAGTCTAAGTCATGCCATTAGTAGAAACTGCCACAATAAAAATATTATAACCATTTCACTCTATAAAATGGGAAAATGTATACTTAAGCAACAAATTCTATTACAGAAAGATCAGAAACTATATATATATATTTTTTTCCTCTTCCTTAGATTTGACTACATTTGCCAACACAACCTGGTTCTTTTCTTAGAGGTAGTTCAAAGCATTCTTAAATTTTCCCATGAGCCACTCCAGTGTCTTTTGAGATTTGCAGCATCAGTACTGAATGGGTTTCTAGTTGTTAACTGGTAACTTAGTTAAATATATTTTTTCTTCTTTGAATATTTGTGACAAAGTCTCTGGGTTTGCCAAAAGTGCGTTTACTTTTTATTTTTAACATACCGAAGAAGAGATAGATAGGTAGATAGATAGATGATAAGTAATCTCTACAAAAAGGAACATATCTGCATATATTAATATGTTTTAAATATATTACTATTTTATTCATTACAAAGTAAATAGAACTGAAGAAGAATTATAATGAGTCACTCAAGGAAAGAGAAGCAATAATAGAAACAAAGGCTAAATTGTAATAACTCCATTTTTTTTAATTGAAAAGGATACATTTGAGCAATAAATTCTATTTTAGAAAGTCCAGGATGTTCATATTAAAACTGTTTTCTTCTTTCTCTTCCCAGCATGACCCTCTGCTTACATTTATGAGTTGATTACTTCTAATTGCCAAATTCCTATGCTGTGCATCACACAGACACCTATCCTTATTTCCAACAGCATACTTTTGAAAGACTGCGTGTGCATCAGGGGACAGTGATTCTGATTGATAAGGCAGATAAGAAGTCAAATGAAAATTACATGCATTATTAATTTTTATTTCCCATATGGATGATTAATTGCTTAAATTACACTCGGAACCCCTTTCCCTGTTTGTTATTCTTATTCTATACACAATGGTTTGCCAAGCAGAACACTGAGGAAATACTAAACTCCAGATTGATACGTAAGACACACAATTTTGGAGCAAATATGGTGTTTAAAAATACATGAGGGTCCTAAAATGTTTTATGTAAATAAAACTCTGTTTTCTATTGACTTACATTGTCATCTCGAAGCTTCCTGAGCCTCACACTTTTCAAAGACAGAACCAGTCAGCCTTACACACCATGGATGGGTTGAAAGAGCAATATCAGCTCCAAAGCAGCTAATAAAATCTTCATTATGAGCACAAGAAGCTACATCGATTGGCTGCCTCCCCCATGCGCCTCCACCAGGACCAGGAATACGCCTGTAACAGAGGTACGTGCCCTTGACTGGAATCGAACCTGGGACCCTTAAGTCCACAGACCAACACGCAATCCACTGAGCCAACCCAGCAAGGGCAGAATTTAGTTATTTTGATCCAGGTTTTCACCTGATGATTTCTGTTGAAATCTAAAACTGATTTCTTGCCTTATCTTGCTCCAATGTCAAATGCCAGAGAGTTTATTAGTGATTTTTTTTATAAGACACGCACTCATTTGCATTAGAAGATGCTGCAGCCCAAGCAAAATTGGAAAGAGAATACATCTTGCATTGAAAGAAAGGTCAAAATTGTCTATTCACCCGAGGGATTTAAATGTTTAATACCCACAGCACAGCCAAGGTGGTGGTGGAATGTTACAGATGTGAGAAAAAAGAACTCATTTTGCCATGCGGAATTTAGAGAGCAAATGAGCAAATTGAGAGAGAGGGGCTTCTCACTCTCTTTCGCCAAGAACAATAAGGTTACAGTTCATGCTGAATTTTCTAGTCTCCAAAGCTAGCACACTGTCGCTGATAGCCGAACCAGAGAGCAAAACTAAAGATAATTGGTTACTACATTATAGATCATTTTGGAACACAGATGAATTGTCTATCCTGTTTTGCATTTTTGTCAGTTATTGGTTAGGACTCAAAGCATTATAATAAGTTGACAGAGTTTATTTCTTTGATGTTCCTTCTACATAATATCTCAGTCAGAAAGTTATTCCCCTTGAGAGAATGGGTCCAGAAAGATGTTTTTAGTTGTTGTTCCTTGGTTTTGATATTACAGACACGTGGTCAAAAGCAGTATGTGGAGATTGACAACAAAGATGCTCCCTTGCCAGTAAGGCACATCAGCAGGTACATGAGCTTCTCCAGAGCCACTAAGCATAGCCACATAGCCACTCAGCAGACCTAGATGTACAGACTTGGATTCCACTCATATGTTCTTCTATAAGAGATATTCTGATACCAAAAAGAGGAAAAATCATATAAGTGAATCTATTTCCACCCACCCACAGAGAAACTACTTGAAAGGATTGGTGATAATTAAAGATTGTTGAACATTTCATAGGTTCAAAGTCACTTTCCTCTAAATTTTAGTCTTGTAATTACTGTAATGCCTGTGAAGAAGGTTACTTTGCTCCTTATCTAGAGGAAAATCACAGAAAGATAATGTGAATATATCAACATAAACATATATATACATATGCTCATAAATACATCTCATGATACAAGAAGAGTACATTTTTGGTAACTATGACTTAGAGCTATATTTTGTCTATGAGCTTATGGTAACAGATGGTGAGAGGAAGTGGAAAATTAATGTGTATATTCATTTTTAGAAATGACATGAAATCAAGAAAGTCAGAATAAGTGACCCCTTTTAACTGTACACATCTAGGTTTCTATGGGGGTATGTTAGTTAAACTAATATAGCTTTTCAAAGAGAAAAAATGCATGACTGTAGTGGAATCCTTAACAGTGAGATTATTTATATTTAACTAGAAAAAATATGAACTCTACAAACCAACCTGAAAGATCATTCTGCATCTCTGCAGGCTTTGCCTGCTGCCTCTAGTTCCCTAGGATAATGGACTCTTGTATAAGGGCTTGCACTTTAGTGGCCTGTCTGTAACCTGGTGATTACTGGTCTTCTATCACTGGCAAGAGTGTCAGGCATTCCTTCTAGAAATGATGTTCTGCTTCACTGTGGCCAAGTTCTACCTCCTTGGAATAACTTCCTATAAAAACACTACATGTTGTGAAGAATTTCAGAGTAAAATGTAGGCATTACAAAGCCCATCTGCTACCTCTGTTTTACTAGATATTAATTTCATAGTTTTATGTATCTGCTAATTAACTAATATTTGTTTTTATAAATATACTAGAGCCCAGTGCACGAATTCATTCACATTAAAAGTAAATTAATTGGAAGGTGAGTGGTGGGTGGGATTGGGCAAGATGGGCTGGACATGCCCTGGAGCCAACCTCTTGCTATCCCTCCCCAGCCAGCTGCACCTGGGACAGCCTCCTGCTCGCTCCATGTTGGCAGCCATCTTGGTTGGCTTAATTTGCATACTTGCTCCTGATTGGCTGGTGGGCGTGGCTTGTGGTGTAGCAGAGTGATGGTTAATTTGTATATTACTCTTTTATTAGATAGGATTAGATATGGGATACACACACACACACACACATATACATACATACATATACATATATGTAAACTAAAGATGCACAAATTACATATTTTCCTTCTCCAAATCCAAAAAGAACCAAGATAAAGATCATGGAAAGTAAGAGGTGAGACTACAGCTGAGGAAGAAAGGGGTTCACGATATTCCTAAAATGTTTCCACTTTCAATTTCCTTCTTTTAATTTGCTTTCACAAATGCCTATTTCTTATTCTGGAGTTAACCTAATCACGTCTCGCTCTGGGAGACATCGCCAGGCATCTCTCTGACAAAGGGACCCGAAGGGAGTGGAGGAGCTGAGTGGCCAGGCACTCTAATCTAGACAGGATATAAGCAACTCCCCAAATCCTTCTTTCCCTTTGGTGCAGGTTGCAGGGAGCCTCAGTAACACTATCAGAACATCAGTAGTTCGGGGATTTACAACTGGCCACACTTCAATAAGCCCGTTACAATTCCATCCTGGGAGGCAGCCAGGTTTCACAGCAAAGACCGGGTATTGACAGCCACCAGCTCCAAGGCACACGCCACTGCGACCTTGCTGGTGTCACTTCTGCCTCTGAGAATCGTTTTCTGCTCTGTGAAATGAACCATGGACTAGGCCACCCCTAATGACCTCTCCGTCTCCCCACCTGCTCCTTCAGGCTTCGCCAATTAAAAAATGGTGTTCATTGACCAAGCATCTTTGCTGTTACATTATTCAACTAAATCTCCTTGTGCTCAGATAAAAGGGTGGTCATAAAGTGGGGGTTTTCCCATTTATTTGTTAATGATAAGAAAATGAAAAGGTCACGGCAGAGGTCTTTCTAACCATTTTGAAAGAAGAGAGATTTTTAGATTGCCCAGGAAATCTGAAATTGAACACACAGATCATGTTCACAAAAGAGGGACACCAAAGTCGTGTCAGCCCTGTGAAGGGGTGGGCATGTGCGGGGCAAGGATCCCTGAACTAAGAATCTTAGATCCACTATAAAGGGAGAGGATCAGAATAGGCTCCTACAAGGTCAAGGCTTCATAGAGATAATGTTTTTGTACTGTCTGTCTAGCCAACATAGTTTTATTGCACTCATATGTGTGTATGTGTACACACATATTTATATAGATTAGTTTATATAGAAAAGTTTATTATATATATAAAATATTCATATATATAATTTCCCCTTTCTGTGTCTTCAAAATTTTAATATTTCTAGGTCCAGCTCTGATCTGTCATTTCTTTAGCCCCAATGCATGGGTATGAGTGAAATAAATTAGCACAGCTGTTAGGAAGAAAGTAATTTTACAACTACTGAACAACACGTTTCCCTCAAAGCTATCTCTACCACCCTAGCTCCTGCCAAACCAAAAGCAGCTTGAGCACAGACAACACCTCATGCCTCCCTTCAGTAAAAATAGAAATAGGCTTCACAATAATTATACGCAGTGCGTTTTCTTGGGTTTGCGATTTACTTATCGTGCTCAGAATGTTCTTTGAATAGTCAAAGAAATACAATTCTTAATCCCACCAAAATACGGGAACTGATTAGGTCTGGATAGCACAACAGACCACGTGAGCCATCTCATGGCGTTTGCAAGCCGACCAGCAGAAATAAAGGCCACAGGAGATGTCCACGCCAGATGTCCACACTGATCAGTGAGATGTCTGAGAGACTCATGACTGCAAATATTCTGGAGAGTCAACACCGACTGCTGTGGCTGGCCTCTGACAGTTTCCTTCAGCTCTAGTTTTAGACTTGCTTGGGAGGGAATTAAGAGATAACATCGCATCTCATTCCAGGCATTAAGAAGATGGAAGAACATCTGTTCATTCTTATGACTCAATCTTCTTTGAATGCGACAAGTAGTTACCCTTCCTTATCAGTCAACTATTCTTCTTAAAATCACAAAAACTCATCAAATCCCCCCCAAAAGCTCACTCATTTCCTGCTGAAGCTACTACAAAGCACATTGCACATTAATGGGCTTCATTAATTGAGCCATCAAGGGGATGGGATGTCAATCATTCACATGCAGGTTTTGTGGCAGAGAATTAACATTCAATGCCGGAGATCTGTTTTTCCTTCTCATTGCAGAAGACTATAAAGCGCATTTGCAATCTGTGAATCATTTTTGCAAACTGTCCCAGGAGAACCCAGGTTGGAAGAAAAATACCTTCCTCCTGAAAGTACTAGGCTTCATCAGCAGCGAAAGATGATGGGTTTGGGGCCAATTAGGCTAAAAGATAATTACCTAATGAATGTAAATTTATTCCCCCTATGTGTACACCCACAAAATGTCACTTCATTAGAACGATCTTGTCCAATGTCAACATTTACAGGGCAATCAAAGAATGAGAAAAACATTCAACTGAAATGTCCAATTAAATGTTTGTGAACCCTGGGTACATATAATCAAAGACAGGGGGGAGGTAGGAGCAGAAATTGAGAGCAGCTAGTATTGCAGGGCCCCAGGGAACAGGTCTGTTCATTCCCAGTATGAGCCAAGATCCAAGGTTGAAAATCTTCCTGGGAGAGATTTTTGTATTGATTCAAATACAGTGGTACCTCGAGATACGAGTTTAATTCATTCCGTAACCTTGAGGCATGGGAAACTATGAGACACTCGAGTCTCAGTAAACTGGTGGGTCGTGTGCAGCTGGCCGATCCACGAGATTACTCGTATCTCAAATGTTGCTCGTATTTCAAAACAAAAATCGCTTGCTGCACGGCTCGTTTCTCAAAAATCTCGTATGTTAGGGCACTCGTATCTCGAGGTACCACTGTATTGAAAAAAATCTTCTCCTGGGGCTGTGATGTAGAGAAGAGGGACACTAAGTTATCAGTGGGGAAGAAATCAAAGAGAGGGGAAAGGGCCATCTAGGGCTGCAGAGCCTGGGAGGTCTGAGCATAGCCATGTTACCGGCCATCTGTTAGGCAGACATAGGAACTGCTATCTTTCTCTTTATACTCCAATTGGGCCAGACTTTGTAGCAGTTCTTTGCAGCAGTTCTGAAGAGTGGCCTGAAGGAAGGGTCATTCTATACCCAGAGAATAGATCGGTCAGTACAGCAAGATGACTAGTTCGTGATGAGTTCTTCTGATGGACAATTCTGACTGACTACCATGTATAGTCGGTATTTACCAGTCAATAAACACCCTAGATGCTGAGCTAGAACTGAGTGTTTCCTGATCAGTTTCCTCAATCCAGATGCGCAGGCTCAGGCAAATGGAGATCAATCAACATTACTGTCATCAGATCTATTTGTCACAGTCACTGATTGTGGCTTTGGCTTAATAAAAGATGTAGACCCATTTTACAAGGTGGATCAGGGACTTTTCTTTTATTTACAGCCTTTAATCTACAAGAAAGCAAAGTTCATCAAGAGTTGGAGATCAGTAAAAAATCATACCTTGTGTAAATACTAGTGGCCTGGTGCACGGATTTGCGCACATTGAAAGGAAATTAATGAGAGGGAATATTTTAATATCACTATTCATCCTTTATAATACATAGAAGTGTCAACCAAATTCATGATCGACAATGACAGATCACAACACACAAGTGCGATTGGAGCCAGCAAGAGCTTTATCTATATCACACATGCAGGAGTCAATTTAGCCTTTTATAGATATAGATTAAACATGCTTAATGTGGCCTGCTTTCTGATTTAGCTAAACTTCTTCCAGCCCTGCGAAGCACCCCAACTTCTCTTTCAGGTCATTGTCAGCAACACAGCAGTAAATATCAACATGAAACAGATTATTATTGTAGATCACACAGGGAGAACAAAGGGTAAAATATTTAACTGCAGCAGTGTTTGACTACATTCTGCGCAGTGAGAAAACCTGAAGTCATTTTCAAATTCCACCATTTCTTACTTCTTTTCAGTTGGGTCAAGTTTCTAAATTTTCTAAATCTCCGTTTTCTGGCTAATGAAAAGAAAATAGGGTTCTACCGACTCTCCTATCTACCTACGCCAGGACTTCTGTGAGCATCAAATGAGATGAGGCACGTGAAAACGCTTCACAGACATTTGGTTAAACTGGGAAATGTTTGCACCTGGCTATAAAGCAAGTTGTGTTCCTGGACTGAAAAAACTCCAAGCAGGCTAGTTGCTAGGGAGAGGAAGCCAGACATTGCTATGTGATGTCATTACTCAGTGCCCACAGTAACCATTTCTGGAATGGGCTGAGCTGTGTGCTATATTTTGCATCATGGGGTCTTGGCAGCATTGGCTGCGATTTGGTGGGCTGTTGCTCTGAGGTGATGGCGGGGCCTGTGTCCCACTTAGTGGAAGTCGAGTGTTGCTTTGTCGACACTGGGTCCCTGGTGCCGTTTATTTGTAAATGGCCAGGGCACGGCATGGCAGCTCCTGGGTAGAGCATCTGCCCCCTGTGGTCAGTGCACATCATTGCGACCAGTTGGATAGTTGGAGAGACACTTAGCATATTAGCCTTTTATATAGATAAATATTCGATTTTAGTATTTAACTTAAATAGGTTTAATATTTAAATAGATTATATAGTATATTTTAAATTACACAGATTAAATTTATAATGTAAAATTATTCTTTTTCCAGTTAGAAAAAAGACAGAAATCTTTATTCCAAGAGATAGCAAATAAATATAAAATAAATAGTAAACACTAAATAAATACAAATAAATTAGAGTCTCATTCATCGAGACTTGATACAGAATAGGTGTGATGCACTGGAAAGATGGGTACAAAGCAAAAAGAGTGATTAAAAGGAGTAGGTGCCGAAACCGGTTTGGCTCAGTGGATAGAGCATCAGCATGCGGACTGAAAGGTCCCAGGTTCGATTCTTGTACCCTGGTTGCGGGCACATCCCCAGTAGGGGGCGTGCAGGAGGCGGCTGATCGATGTCTCTCTCGCATTGATGTTTCTAACTCTCTATCCCTCTCCCTTTTTCTCTGTAAAAAAATCAATAAAATATATTGTTTTTAAAAAAAAGGAGTAGGTAAGTAGGGATAAAGAACAGAATTAGAAGTCAAATGGGATTATAGGAGAGAAAGGAAGAAATAAGGAAACGCAGGGGCTTCGGGAGAAAATCACCAGAGCAGTTCAGGAGACGGCATGCAGAGTAAAACAGATGCAGTGAGGAACAGAGAGAACCATAGAGGAGGCAGGAGAGAGACAAAACATCAGATTGCTAATGTGACCCATTCCTGCTTTTCATCACGGAGCCGGTTGCTCGCTTGCACCATACATCTTTAAATATTTTGACACCTTCCCTACACGGAGAAAGAACTTGGGACTTGACTTATTATTTATTTATGCATGCAACAAATAATAATTAAAGTCTCATTTGATCTAGCCCTGGACTAAACACGATAATGCTGCTGCCTCATGCAGTTTATGTCCCAGAGAGAGCAAAATGCAATCCCTGTGGCGTATGCAAAGGGTAGCAATGGTATAGTGGTTGGCAACCCCACCAAGTGAAGAAAGAACAGTTCCCCCCCCCCAAAAAAATAGGTGCCTATGTATATAAGGTCAGAGGAACGGGGGATGCTGATCAAAACAACAGAAGTCCAGTATAGGCTGGCACCATATCTCATTTTATATTAATTAATTGAAAAACCAGATGCAGATTAACTTTATCTATAGAATATAGTTACTAAGAGGCCTAACCAGAATTTAAAACCAGATATGTCTAATCCATTCAATATAAAAAAAATCCAATTTCATACCACCGGAGCCCCCATATTTAAAGAAATCATGGCTAAAAGTCCCCCCCCCCCAATTTGGAGAAAGACATTAATCTATGTATTTTAGAAACACCGTGTAAACCACTTGCTCTTCTGGACCATGAAGAAATGAGTGAAGGCATTCTGAAAGATCAATGGATGGAAGTGACTTTTGATACATTGGGAGAAAATGCCTTTCACAGCATTTATAGTTTTACAAGAAATGCAAAACAAAAATAGATAACTTTTAACCAAAGATCCCCAGAGCCAAAAAAAAATAATAATCTCATAACAGTGAGACAGGCTGAAATGTGCAATGCCCGATTCTAAATGGTTAGTTTGGCAGTGAGTGGAGAAACTGCAATAAAGACCCAGACATTTCCTCAAAGGAGGGCTCCAGTCACTGCGTGCATCAGGGGAGGTATATTTCTAGAAGTTTCTATTGTTTGACAGGAGCGAAGGTGGTTCTCTTCATCTATAATGAGTTGATGCAACACGATTAAAATATATAAAAACAAATCATGTGCTGCTCCCTTATTCTCCCATTAGGGGTCCTCTCGTTGAGACCATTTATGCTTTTCTGAAAACTAAAGAGAAAATCAGTGTCTAAAAATCAGATTGTAAAGCAAGAATAACCCTGAGCGGTTTGGCTCAATGGTTAGAACATCCGCCTGCAGACTCAAGGGTCCCAGGTTCAATTCCGGTCAGGGGCATGACCTTGGTTGCCCCTGTAGAAGGTATGCAGGTGGCAGCTGATCGATGTTTCTGACTCTCTATCCTTCCCCTTCCTCTCTGTGAAAAGCAAGAATATGTTTTCACATTTTCGTTCCATGGTTGGGCCAGTTAGATCATGTTCAGCAATGGGACATTAAAAAAACAATAATAACGTGCCCATTATATACCTCAGTAAAAGTAAAGAAATAAAGAGGTTAAGGACAGCAAGGCTGAGAGCTTCATCGTTGGTCACTGACAAAGGTGTGTCTTTTCAGCTTCTCCTAAGTCCAAGGATTGTCTTTTCTCCAAATCAGTTAAAGCAAAAACTAGTCACCTATTAACTTATACCAACTTTCAGAGCCTATATTTGGCCTTGAGAGTTTTTTTTTTGTTTTGTTTTGTTTTTAAACTATTTTTTTAAATATATTTTATTGATATTTTACAGAGAGGAAGGGAGAAGGATAGAAAGTCAGAAACATCAATGAGAGAGAGACATGGATCAGCCGCCTCCTGCACGCCCACTACTGGAGTTGTGCCCGCAAGCAAGGTACATGTCCCCAACCGGAATCGAACCTGGGACCTTTCAGTCCGGAGGCCGACGCTCTATCCACTGAGCCAAACTGGTCTTGGCAGGCCTTGAGAGTTTTGATCATGTCTGTCTTAAGATAAAAGGAAGATATTCAGAGTGATCAGGAGGTGATTCCGGTTAACCTCCACTATCAACTGGCTGAGTGACCTTCACGATTCCTTTGGCCTTTCAGTGTAACACATGTTGTAGTTTTGATAAAAAATATGAGCTTTTAGAGAAATCCATCTGGGAAGTCAGAGTCCCAGTTTAAACTGCAACATGACAAGTGAAACAATCCCAGCAACCACGCAGTCTCCTCAGTGTTTTGTGGAGGTGGGATAATGAAGGTCTTTGGCCCAGAATTATGACCCAGAGCCCAGGACATCAGCAGAGAATGTGAGTAGAAGAAGAAAAAGTGCTATAGTCACTTTTGTCATACATATAATTATATCTATCACCGAGCAGTTATATTATTTTCAATTCTTGTGATGAGAAATGTTAACATCTACTCTCTTGGCAACTCCCGAATATGCACGACAGTGTTAACTATAGTCACCACGCTGAGAAGGCTAACCCCTATTTTGTAAAACTACTGTCTGGAATTCTCGGCTGTTTTTCTTAGACGGCCTCTTATTCTAAAAAAAAAAAATAAAAATAAAAAAAAAGGAAGAAAAAACTTGGCTTTCTAGCCTCCTTAAGCCCGCTTGAATAATGAGGAGGAGAACCTTGTATGCCAGAGACTAGATATGCCCCTAATTTCAATGCGAGGCCAGGTCCATTTTTTAATTGGATAGAACTGTGTTGTTTTCAAGGCCAGCAGCGAGATAACCACCGAGTGCACACTGGACTGGCTCCTTAATAAAAAGGGAAGTTCTGCTTGTAGCTGGGCTTAGAGTTTGAATTCATTTTCTCTAAGCCACCGCGGTTAATAAAATGAATCTCCAAACTCTCCTGCATGGTTTGATTGTTCCGGATCTCTGCAACAAAGCCATACAATATATATCCGGGATTTATTTATCTTGTAACTGTAAGTTTGTACGTTTTGACCGCGTTCACCCATTTCTCCCACTCCACCTCCATTTCTTTGTATGTTAGCCTTCTCCTTATTCCTTTCTCGATCCTCAGAACTCTAATTTCCACTACTGGGCCGAGGAGAAAGCTTTGCCACGGGCATGTTATTAGAATGACAACAGGATAAAGAGCTGAGGAAACATGTGGCCTCCTTAGTCCAACTGCAATCCGCACTATGATGCATCCTTTTTTGGAAGACCAACTGGGTGGAGAGGGAGGCAGAAAGTTTTATTGCTTCGTCTTACATAGAGTGTAGGACACCACACAACAAATCAGTGACTCAATCATCAAACAAATGCCCTAGCTGGTTTGGCTCAGTGGATAGAGCATCAGGACTGAAGGGTCTTGGTTTTGATTCTGGTCAAGTGCACATGCCAGGGTTGTGGGCTCAATTCCCAGTAGGGGCCATGCAGGAAGCAGCCGATCAATGATTCTCTCTCATAATCGATGTTCCTCTCTCCCTCTCCCTTCCTCTCTGAAATCAATAAAGAAATAAAAATAAATAATCAAGAAAAGCCTACTCAGTCTTCCAAATTTAGGTCATTTCATGATTCATCCACATCACCAACAACTTGCAAAAGGACTCACAGGTAATATTTCTGCGGCCTCATTCCACTTTGGATTACATTTTGTTCCACAGCATGAGAAGGGAAATTTTATTAGAAAAGTGATTGATTTCCATGGGTCTCTGAAGACAATATAAAAAATTCAGCACATCCATCCTGAGAAGTCTAACTGGGAAGTCAGAGAGTCACAGTCTTCAGAATCCACGCTCTCGCTGTAATCTCTGAATTCCTTCTCTGCTTGGAAACCCTGAGATGGGAGATGGAACAGGCATCACTAGTAGAGGCCCGGTACACGACATCGTGCACTGGGGAGAAGGGGTGTCCCCTCAGCCTGGCCTGTGTTCTCTTGTAATCCAGGACTCCCTGGGGGATGTCCACCTGCCAGCTTAGGCCTGATGCCTCCCGGGGATGAGACCTAAGCCAGAAGTCAGACATCCCTCTCTCAGTCTGGGGTTCTCACAGTCCAGGACCCCCTCACTTGTTACCACCCACCTGCAGCAGAGGTGGGAGAGGCTCCTGCCACAACCGCTGCACTCACCAGCCAGCACACTGACCACCAGAGGTAGTTCCTGAGTTGAGCATCTGCCCCCTGGTGGTCAGTGCGGGTCATAGCAACCACTCATTCCATCATTTGGTCAATTTGCATATTAGGGTGCTACTATGTAGGATATGCTCTTCTCTAAGAGCCAGGGTACTTGGAGCCCTGGATGAACTGCACTCACAGAAGGGCATGTAGTCCCTGCTTGGGTACCAGCTTCTTTTTTAAAAAAATATATTTTATTGATTTTTTTACAGAGAGGAAGGGAGAGGGACAGAGAGTTAGAAACATCAATGAGAGAGAGACATCGATCAGCTGCCTCTTGCACGCCCCCCTACTGGGGATGTGCCCGCAACCAAGGCACATGCCCTTGACCAGAATCGAACCCGGGACCACTCAGCCCACAGACCGACGCTCTATCCACTGAGCCAAAGCGGTTTCGGCAGGGTACCAGCTTCCTGAAGAAAGCTAAAACCATAGCAACGATCCTGCCAGTCAGAGTAATAAGAAACACTCCACTGCAAACTCAAGGGACCCCCTAGTTCCCACCACCTCCCACAATGTTAACGGTGCCTTGAGAAGGCGACTTGTGTCCTCACCTTATGTGCATGAATAGTCCATGTTCTACCCGCTGTGTGTGTGTTTTTAATTGAATTGATTGGGGCGGTATTGGTTCGCAGAACCATCCAGGTTTCAGGTGTGTACAACTCAACAAAACATCATCTGCGCACCTCATTGTGTGCTCATCACTCCAAGCAAAGGTTATTTCCATCTTCATCTCCCCACCTTTGCCTACGTCCACCTGGCTCCATCCCCCATTCCCTTTGACTCTCACACACCGTTGTCTGTCTCTATATGTTATGTATATGTAATTTTTTGCTAATCTCTTCATCTGCCTTCAGCCAGTGGTCTTAAAGAAAAACTACTAGCAGAGCTAAAGGGAGAAACTGACAAAAATACACTCGTAGTAGACAACCTACATACACCATTGACAGCTACAGAAAATCAATAAGAAGTATCAGCCTCAATTGACAGCTGTCAGTCTGTTCCATGTATCCATGTCTCTATTTGTCTTTTGTTCATCAGTTTATACCATTCCTTAGATTCCACAGATAAGGGTGATCTTTTTACAAGGCCAGCATTATCTTAATTCCGAAACCAGCTAAAGACACTACAAAGAAAGAAAAGGATAGCCCAATATCCCTGTTGCACATAGAGGCCGAAATCCTCAAAAAGTTATTAGCAAACTGGATCCAGCAATACATTATAAAGATAATCCACCGTGATCAAGTGGGATTTATTCCAGGCATGCAAGGTTGGTATATTAGTCACAAATCCGTAAACATGATACATCACATAAACAAAATGAAAAAATAAAAATGACGTGATTCTAATCAACGGATGCAAAAAAAAAAAAGCATTTAATAAAATCCAGCATGTGTTGATTATAAAAACTCTCAGCAAAATGCAAACAGAGGGATCATACTTCAACATAATAAAGGCCATATATGACAAACCTACAGCCAACTTCATACTCATTGGGCAAACTCTAAAAGTGTTTCCCTTCAGATCAGGAATAAGACAGGGATGTCTGCTTTCACCAGGCGTATTCAACATAGTACTGGAAGTCCTAGCCACAGCAATCAGACAGAAAGCAGAAATAAAAGGCATCCAAATTGGAAAGGAGGAAGTAAAATTGACATTATTTGCAGATGACATGATATTCTACAAACTCAAAAGATGCTAGAGAAAATCTACTAGATCTAATAAATAAATTCAGCAAAGTAGCAGGATACAACATTTATATTCAGAAATCGGTGGCCATTGACTATTACAACAACAAAAAAAAGTACCTTAGATGTAATTAAGGAGGTAAAAAAAAAACTTGTATTCTGAAAATTATAAGACATCGAAGAAAGAAATTGAGGCTACTTTTGTGTCCCAACACATGCTCTATCCTTGTGAATGTCCCAGGTGCATTGGAGATGTTCTGGGGTGAAAGGTCTTGTAAATGTTAATTACGTCCATCTGATCTAATGTTTCAATTAAGGCTGATACTTTTTATTGATTTTCTGTAGCTGTCAATGGTGTTTGTAGGTTGTCTACTACAAGTGTATTTTTGTCAGTTTCTCCCTTTAGTTCTGCTAGTAACTTTTCTTTAATATAACTTGGTGCTCCCTGATTGGGTATGTATATACATGAATAATAACTTTGAATCCAAAATTATAAAATCCTGGAATCAAAGAACAAAAATTAGAATAGAATATAAAAGTGACATTCATTTTTCTGGTTATTTATTCTCTACATTTATTTATACGCTTCTTATTTCAAAAAGGCTGTTTACATAATTATTTTTTAGAACTTTTACACCACAATTTGTAAGTTTGAAATATTATTCTACCATTCAAATTGTTAAAATAACTAAAAACAAATGTAATAATACAATTATCAAGAAAAAGAAGAGCTAGAAAGAAAACCTGAAATTCAGAAAGCAAGGGGCAAGATGATTGAAATAAGACCAAACATGTCAGCAATTACAATAATTTAAGTAGTTCCACTCTATTTAAAAAATCCAATATGCCACATTTAATTCAAAAACACATTGCTTCTAAGAGGCACTTGAAATATATGAAAGATAAAATACAAATCTCAATGTATAAAGCAAATATTTAAAATAAAGTGGTAAACAAGTTTCAATAGAATTTAGGAATCAAAGCAATAGAGCAGAGAGAGAAAATTAATACTAATTACTGGCTCAATTTACAACAATGAATCAGAAGCTATGTGAGAAATAGCATAGCTTTAAAATATGTATATAAAGTAGCTCTCTATAGTATAAGAAAAAATTAAAATATACATATTGAGGTAGAATTCTACTTATAATGTATGACATGGTCATCAATAACTTGAAGTACAAAATGAGTTTTAATCAATAGGTACCTATTGAATGCTGTACTTTACCAAAAAAAAATACATCCTTTTCAAGTGTCCATGGAATATTTATAAAAATTGATTGAATACTAACTGGAAAACAAAGAAACCTTCATAAACTCCTAAATACAGACATTGTGAAGACCACATCCTAACAACATCAAACAAATTATAAATTAAAAATCCATGCTGAGCCCTAGCCAGTTTGGCTCAGTGGATAGTATTGGCCTGCAGACCAAAGGGTCCTGGGTTCAATTCCTGTCAAGAGCATATACCTTGCCGAAACCGGTTTGGCTCAGTGGATGGAGCGTTGGCCTGTGGACTGAAAGGTCCCAGGTTGGATTCAGGTCAAGGGCATGTATCCTGGTTGCAGGCACATCCCCAGTAGGGGGCATGCAAGAGGCAGCTGATCGATGTTTCTGACTATCCCTCTCCCTTCCTCTCTGTGAAAAATCAATAAAACATATTTAAAAAAAAAAAAGAGCATATACCTTAATTGCAGGTTCCTCCCCGGCCCAGGCCCTGGTCGTGGCTCATACAGGAGACAACCAATTAGTATGTTTTTCTCACATTAATATTTCTTTTTTCCCTCTCTCTTCCACTCTCTCTAAAAAAAAAATCGGTGGAAAAATATCCTCAGTGAGGATTCAATAAATAAATAAATAAATAATCCAGTGCTGAGAAATCCTATATAATAAAAGGGTAATATGCAAATTGACCCTAATGGAATGACCAGGAATGACTGGTCAGTATGACATGCACTGACTACCAGGAGCAGATGCTCAATGCTGGAGCTGCCCCCTGGTGGTCAGAGTGCTCCCTTAGGGCCTGTGGTCAGCAAACCGCAGCTGTGAGCCACCTGTGGCTCTTTGGCCCCTGGAGTGTGGCTCTTCCACAAAATACCACGGCCTGGGCGAGTCGATGTTGAAGAAGTGGCATGAGAAGAAGTTTAAGTTTAAAAATTTGGCTCTCCAAAGAAATGTCAACCGTTGTCCTGTGGATATTTGGCTCTGTGGACTCATGAGTTTGCCGACCACTGCCACAGGGGGAGCTCCACTCAGCCACAAGCCAAGCTGACAACTGCGAGCTTAGCAGTGGTGGCAGGAGCTAGGAAGTGGGCCTAAGCCACAGTCGGACATCCCCCAGTGGCTCTCAGGCTGCCAGAGAGATGTCTGACAGTCAGCTGAGGCCCAATCCCCCAGGGAGCAGGCCTAAGCTGGCAGGTAGACATCCTCCGAGCGGTCACAGACTGTGAGGTGGCTCAGGCTAGGCTGAGAAATCCCCTCCCAAGTATATATACGAATTTTCATGCACTGAGCCTCTAGTATTAAAATAACCCTCTAAGTTATTATTAGGCCAAAGAGGGAATACAATATACAATAATAAATAACGTAGAAAAATACAAAGAATAATATTATTTATCTAAATGTATAGGCTAGAACTTAAGCTGTACTCACGGGTAAACACATTAGAAACAGTGGGAGAGCGAGAAAGGAGAGAGAGAGGGGGAGAAGGTAGGAAATAGAGGCTACGTGTTAAATTTAAGAATCAGTACGTAAGTAAAGTCCTCAGGGAAACAGAAATGAAAAAATTAAAATAAGGTACTTTATTTTCATTTATTTCCAAAAACTCAAGAACGTATGCTTTGAAAAATAAAAATAAACATACGGCTCTGGCAAACATAACTCAGGAAGAGAGATGCTCATTAAGATAAAATTTGACAAAAAGGCAGAGAAAATGTGAAAGTAGAACCAGCACCTGTCTTGTAAACTGTCACTCCAACCAGATTACAGATTACTAGGGAGGGTGCCATTTCTAATATCTCTTTACTTTCTCCATAAGGTTAAACAGCTTTAAAAATAAAACAAACAGCTGAAATAGGTTTGGCTAGAGCATCAGTCTGCGGACTGAAAGGTCCCAGGTTCGATTCCAGTCACGGGCATGTACCTTGGTTTTGGGAACATCCCCAGTAGGGGGGTGTGCAGGAGGCAGCTGATCTGCCTCTCTATCCCTCTCCCTTCCTCTCTGTAAAAAAATCAATAAAATATATTAAAAATAAATAAATAAAACAAACAAACAACCGGTGCTGCAGAACTTTCTTAAGAACACAAAACCAATTTTTATAAACTCCTGGCTCTGCTCATGGCAAAGGTAAGTCTAGCTTTTATTATTACCCTCAGCTATTGAGAAATCTCCTGGTTTTCTAGCTGTCAGTACCCAACGATCCTTCAGCGTTATCTTCTGCTCAGTGCCTTACTTGGCCAACCAAGACTCTGCCTTAGTTCATCGAGGGAAGACAGATCCTAACCAGTAACGGGTCAGTGCTTGTTTTATTGACTTGGTTGTTGTTTCTGCATAACACACTCTTCATCTTCCCTAAGGAGAGCTTTTCAGAAAAAAATACAATCAGATTAAGTTATTCCCCACGTATGGACAAGAAGTATGTTCAGTCTCAGTGATGTTTATTGCAATCTGGCTTGGAAAACTAGCTCTGATGGAAAGCTAAAAGGTGTATTCCGCTACTCTGTCTTGACAACTCAATAAATATGGAAGCTCTTGACAACGCAATGAATATGGAAAAATCAAGCGTCCCAACTTAAAACAAGACAGAACAATAGAACTTAGTCAAGCTGATGAGAGGACTAAGATTTTCCAAATATATATCTTGAATCCTTTTTTAAAATAAACAATTATTTCAGTGACTGAATTACTGATAGTATGAAATCCTAAAAAAGTACTAACTCCTTCAGTTGCTAAAACGGATTGAGACTTGAAAACAGAAATAAGTACCCAAATCTTTACCTGTGTCAACTGATACCACCCAGGCAACTCAATCCCTGTTTCTAAAGTGTTTTGCTTGTTCGTTTTTCTTATTTTTTTTTTAACCCAAGAATTATCTTCATCTGTAGCAGAGGCCAGAGACTGGAAACATTTAGCTCGAAGTGGTTCTGAATTTGGCAGCTTCTGTTGCCTTAATTCCTACGGAAAGGGCAAGGATGACTTATAAAGACCTGCTCTTAACGAAAGCATCGCTGACATGGCTTGTTCAGAAAGCAGCATTCTGCCAAGGAATCCAGAAGTCAACCACGCCTTTTCTGAGTTGTCCGATCTGGTGGGCACTAGCCACATGTGTCTGTAGAGACTTAAATTTGAATGATTCGAAATTAAAGTAAAAATTCAGTTTCTTGGCCCACCGGCCATACTTCAATGGCTCGTGGTTACCATAATGGAGAGCACAAGTATAAAATATTTTCATCATCACAGAAAATTCCCATAGGAATCTGCATTGGATGTAGACATGAAGGTAGACGTGGGGGGGAGGGGGAATGGAGGGATAAGGACACATACCCTGTTTCCCCGAAAGTAAGACTTTCCCCGAAAGTAAGACATCCCTCGAAAATAAGACCTACGTCCAGTTTTGCCTCTCGCTGTCATATAAGGCACCCCCCCGAAAATAAAACCTCCCTGATAATTAAGGCCTCCCCGAAATAGAAGGCTCGCGAAGCTACCGGAAGGCTTCTGGCTCCTGATTTAAAGAGACCTCGCCCTGCCTGAACAGCTTCGGCTGCGCTGCGGCCCATCAGGGAGCTGGTTTGTGATGACAACGACTACCGTCCCGTAGACAAGTCATCAATTTCCTTTTTTTGTTGTTCAACAATAAATGTGCACCATCTTCTTCTTCATGGAAAAATAAGACACCCCTGAAAATAAGACCTAGCGCCTCTTTGGGAGTAAACATGAATAGAAGACACTGTCTTATTTTCGGGGAAACAGAGTAACACCTTAATCAGTAAAGAAATTTTTTAAAAAGTGACCAACACTTCACTTAAGATGTTGTTTCCCTAGTTTTTTTTTAAGAGAAATCATCACTAATTAGAGCAATGGCACTGTTACATGCCAGGTCTCATCCTGCTCTTCTTGTGACGCTTCCCCGGCTCAGAATGCCCTCCCCAGCCTCCCCGTCATCCAAGACCGTCTGAGGGCCTTTCTCTTCCCAAGGCCTTTCCTGACCCCTCACCTCATTGCTTATTCTTGAAAAACGCTATACCATGTTTACCCAAAAGGGGTAGGACTCACAAAGAGAAGAGTATATTCTGCCTCTTCATTCTTGCTCTCCCTTTTCATATAGACAAGTGAACCTGCTGTTTCACGTCGAGATAAGGACATGGATTTTTCGGGGTAGAATAGCCGTATTGCTTTTGGGAAAAGCTACCAATACCTGCCATGAAAGGTCACGCTGGCATATATCCAGGCACCTGGTTGCATGGGTTTGCCCGTGGCCACTGAGGCTTTCCGTGGCAAGAGCCTTCTGCCCAGCCATCCCGTGCAATCCTTATGCCGAGGTCAACGCTTTAATGCCATCTCCGTTCCCCAACACTGAGCCAGGACAGAAGCTCTACAAACACTTTTTGCTTAATATAAATCCACTTCCTCCTCTACTCTCCTGACTACCTAAAATTGCATTATTCATTTATTTTATGCATGTATTTCTTTCTCTTTTTTAAATATATATTTTCTAGATTTTTTTACAGAGAGGAAGGGAGAGGGACAGAGAGTTAGAAACATCAATGAGAGAGAAACATCGACCAGCTGCCTCATGCACACCTCTCATTGGGGATGTGCCCGCAACTAAAGTACGTATCCTTGACCGGAATTGAACCTGGGACCTTTCAGTCCACAGGCTGATGTACTGAGTCAAACCAGTTTTAGCTGTGTCAAACCAGTTTTGGCTGTGCATGTATTTCTTATCTGTCTGCCACCACTGGACTCTTAGTACCTTACGATGTGTATCTTTCCTTGGAGTTTACTGCTACAACCCTGTGCCCAGAATAATATTGAACAACACAGTTGAGTACTTATTATTCTCCTGTTCTCAAGTCCCCATATAGGTATTAAATAACCACCATAGAATTTGGGAAACTCTTGGGTCTTTATATATATTTTACTGATTTTTTACGGAGAGGTAGGGAGAGGGATAGAGAGTTAGAAACATCGATGAGAGAGAGACATCTGTCAGCTGCCTCCTGCACGCCCCCTACTGGGAATGTACCCACAACCAAGCTACACATCCTTGACCAGAATCGAACCTGGGACCTTTCAGTCCCCAGGCCGACGCTCTATCCACTGAGCCAAACTGGTTTCGGCAGTCTTGGGTCTTTATATCATCCTAGAAAATTGGAATTCACCTCCCTGGAGGACAACCAGTAGCATGACTATCCTACTAAAAGTGAAAGTGGGCAGAAGTCGCTGGCTTCAAGAGAGAGCACAGAGCACGCTGGCTCTTAGGGTCACACTAACAGGAGGCAAAGGCCTAAACAGGTAAGACTCAGCACTACAACTAAGAGAATGGGGAAAGCGTCCACAAGGGGGTATTTTAATACATTTCCGGAGCACAGGAAGCTAGGTGAGCACGCTGACTGACAAAATGGAGCAGCACAAGCCACAGCCCAGAGATCTACAGAGAAGCAGGGATGAGAGGGGAAGCTGACATGTGATTCGGTCCTAGCAGGCAACTCAGGCAGTCCCAGGGGCTGCTCCAGCGCTAGGATGACCCTTCAGATATTTCTAGAATGACAGCAAGAGCCAGGTGTTTTCCCATCCCAATCCTCCTCGACTCCCACCGCCACTGAGCAGTCATTAGACCTGTCACCCAGCAGAAGGGACTGAATAAGGCCCAGGGAGGGACTGAGAAAGCGGCACTCTGCATGCAGGGAACAGAGCAAGGAGTGAGTCTGTGTTGAGTGGCACAACAGAGCAACACGACCCATACATTTCCAAAGCCACTGTCTCTATACAGTAAGAAAGTAATGACAAATTTCTGTCATAAAAATATCAATTTAAACAGAAGAAAGCTTTTTTAATTTACAAAATAAAGTTTCGCCCAGCCAGTGTGGCTCAGTGGTTGAGCATTGACCCAGGAACAAGGAGGTCGCCATTTCAATTCCTGCTCAGGGCATGCTCAGGTTGTGGGCTCAATCCCTAGCAGGGGGTGAGCAGGAGGCAGCTGATCCATGATGTTCCTTTCTTCTTGATGTTTCTATCTCTCTATCGCTCTTCCTCTCTCTCAAAAAATCAATAAAAACATATTTTAAAAAATAGTGTTTTCCCAGTAAAAAATATTCCATAGAAACATGTATGGATAAAGCCAAGAAATTTCAAATGAAGACCAAAGAGACCAACCTATAAGCAACAAATGTCAAAGACAAAGAAATTTAAATCACATGTTACCAATATTTGAGAAGTAATGAACAGAGAAAATGAATGAAAGAAAGTTCACAAATATTGATAGCATTTGTAAAAATGAACAAAACAATTAGGCATAAACTCCTGACTTCCCAAATGAAAGAGGCCCACCTAGTACTTAGGATTTTTTTAAAACAAAATTCATACTCGGGTATGATTTTAAAATTTCAGAACACCAAGAATGAAGAGAAGATTCTGAAACTCAGGGTGGAAAACATGAAAAGAAAAACAAATAGCTTGCATAAGAAAAGGAATCATCATTCTGGCATCTGATTGATCACCAACAATTATGTTTTACATCCTTAAAGAAAAATGGCTTTCAATTTAGAATTTTGTCAGAGACAATGTTGGAATCAGCAGTGAGGACAGAATAGACGTCTGTAGACATGAAAGAGCTCAGAGAATGTTCCTCTCTCAAATGCGTAAACATATGCACCAGTGAAATGACAGGATAAACAAAAAAAAAAAAAAAGAAAAACAACACAGGAGTGAAATTTAAAATCCAACCTAGGAGAGCAGTAAGAGAGAGAAGACAGGCTTAAGCTATCAGTGATCATGTCACATTATCCTATATAATAAAAGGCTAATATGCAAATTGACCGAATGGTGGAATGACTGGTCGCTATGACACACACTGACCACCACGGGGCAGACGCTCCATGCAGTAGGTACTCCCTGGTGGTCAGTGCGCTCCCACAGGAGGGGTGCCACTCAGCCAGAAGCCGGGCTCAAGGCTGGCGAGTGCAGCAGTGGTGGCAGGAGCCTCTTCCACCTGTGCAGCAGCGCTACGGATGTCCGACTGCTGGCTTAGGCCCTTTCCCTCTAAGCCCGTGGTTCTCAACCTTCCTCAGGCCACGACCCTTTAATACAGCTCCTCATGTGGTGGTGACCCCAACCATAAAATTATTTTTGTTGCTACTTCATCACTGTCATTTTGCAACTGTTATGAATCGTATCTGTGTTTTCCGATGGTCTTAGGCAACCCCTGTGAAAGTGTTGTTCAACCCCCCCCAAAGGGGTCGCGACCCACAGGTTGAGAACCGCTGCTCTAAGTCATCAGTCAGATATCCTCCGAGGGCTCCCAGACCACGAGAGGGTGCAGGCTGAGCTGAGGGGACCCCCTCTAGTGCACAAATTTTGTGCACTAGGCCTCTGGTGTCCTATATAATAAAAGGGTAATATGCAAATAGACCAATTGGCAGAACCAAGCAGCCAATCAAAGCATAGTATGCTAATGATATGCTAAGGATGCTCAACCACTCACTGACCACCAGGGGACAGACATTCCATCAGTCGGGACTGAGTGAGATGGGCTGGACATACCCTGGAACCCTCCCGTGGTCCTCCCCAGCCCCATCATGCACCAGTGGGGTCCCTCAGCCTGACCTGTGCCCTCTCACAACCCAGAATCCCTCAGGGGGTGTCAGAGAGCCGGTTTCAGCCTGATCCTGCAGGCCACTCCCCTGGGGAGGGCACCAGATGTAGGCCTCATGGCTGGTGATCAAGACTGATTGGGCCCAAGCCTGTGGCAGGCACAGTGGGGCTGGGATGAGTGGGAGCAGGCGGTAGGAGTTGCAGGCAGTGCTGGAGTATGGGTTTCAGCCTGATCCCTGCAGGCCCCCCAGAGGGACCCCACCCATGCACCAATTCATGCACCGGGCCACTAGTACGTATATGCATAATTTGGAGTCAGTCTCGTCTACAGTAGAAAAACATCAGAAGCAAGATCTCCTGCCCACAGGGGAGTTTCTAGTTCCTGGACGAGGCAGTTTTACTGGGATGCAGGGGAAAATGTACTTTTCTCATAAAGGTAAACAGTGATAAACTTTTGTTTTTTAAAGGCGATTGGAAGCAACAGGGGAGAAATAAACTGTTAGAGGAGAAACAAATTAAGTCATAGTACCCAGGCTCGGCAGTGAACGCTTTTACTTAGTCAATAAGACAAATGCATTTTATCGATCTTAAACTTCTAGAATGGTCTTCTGGACAAAACACAGAAAGGGGACTTAATTAAGGTTATAAATAAAAACGTAAAGACTGAAAATTTAAAAGTAAAGGTGAAGAGAAATGGGGAGAAGAGACAACGTCTGCATTTCACCGGGTGAGCAGTCAGATACTAGCAACAGGTGGTAAAACAAGTACCCAGATATTTGAAACATTGAAATACAAAATCAACCAAGAGAAAAACTAAAACTATTGATATAAATGCATAAGGATGAGGATCTCTGATTACTACAATGAATAAAAGCCTCATTAGGAAGTCAGTAGTTTATGCCTAAAGTTAATGTATCCATGACTACATATGCATAATTTAAAATACTGCAGAAACTCCAGATCTCAGAACAGAAATACTGGGAAATACATTTGGGGACAGGTTGAAATGTGGCAGGGGGCTGTTTTTTATAAGTCCTGATATATCTTTTTGATCCTGTAAATAAAGTAGCAGATAGGTGAGATAACAAAGACAAATAGATAATGGATGGATGGATGGATGGATGGATGGATGGATAGATAGATAGATAGATAGATAGATAGATAGATAGATAGATAGATAGATAGAGGAAGGAAAGATAGGAAGGAGAGAGGGAGAGAGGGAGGCATGAGGAAGGGAGGGAGATGGATCAGAAAAAAAAAATACAGCTACAAGAAGAAGAGCAATTTTATCTGGAATGAGAGAGAACTATAAACATGTGGAGAATGTAACTAATGACCACCACAGTGGATATAGAAACTGTGAGGCCTATAGTCAAGGTAGAGCCTTAGGAAGACAATTGTCTTTGTGACATATTCAAAACCATAGAGTTGTGTTCATTAGGCAAAAAGTATATATATTTATTTCATTAAATTAACTAGCTACTCATGCTATCTAGCTGGCCAAATATGAAATGCCATGCTTTCTACAGCAAGGAACGCAAACAGCCTAGGGATTTGGGGTATATAATCCACAAGACTTATTGAGAGAGGTAAGCTCTGAACCAGAGAATGTTTTTGTTTTTTATTTTAATTTGATTGCTTCAATTTTCAAAAAACTTTGATAGTCAACTCCACTGAGGAGATTTATAGATTTTTCTAACAGCAGCAATGTAAAAATAAAAAAAGCTTTGACATAAGAAAGAAATGTGTTTAGAGCCAGCTTTTAAAGGACAAAATAAAAAAATAAATAAAAAATAAACAATTACAGACAAAGCTCTGTGTTGATTTGCAATATCAGAGCCCAAGGCTTTGGGTGAGTCCGGCAAGTTTAGCTTCAGGATTTGGACCACATTATTCCTCTCACTTTGCCTGGTCCAAGGTCACAGACAAATTTCCCTGGGTAGGTCCACAGATCACTGCTAAAATCCCGGACCATTATTTGAATTGAGAAAATACGTATTCATAGCTTCCTACTGCTGATGGCCACTGAAAGAGATAGTAAAGGAAGACACAATAGACCAGGATCGTGAGAAAGAGTAAAGCATTTGAAGAGATTTCTTTAAAGAAATGCCTTTGGTTAAAGGCTAAATCCTTACGTCCCCCCCCCATTAAATGTCTTCAAAGGGCAGATATTTCTTGTTCCCATTCATATCATTATCATAGTTGTTCTATTGAATATCAAGAATGAAATGGCAAGCAATGTGGAAAAAAATTTAATCTATATATTTGAAATTGTGCTCTATTCCTTACATAGTTTCAACATGAGTAACTCCCTGCACTTATGACGTGAAAGCAGATGTGGCTGGAATTGCTTGTTAAGAGAGTTATAAATACCCACCAGCGAGACCATAAATGCCAAGGACACTCACACAGATTGATGAGGCCATCAGTGTTCGTCTATGAGGGGTTCTAAAAATAAGGCTATTAACACTGTCAGCATCTATTTTTTCACTCAGGTTACAACAAAATCACAAATGATAAAGGATTCTACAACGACGCCAGCATTTCGGGATTATACCGTTTAATTACTTTATAAAATTACACAATTACTACATAATGATAACCGCAGAGCCACTTAGTATATCATTTTTAATTATTATGAAAGTCGCTTTCCATCTTTCTGCAGAAAAATTCGCAGAATCCTTAGAACAGTGATCTGAAGTCCTACAATCAGAAGAGAAACAGGGATATTCACTAAACAACGTATTCAAATAAACATATTATGGGATAAGCATTTTTTTTTTCTTGGAAGGTTTCAAACAAAATTGTTAAGAACAAATGGCACGGAAGAGTGTAGATTTCAGAGTCAGCACATCCTCTTGCCCAGCGGTTCTCAACCTGTAGGACACGACCCCTTTGGGGGTCGAACGACCCTTTCACAGGGGTGGCCTAAGACTGTTGGAAAACACTATTTCCCATGGTCTTAGGAACCAACACACCACTCCTCAGTGTAGCAAAGTGTAGCCATGTAGTTTACTGTTGTCATAGGAAGACTGTTACCCATGCTACACTGCAATTCAAGACAAAATTTCATTTATTTGTAATTAGAAATAAATATTTCACAATATATAATTACATACTGTTTTTGTGATTCATCCCTATGCTTTAACTATGTTCAATTTGTAACAATGAAAATACATCCTGCATATCAGATATTTACATGACAGTTCATCACAGTAGCAAACTTACAGTGATGAAGTAGCAACGGAAATAATTTTATTTTGGGGGTCACCACCACATGAGGACCTGTCTTAAAGGGTTGTGGCATTAGGAAGGTTGAGAACCACTGCTCTTGCCCATGGTTGAAAAGTTATTAAGTTACTTAAATATTCCCAAGCTTTGGTTCTTCATCTTTGAAGTGGGGATAATAATAGCTACTTAATAATTAACTGAATTTAAATGAAAAATTTGTTTATAAAATATATATTGCTATGACTAGACATTGTAGCTAGGTAATACCTATACTAATAAAAGGGTAATATGCTAATTAGGCCAGATAGACTGGTCGTCTTCAGGACATCATTCCAGACGTCCTTCCTGACAAAGCTGGGGCCCAGGTGGCGCCACCCGGTGTCCAGGGTGCCTGCAACCAGTCAGAGGGAGGGAAGACCAGGTCCTGGTTGCCTGCAGCTGGCCAGAAGAGGGAAGCCTGGGTCCCAGGTGCAGGGGCCGAGACAGAGGCAGTTAGGGGCAATCAGGCAGGCAGGCAGGCAGGCAGGCAAGCAATTAGGGGTAATGAAGCAATCAGGCGAGTAGATGGGATGATCAGGCAGGCAGGCAGAGTGGTTAGGGGTGATCAGGAGGCAGGCAGGCAAGCAGTTAGGAGCCAGTAGTCCCGGACTGCAAGAGAGTGCAGGCTGGGCTGAGGGACCCCTACCCGTCCATTGCACAAATTTCATGCACCTGGACTCTAGTATATTAATAATCTATCTCCTTGTGATACCAGAGATAAAAACAACCATTGCTGCCCAGTGGGTGTGGTTCAATGATTGAGCTTGAACCTGAGAACCAGGAAATCATGGTTTGATTCTGGCCAGGACACATGCCCAGGTTTTGGACTCTATACCCAGTAGGGGGGCATTTAGAACACAGAAGATCAATGATTCCCTCTCATCACTGATGTCTCTATCCTTCTCCTTTCCTCTCTGAAGGTACACAGTGGTACCTCGAGATACGAGTTTAATTCGTTCCGTAACCTTGAGGCGTGGGAAACTAAGAGACACTCGAGTCGCAGTAAACTGGTGGGTCCTGTGCAGCCGGCCGATCCACGCGATGACTCCTCTCTCAACTGTTGCTCATATTTCAAAGCAAAAATCGCTCGCTCGACGGCTCGTATCTCAAAAATCTCATATGTTAGGGCACTCATATCTCGAGGTACCACTGTGTGTATATATACACACACACACATTAAAAATACCACAAATACTAAGCTTGCCATTCAGGATTGTCTGTTATCAGTCTGTCTATGAGCCACGCCTCTCTCTAACTCTAATCAAGTTGAACTATGACTATTTATTCCCTCGCCTCATTAAGATCTAATAACCTTCTCTGCTCTCATGCCTGCGATGCCTTTCTGAAATAACATTCCCCTCGCCTTTGTCTCCGTTACCCTTTCAGAGGAATTTAAATGCCACAACCTGTGAAGCCCCACCTGTCTTTCTTCCTCTACATTCAGTCTCGTCCATCTTTGAGCTGTTCATTAGGCACCTTGACCTTCTCACGAACCTCCTTCAGGGGAGGAAAAAGGTCTCATCCGTTTCTGCCTTCAGCCTGCGGCATAGACGAGGTGCCCGGTAATTATTATTTTAATAAGCCTGGCTTGGCGGGGCAGGAGCTTGTGCTAATTCAACAAAACGACAAGAAAAGGACACGACTCACAAAGCGACACACACAGTATGTTGTGTCTCAACCTATGAGACCAACAGATGATCAGATTTTCACTGCTTTTAACCATCCTCTAAGCAGCACAAGAACGGGTTACTGTCTTTCCCAGGATTTCATAAATACAATCTTTCCACCTAGACAATGCCTTTCATTAGCTAAAAACTCAATTTATTCAAAGTGAAGGATGAAAAGCAACTCGCTGAGGCATGCGCTCTCCAATTCGTGTGTTTATGCTTAATCCAGAACGCTTTCCCTCTGAGAGGTGTAGCACAGAGGTTCTCAACCTGTGAGTCGAACGACACTTTCACAGGGGTCGCCTAAGGCCATCGGAAAACACGGGTATTTACATTATAATTCATAACAGTAGCAAAATGACAGTTATGAAGTATGGTTGGGGGGTCACCACGACATGAGGAACTGTATTAAAGGGTCGCGGCCTTAGGAAGGTTGAGAACCACATCCTTTTAAGCTACCATTACACTGTAGCAGGAAGAATGGAGATGTTCTGTGTTGACCCACGGTGACATGTTATTTCCATAGTCACTTCGATGTGGATCGACCTTGGAACGCCCTTGAAAATCACTTCAGATTCTTGGATATGAAAGAAGCTGATATGCCACTAAATTATTTATCCACATCACTGCAGCTCAGGTTTTGAGGATCTCTATCCCAGAAATGTAACAAGTAGACTCATTTCCAAAGCCATTTTCCACAAAAGAGATAAAGAATCATTTTTTCCCCCCAATTTAAGCCACATGGCCAAGCCTGCTGCTACTTGTCAACCTTGGTCAAAGATCCTCACACATTGATGAGGCCACCAGGTATATAAGATGCCATCTATCTGGGTCCAATTGAAGTCCCAAAGGCTTACAGATCGGGCATGACAGATACTGCACCAATTCCCTCCCTGGGGTTCCATGAGAAGCTGAGGATTGGTGAGGGATACTCCTACCTCAGGCCATAAACTGAGTCTGTAAACGTAGATCCAGAGTATTCCCTCTTCAGCAGGAAAGTATGGACCCCGCCTCATTATACCCCCTCACCCCCACATCTGTTAGGAATATGCCACCTTGGAGGCCGGCCACAGGACAGAATCATCCTTTTAAGTTACCATTTCGAGTGGTACTTCCGTGCTGACACTGGGGATTATGTTTTCAGTTGGGAGTCATAATCCTCAGAGGAATGGTGAGGGGGTTATGATTTTACCCATTTTATGAACACAGTTGCATGCTCAGAGAGGTGAAGTAAACTATTAGAAAAAAGTGGGAAGTCGGGAATCAAACCCAGATCTGTCTGACCCCAAAGCTTTGGCTCTACCACTGGCTGCCCTTCAAAATACCCTTGACCGGGGTCTGCTGGGAGAGATACACTGGTATCAATGCAGGCTCCGGCCTTGGTTGCAAGGTGGTAGGAGAGACTCAGGTCTCACTCTGTGGAATCCCTGAACCTGAACGTGAACCCGCCTGTAGGGCTGCTGGGTCTTCAAACTTTGTTAGTGAAGAAGAGCACAAAGAGATGACCACTCTTGCAGGGTGACAGATTATATGTCCCCTGCAACACCCTGTCCTGGCCAATGCAGTGCAATAAAGGAACAAATCGAAGGAATGATGACTCCATAATGTGCCTGTGGTATCTGAGGGCCACGACAGGGTCAAAGTTAGCTTTCACTTGGGTCCAATGGGTCAAACCTTGAGCTTGAGCCCTAGAGCCATCAAATGATTACCTGCTTACACTGTATTCTTTCGTGTTTTCTCAAGACTAGCATAACCTGATGGAGAAGTACACAAAATATAGACACACACACAACTTTTAAATGTAAATGTTGTATGAAAAGGGGATGAAATTAGTCAAAACCGGTTTGGCTCAGTGGATAGAGCATCGGCCTGTGGACTGAAAAGTCCCAGGTTCGATTCTGGTCAAGGGCATGTACCTTGGTTGCGGGCACATCCCCAGCAGGTTAGGCTGTGTGTGCTCTGACTGCTTGCCAACTAGCTATTCTGCCATTTCTCTCCCTTCCCCCCGGCCTCCATATTCCCTCACACACAATGATATTGAAATTAGCCCAGTTAATAATCCTATAGTAGCCTCTCGGTGTTCAAGTCAAAGGAAGAGTCACAGGTCTCTCAGTTTAATCCAAAGGCCAGACATGATTAAACTTCGTGAAGATACACATCACACAAAAACTGAGACAGGCTGGAAGGTAGGCCTCTTATGAAAAACAGTTCGCCACGTTGTGAAGACAAAGGAAAACGTTATTAAAGGTGCTACTCGAGCGAGTGTAGGTCTGATAAGAAAGCAAACCAGCCTTCTTGCTGATAAGGAGAACGTTGAGTGGTCTGGATACAAGATCAAACCTCCCTCCACAGCCCTTTAAGACAAAGTTTAACCCTGAGCAAGGCCCCGCTTCAATTCTTTCAAGGCTGAGAGAGGGGAGGAAGTTGCAGGAGAGAAGTCTGAAGCGAGCAGATGTTGGTCACGAGGGTGAAGGAAAGAAGTTGTCTCCATAACATAAAGGTGCAAGGACGCGGCATGTGCTGATGCAGAAGCTGCAAGAATTTATCCGGAAGATTTCTTTAGGATAATTAATGAAGAGGACTCCACTCAACAACAGATTTTCCAATGAAGACCAAACAGCCTCGTGTTGAGGGGAGAGACGGTGCTCCCCGCTAATTGAGCAAGGTCTTCTCTCTTGAGGAGTCATTTCATGTAAGCGTCTCTAATCATCTCATTGATAAGTGTAATTACCACTTTATCTTGATTTTTCTTAGCGTTATCACAAAGTGAAAATCTTTACTAACTACACATACTTAAACAGAAATCAAAAAAACCTACTTGCATCGCCGAAACCAGTTTGGCTCAGTGGATAGAGCGTCGGCCTGTGGACTGAAAGGTCCCAGGTTCGATTCCGGTCAAGGGCATGGATCCTGGTTGCAGGCACATCCCCAGTAGGGGGTGTGCAGGAGGCGGCTGATTAATGTCTCTCTCTCATCGATGTTTCTAACTCTCTATCCCTCTCCCTTCCTCTCTGTAAAAAAAATCAATAAAATAAAAACCTACTTGTATTTAGGATAAAATTATTTTTTAAATAAAAACCTACTTGTATTTAGGATAATATTCTAATTTACTCTGAGAAAAATATTTCATTTAAGGAGAGATCACTTCTAGGTCACACGAACACTAGTGGAGTACATTGTAAGGATTTGGTTCTCAACCACAAGAAAACACATGTTTTCCTGTTAGTAACTAGCTCATTGGATTCCTATTAATATGTAATGTGATACTCCATCGTTTTTCTCTATTACTGATGCCTGCAAGAAACCTCACTCGATTGTTTTCCTATACAAAGAACTGAGACTTGTAACCGCTGATTTCCTAACTAATAAAAGAAACACCTTTGTGCTGTGTTCCAGCACAGAAGATTTATAGATGTCAAGCCAGTTTATTGATCTATGTAAACAGTGGGGCTAAATTACTTTATGAGCTTTATTTATTTCATTCAACAACCTCTGACATAACGGGAAACACTGTTCAGTAGTAAGTCTTGCCAACATGGCTTAATAGAAAAGAAAAAGCAGTCTGGATTTTTTTTTTTAAATTACAAGTCAAATTATATATACAGTGGTACCTCGAGATACGAGTGCCCTAACATATGAGATTTTTGAGATACGAGCCCTTGAGCGAGGGATTTTTGCTTTGAAATACGAGCAACATTTGAGATAGGAGTAATTGCGCGGATTGGCCAGCTGCACAGGACCCACCAGTTTACCACGACTCAAGCATCTCATAGTTTCCCACGCCTCAAGGTTACAGAACAAATTAAACTCATATCTCGAGGTACCACTATATATATATACATACAAAAGCCTATTGGTCAACTGGTAGCTATGATGTGCAATGACCACCAGGGGCAGACTTTCCAACTGATAGCTATGATGCACACTGACCACCAGAAGGCTGATGCTCAATGCAGGAGCTGCTGAGCGACCGCAACTATGCAGAGTGCCCTCTAGCACTCCAGGACCCCTCAGGAGATGTCAGATTGCCGGTTTCGGCCTGATTCCCACAGGCCAGGCCAAGGGACCCCACCTGCTGGAGGGACCCCACTCACTCTGCAGACACCCTTTGAGCCCTAGTGCTGCCCCAGGTGTGGCCAGTAGGGAGGGGGGCAGGGGGAGGTTGGTTCCAGGGCGTGTCCAGCCCGTCCATCTTCTAATTAATTTCCTTTCAATATGCAGGAAACTGGGCACCAGGCCTCTAGTCTTTTAAATAAAAGAGCAGTTTTAGAGGAGGAAGCCAAGATGGTGGCACAGGTAAACACCCAAACTGCTGCCTCGCACAACGATTTCAAAACTACAACTAAAAGACAGAACGGACACCATCCGGAACCACAGGAAGACTGGCTGAGTGGAAATTCCACAACTAGAAGGAAAGAGAAAAGCACACTGAGACTCAGAGGAGCTGCAGGAGGCAGAGGTACGGAGGCGCACGCATGAAGAGGATTGGTAACTGAGGATGCGGCTGGCTTTCTCGATCAGGTAGGAGACAAAGCTCCCAACAGCTCTGAACTCCAGCTCCAGGCAAGATTCTGGGGACCCATTCAGGGAGAAACTGTCTGGCAGCGGGCAAAACTTGAGGGTGGCTTTCTCTCAGAGGTGCTAGCAGCGATTACCACGGGACTCTGAGACACAGGGTCCTCTTAGGGCAGGGCTGTGGGAAACCAATGCTGTCCGCTCAGCCCTGAGACTCCACCCCATTCAAGCTAAGCACAGAGGCTTTTGCAAGTCCTATCTCTTAAGAGTGTCTCCACCACAGTGTTCCCAGCATAGACACAGCTGATCCTCATTGGCCTGGAGGTCAATTCCTCCCAGTGAGACCAACAACAAGACTGTGCACACAGCCCACAAAGGGGGTGCACCAAGAGAATCCACCTCAGGTAAATGGAGAGGCTGAGCCACAGGGCCCTATATGACACCTAGCACACCAAGTCACTCTATCAACTCAAGGAAGCAACCAAAATGTGGAGACAAAGAAACAGGTCACAAATGAAAGAAATGGGCAAAGCAAATGACTGGATATAAGGTTTTTCAAGAATTTTCTAGAAAAGGCCAATTAGAGGGGGAAAAAAATGGCAGTGGAATAGACAGATATGTACCAAACCTTGTTCTGGAGCAGATAGAAAGAACAGTTGAGGGTTGCATGGGGAGTTTTTGTTGGTGAGTTGAGGGACAGCTATACTCCAGAAGACAGTGGGGACTGCTGGACAGGGCTCCCCTGACTGGGCAGCCCCCACTGCTGCCGGGTTCCCTCCCAGAGCGACTGGCTTGGATATGGAGACTGTGCCAAATTGAAGGGGAAAGTGCATGTTATCGGAAGCCTGAAAATCTCTAAAACTACGCCACCCACCAAACAGCTGGGAACCCCAGAGCACCAGTCCCCAATTGGCACAAACATGCAGATTCAGGGGAACTCTACACTCCACCACAAAAAGGTCCGATTTCACCTGGGAATTGATTTTTCACAGAGAGGAAAAAAGAGGGATAGAGAGTCAGAAACATCCATGAGAGAGAGACATCGATCAGCCGCCTCCTGCACGCCCCCTACTGGAGATGTGCCTGCCACCAAGGTACATGCCCTTGACCGGAATGGAACCTGGGACCTTTCAGGCCATAGGCCGATGCTCTATCCACTGAGCCAAACCAGTTTCGGCTATCATGATTATCTTATTTAGTTCCACCAAAGATTTGAAGTCTGAACAGAGAAAATAATGACTCTTTAACCACATTGGCCCTTTCTTGCTCAAAAAAAAAAAAAAAAGGAGGATGAATAAAGAAGGTGAAATGAGTAGAAAGGAGATGGGGGAGGAAGTAGTAAAGGAAAAAAATTCACAGCTGTTTTTGAACTGAAGGACATCTGATGACCTTTGGGATGTTGGGGTGGGCTTTGGACAAAGCAGAAGACTTGAGCAGTAAACAAATGTATTTAAGTAGCTGGAATGATGAGCAAGATGTTTTCCACATGCCCGCTAATGTTCTACAAGTGGCCTGATGGGAGGAGTAGCCTAAGAGATGGGGTCTCCTCTCCTGATTCTAGAATTAGCATATTTTCCAGCATATAAGACAACTGGGCGTATAAGACGACCCCTAACTTTTCCAGTTAAAATATAGAGTTTGGGATATACTCACCCTATAAGATGACACCCAGCATATAAGATGTCCCCCGACTTTTGAGAAGATTTTCCTGGGTTCAAAAAAAAAATCTTATTCACCGGAAAATACAGTATATTTATTGATTACAACCAAGACTGCTTGCTTGCTGATGGGATGAAGGCTATCTGGAAATGCTGTGACTTCAAAGCACTTTTGCTGAGTAATACTCTGCCCGGTAGCACTGTCTGGGAAGATGGAAACTTCCCATTCGAGGTGGAGATATTCTTGGACCTCACATTTCTGTTACAGCTCAGAGGTGATGGCTGAGCGGTTGGGTTGTGCTTCCTGAAGGACATCTCTTGGCACTCAGCTCTATTCCCCTCAGTGCTTAAGACTATGTCAGAGAGGAGAAGGCCCCAGCTTCAAACAATAAGCAGAAAACCTGCCTGCTCTCAGGTTGAATTTCACAGCAACAAAACTTCCTCCAAAAAATATCTTTAGAAAAATCTGTGACATTTGAAATCCCTTGAAGGCAAGAAGCCACCGAAAGGTCAGGCTTGATGTTCAGCTGCCCTTTCGAGAAAGAAAATCTAGTTTGGAATGTGGGTGTACCAAAATACAAAAGAGTGAGGTAAAAACTTTCCCTCAGAGCAGAGTTTAAAAAGGAGAAGCTTCCCTAGCTGGTTTGGCTCAGGGGATAGGGCATTGGCCCGTAGACTGAAGGGTCCCAGGTTTGATTCTAGTCAAGGGCACATACCTGAGTTGCTGGTTCCCAGGCCCTGGTCAGGGTGCATGCAGGAGGCAACCAATCGATGTTTCTCTCTGTCTCTTCCTCTCCCTTCCACTGTCTTTAAAACTCAGTAGAAAAAAGTATCTTTGGGGCGAGGATTAACCAACAAATAAAAAGTAAAATAAAATAAATAAAATAGAGAAGCTGAATGAGCATACATTACATCGCTGGCCCTGAGTTCAGCAGGTCAGCTCTTACCCATTTCTTCCTTTAGTCTTTCATGTTCATAATATGCTTGTGAGGAAGTACCGATATCCCATTTTACACACGATAAAATTAAAATTCAAGGATTTGGAGTGATATGCGCAAGATAATCAAGCTAGCAAATTATGGAAGGGAGATCTGAACTGGTATATTTATCACAGCAAACTCCCTACCATATTACACTTTACTGTGATGACAAGAACACTTCCTTAGGGAACACAGGTGGAAGGATGTCCCAGTAAGGAGCAAGATTTTTAGGGATACCTCCTCCTGACTTCACTGCTCAGTGTGACTTTGTCGCATGCCCCTCCTCAGCATGTCTCCCCAAGACCAGCACTCCTGGATCAGGGCTTTCACATAACCTGCACACCAATGAACTCCTCCCCACCAGTTCTCCTAGCCCAGTGGTCGGCAAACTGCGGCTCGCGAACCACATGTGGCTCTTTGGCCTCTTGAGTGTGGCTCTTCCACAAAATACCACGGCCTGGGCGAGTCTATTTTGAAGAAATGGCATTGGAAGAAGTTTAAGTTAAAAAAAATTGGCTCTCCAAAGAAGTTTCAATCGTTGTACTATCGATATTTGGCTCTGTGGACTAATGAGTTTGCCGACCACTGGCCTAGCCTTCTGGTCAGAGGCAGGTAATGTCTCCTTGGTGACCCCAAAGAGCATTGCACAACTGTCTTTCATATACAATTACATGCTGTCCTTCCACACAGCAGTGTCGTATGGCTGTTACATGTGAGGACCCTGTAGTCAACTAATCTGGTTCAAATGCCAAATTCAAAACATATTAGGTGTGTTATCTTAGGAAAGCTTTTTTTAAAATATATTTTATTGATTTTTTACAGAGAGAAAGGGAGAGGTACAGAGAGTCAGAAACATCGATGAGAGAGAGAGACATGGATCAGCTGCCTCCTGCACTCCCCGCACTGGGGATGTGCCCACAACCCAGGTCCATGCCCTTGACTGGAATTGAACCTGGGACCCTTCAGTCCACAGGCCGACGCTCCATCCACTGAGCCACACCAGCCAGGGGAGGAAAGCTTTATAATGCCTTTAATGCCTCTGTTTTCTCATCTTTAAAACAGGGTTCATTATAGTGCCTGTTTTTAGACAATTGCCAGGATTAAATAAAATAGCCCCTGTCCAGCAGTTAGTGAGATGTCTAACTCATAAGAAGAACTTTAAAAATGTTAGCTGTCTTTATTGTGTACCTCACAGGAGACTGTAAGCACCCCAAGGACAGCAATATCGATCTGGTCTTTGTATAGGCTTGGGACACAGAGAGTAGCTGGTGGCAATTTGAGAAGCATCTATGTATCTGGATGTGACATTAGATTTTGAGTAGAAGATTTTAAAAGATTTTCTTGGGAGCCTCTTTACTCCCTGTCACATAGGATTGGCTGTTAATAAACTCTGTCTATATGGTTCTATCATTTTTGAAATTCATGGCATATAAATCATTAAAATCATCAAAGAACAGGCTCAAAAACCAGACGAGGCCTAAGTCAAGAGAAAACTTTAAAAACAACTATATGCAAACAGATCTCTCATGGGTAGAAATTCATCTCACAGTTACCTAGGGACTTTAAACCTTCCCCTTATGACTATTTGGAGTTAGGAAAGCTTTTAAGGGAATTTTAATGAGTCATCGAAAGTCTTAACTAGATACTACCACCAATTTGTTAATTCCTAGGACACTGTATACCTAGTGTGCTCATGACTTTGACAACATTTCCGAACAGAAAATACAATGCATTATATCTAAACATCTTAATCAGCTGAAATGAAATTGCTTAAGATTCCCTCCAGGATCTTATTCCCTAATGGCTTTGGAACTAAAATTAACTTTAATTCAATAGGTTATGTGGTCATCAATTTGCCAAAGGAGATGTGGAGAGGGTGGGAGAGGAGGGGAGGAACATCCAACCTCCTGATTTGCTGCCACATGAGTTAAGCATCATTTTTCTTTCTTTCTTCTTCCTTCTTTTTTTCTTCACTGAATCAAAGAAGTTCAGGCCAAAAGGGAGGAGTTCATGTTCTATCTGCTTTCAAACAACTTGTTGTAGAATTGGTACGGCATGATGACAGCTGGCCTTTTTTGAAACTCGTTTCTAAAATCTAGGTACCGTATTTTTCAGCGTACAAGACAACTGGGCATATAAGATGACCCCCAACTTTTCCAGTTAAAATATAGAGTTTGGGATATACTCGCCCTAGAAGATGACACCCAGCATATAAGATGACCCCCGACTTTTGAGAAGATTTTCCTGGGTTCAAAACTCGTCTTATACACCAGAAAATACAGCAATATTTTTAGACTTTATAGAAGGTATTCCTGTACATTATTTAGTCTGCATGACAGTTCTGAGATAGTCCAAACACCTTTTAATCACTACGCATTTTTTTAAACTTTTGAAAAGTTGGTCTCTATATTGAAAAAAAATGGAGTTAGCATAGTCTTCTCAGTCCTTTCTAACTCTACGACTGATTCTTTTTTCTTTTTATTTATGGATTTCTTGAGAGAGAGGAGAAACATCCATTTGGTGTTCTGTATATTTATGCATTCATTGGTGGATTCTTACAAGTGCCCTCACCAGGGATCAAACCTACTTGGTGTATTGGGACAATGTTCTAACCAACTGAGCAACTTGGCCAGGCTGTGACTGATTCTTATAAATGTCTAGAGGCCCAGGCCTTCGCTCCGGCCACAGTCCGCCTTCTTCGTCTTTGCTGCAGACCCCAGCCAGAATCTTCCATCTCTGTCTTCGCTGCTTCACTGCAGACTCCGAGTCTTCAGTCTTGTCTTCGCTGCAACACTCTGCTCGTGTAGATCCTTTCACCCTCACACCCCTCCCTCTCATAGTAGGTATCCTGCCCTGCCTGGCCACTCTGTCCCTGGGCGGCTGGGCGGCCGCCATCTTTGGCCTTCTAATTTGCATACTCACTCTGATTGGCTGTGGGCATAGCGGAGGTACGGTCAATTTACATGTGTGTCTATTATGAGGTGAGATGACTGTGTTGAAATAACCTCCATGTTTTTATTCAAGGTAATGAATATGAATGAATATGAGTAGAGTTAATTCAACTGAGTACCACTGTTGGTATTGCTATTACAAAAAACAGTGGTTCTCAAAACTCAGCACGCACCAGGATCACCTGGAGGACTTGTTAAAACACAGGTTACTGGGCCCTGCCCGAGAGTTCCTCATTCACGAGGTCTGGGCTGATGCCCAACCATTTGAGTTACTGACAAATTCCCATATGATGCTGATGTGCTGGTCCAGAGACCACAGTTTGAGAAACATTGATTTTAAAAATAAGTACTCTTAAATAACAGATATGGCCTAACCTAACCAAGGGATTAGAGTTGGTGCTTTAGTTGTTTATACAATTGACCCTTGAACAATAACCTGTTTGAACTGAGTCCATATACATGTGGATTGTTTTATATTTATATACATATATATATGTATATAAATATATATATGTGTGTGTGTATGCATATATATACATATGTATATATATGCATACATACAGACACATACACACACACATATGTATATATATTGGAAAATTCTTCGGAGGTTTTCTTACTACCATGAAGCAATCCTATTGATTACACTTGGCTATCATAAAGCAATCATATTTGAGCATAGTTTCTGACACTAAGACCAACCCCGTTGTCACTAAACCTGATGACTTCCATGGGCCAGGTGCTGAATCCTTATAAGCATCGGGATTCTAGAAGACTTATCACCATGAACATAAATCAGAGAAGTATAAGATGAAAACATGTCCAGTAGAAGCCAATTGGATTAAAGAAACAAATAGATCTGAGGCCTGTTTGCATAGCTTCATGACTTACAGCAAAGGACTGCCTGGGCTCGGGATCAGCCTGGACTAATTTGGCAGCGGTGTTGAAGTGCTCTTGACATTGTACCGGTCCAGCCACTTGGGGAGATTATGAGTAGTCCTCTGAATATGTAATCTGTTTACGCGGTCCTTAAAATACAGCAGGTCTGAGCTTATCAGAAATCCCAGCCGTCACAAGCCTAAATCAGCCACGATGGAAAAGATTAATAAGGAAGTTTGTCATTATTCCAACTGCCCACTTGTTCAAGGCAGCTTGGCTGAGGCCAGTTCTTTGCAGCTGGGAATAAGACAGTAATATCAAAGAATCGGTCTATACAGTTTGTCTTGCGTAGATGTTTATAATGTCCTCATATGGGTCCAATGCAAGCTAGGGCTGCAGGAATAAGGAGAGCACCAAACCCAGGGGAAACTCATACAAATTCGGGTTCTAGAAAGGCCAGATGGGAGGTTCAATGGCAGTGGGACTGTGGTTAGGGAGGAGGCCATGATCTCCATTCTTCCAGAGCTCAGGGCATCTGAAAATAACAGCAGGAATTCTGGATTTGGGGCAGATATTCCAGAGTCGGGCCATTGTTGCCTGTTGTTCTGGGAAATTGATCCCTATACAGCAGTGGTTCTCAACCTTCCTAAGGCCACGACCCTTGCATACAGTTCCTCATGTGGTGGTGACCCCCAACCATGAAATTTTGCTACTCTTATGCATCGTGATGTAAATATCTGCATTTTCCGATGGTCTTAGGTGACCCCTGTGAAAGGGTCGTTCGACCCCCAAAGGGGTCGCGACCCACAGGTTGAGAACCGCTGCTATACAACATGGCTCTGAGCAGCAGCCAAAGGAGATTGCGTGGAATCCAAGCCAGGGAAAGAGGACTGACAAGATCTTGGCTGGACATCCTGGCTTCTCTGAGGCTGGGCTGACATCTGTTTTTTGGCCAAGAAAATAACCTGAGACAGATAAACAGCCTGATGCACAGAACCCTTGGCCACCTACAGACATCCGATGAAGACTAGTTGGGTGTGCATGATTCTTCCTTGAAACAATCAGACAAATCCCAGAATCCAGGTGGAAGAAAAGAATATCACAGAGACCACCTGAGAAATGGTATTTATGACTGTCCTCTGGACCAGTGACTGCCAGATTAAAAGTCCTTGCCTTGTCTGGATGGTGTGGTTCAGTGACTGACACTGACCCATGAGCCCAAGAGGTCACTGGTTCAACTCCCAGTGAGGGCAGATGCCTAGCTTGAGGGCTCAATCCCTAGTAGGGGGAGGGTAGGAGGCAAACTATCTTGGATGTTTCTCTCTCATACATGTTTCTATCTCTCTATTCCTCTCCCTTCCTCTCTGTAATAAAAGAAATCAATAAAAGCATATTTAAAAAAAAAAGTCCTTGCCTCTAGCTAGGAGTCAGCTGGATGGGAAGACAGTGTTCTTACGCATCCTTTCTCCAGGAAACCCTGAGGCCATACAGGTGTCCTGACACCCCAAAAAGGACAAAGCTCAGACACTGCATTCCTATTATTTGCTGAGAGTTAGTCAAGAATATTAAGTAGCCCCACAATCCAGGGACTATGAGAAAATCATGTTCAAGTTGAGTTGATGTAGGTCCCATCATAATAAATATCTTACTGAAATAGAGGGTATTTCTGGAGCTCCTTAATATAATGATGATGAGACTCTACTCAACCGCATAGAATGCTCAGTCTGAAGTGCAACCAAGGTGAACACCAACATTGATACTTGGCCAATAGAATGGGTGGTTGGCCAACAAGTCATACATTTCTCTTTGGTCTCATTTGAGAAGCAATAACCACAAATAATAAAATGACATTGTCATGTTTTTGAGACGCTTAAAAGAAAGAAGACACTTTTGCTTTCCATCCTCATAAACACCTTTCCTGCTTCCCTTGTTTATTCCTTGCAGGTGCAGGCACATGTTACCGTGGCTACATACATGGTCTCTAGTCAGACACACTGAGTTTCCAAATCTTTGGGTAAAATGCTTAGTTTTTCTAAATCTCAGTTTCTTTAAAATGGGAATAACAGTACTCCCTATACATGCTGTGAAGCTAAGGGAGATTATATATCCAGAGTGCTGAGCACAATGCTCCCCAAAGAGTAATAGCTATAATATTGCAGAACATTGGGTTTGCAGACATTGTACCCGTCAGCCCATTCCCGTCTCCCACACATCTTTATTCACCTGTTTCTTCATTGATTCAGCTGGTCAGTCACTGATTTACTTAATCATAACATACCAAACACAACAAATAACTACTGTGTGCCAGCCATCAGGCTAAGAAATAGGACAGGTACAGAAAGGATTGAATGTTTACCCTGCTCTTAAGGATTTCTCCAAATTTAACAGGAGACTAGAATATGGTCAATAGTAATAATAACACAAAGTATTAAGTTGCACGCACTGCACTTGCAGAAATGCACCATGAGTTGAAAGTCAGGAGGAGTCATTTTGACAGGGAAATCAGGAACGGGATTCAAAGAGACGATGTTATGTAAGACAAAATTTGAAAAAGGAGCTGAAATTAGACTGGCAGAGATGAGCTGGCCACGGACACTTCAAGCAACCTGCTGTTCCTCCTTTTGCCAATAACCCCACACCTCAAAGTCTAGATCCACAGCCTGTAAGAGCTACTTAAATATTCATCCGACACCTGTCTCTTTAGAAGAGCTGAATTGCAACAGAACCTGAACACTGATCATTTCACTTGCATGCGGCATAAACACGATGTGTGTCTCAGGCTAGAGTCTGTCTGGTCCAAGTCGAAGTTTGATGGCTGCATCCATAAGTTTATGTAACTTCCCATCACTGCTTCAATATTGATCCTAACATTGAGATTCATTCCACACTCAGCTATTTCTCCAGGAAATAGTCTTTTATTCCGCCAATATATTGTGTCACTCTTACATAAAAAAGCTCAGACACCTAGAAGATATTCAGGTTTATAGTTTTAGTTTACAACTAAATTATTGGATAGGTGGGTGGATCTTTTGTCTCACTTATCAACAACAGAGAAAGAACAAAAGAAGCAACAGCCAAGCCTGGGGGAACCTGAGATTTCTGGGGTCCTGAAAGGTTTGGCAAAAATCCCACAGATGGCAGAAACCAGTGTGGCTCAGTGGATAGAGCACCGGCCTGCAGACTGAAAGGTCCCAGGTTCGATTCCCATCAAGGGCATGTACCTTTGTGGCGGGCACATCCCCAGTAGGGGGCGTGCAGGAGGCAGCTGATCGATGTTTCTCTCTCATCAATGTTTCTAACTCTCTATTCATCTCCCTTCCTCTCTGTAAAAAAGCAATAAAATATATTTTTTTAAAAAACCCCACAGATGAGTAAGAAACAAGTGAGGAGTGCTGGTAATCTGACAAATTACGGAGAGGGCTAGTCTGCAGAGAAAAGCAGACAATGGTCCCGATGCAATAGTTCGGGGTCTTTGGAGGAGGAAGAGGGAGCATGGCAGTTTGCCCTTCAGAGTCAGACAGGCACAAAGAGGAAGAAACTCGGTTTCCCACTTTCTTCCTCGGTGCCTTTTCCCACCCCGGAAGAAGCTAAAGTAGTCACCACAGGCCGATGTGCTATAGAAGATCTCTGACTCTACTCTGCTGGCCCACATTGGAGCGAAATCCCAGCAGCACGCTGGATATGGCCATGAAATGCAGCGGGTGGGCCGCTGGTCTGCAGGGAAATGGGCTGCAGGCCTGCAGGGTCACTTGGAGACAGCAGAAATGGGCCACCAGCCCCAGCCTTGGGACCCGGAGCCCAGAAATGGATCAGCAGGTGGCAGTGCGCTCTCTCTCTGGGCTTGTCCAAGCAACCAAAGTGACGATTATTACCCAAGATGTGAAATGATTTATATACATATATAATTTATTTCAGAGCAGAAGGGAGAGGGAAAGAGAGCTAGAAACACCAATTATGAGAGAGAATCAGTGATCGGCTGCCTCCTGCATGCCCCCAGGTTCAACCCAACCATTGGACCACACCAACCGGGCACCTCAAAACGTTTTTAGTTGATTCCTCAAACATCTGCATCTGTTCCAGGTGTTCAGCTCAATGTGACAAAGGTAAAAATGCCACTTCCAGGAGCTGACAGTCTAGCTTTTATTTTGCTGGAAAAGCATCCACCAGGCAGCTTGGTTTTCTGTGGGTTTTTTTTTTCTTTCTTTTATTCCTTTACTTGTGATGTTACTCGTCTAAATTTAAACTTTTAAGTAATGTGTTCCTTCACTCTCTATTTCTTTCCAAAGATTCTAAAGAGCCAAACAAACTTTGTGTAAGTTGACATACGTACTGTCTTAAAAATCAAGGGACTTGCCCCACCCACCCCACCCCACCCCTTTTTTATTTTTATTTTTTTGTCACCATCTGGTTATGGGACCTACACCAAGGGACTTCTCTCTAGGCCTCCATTTTACTTTTATGAAAACGTAGGGAGATGGATTAAAGAACTTTAAGATCCAATTCAGGACTCAATCTGGAACCCTTCCAATTGAAGAGTCACACCTCCTTCCACTCCTTCTTCATCAAAAGCCAGTTTCCTGGCTGGTGGGCAAAATAAACTAGTATTTCAAAAAATAATCCTCTTTGCAAAGCTATGCAGTGCTGAGAATGTTAAGAATCAAGATAGGGACACTACTAAGCCCAATGACATCTTATTCGAAGCATGTGAGCAGTGCGTATGCCCTTCAGATGCCAGGCGATCCTTGGCCCATTCCATCATGGTGAGTCAGAGTCATGCACTGCATTAGAGCAGCAGGAGAAGCCAGCCTGCTGCAAGCAGACGGTCAGGAAATGGCTAGCAAGTATGTGTTAAGATTCTGTCTGTGCCCGCTGCTGCTGACAGCCATAACCAGGCTTTACTGTCCCTCTCTGCCAAATGCAGCTTTTCGCATCTGAGGCCAAACAAGGCAGAACAGACCGATCCATAAACACTTGGGCTTTGCTGCAATCCAGAAAGGTCCCAGAGTAATAACTAAGAAAAAAACCAAAGCTGTTGATTTCTAGAAAGCCCTCTGTGAGCTTCAGTTTCTCCATCAGTAAATGGGGGGTTGATGTGGGGAGGAGGGAGGGAGGCAAGGAGTGGAGAGAGAGAGAGAGAGAGAGAGAGAGAGAGAGAGAGAGAGAATAAAAACCTTAGGTCTGAGCTCTCATCATATCACAAGATCCATGGTCCAGTCAGACCCCGGAAGCTCTCCCCCTACATCCCACCCAGGTAAACCCAGCCGGTGTGGCTCAGTAGATTGAGTGTCACCCCCATGCACTAAGAGTTCAGCAGTTCAATTCCCAGTCAGGACATATGTCCCTATTGCAGGCTCAATCCCCCAATAGGGAATGTGCAGGAGGCACCATTTGATGTTTCTTTCTCATCATCGATGTTTCTGTCCCTTTTTCTCTACTTTCCTTTCTATCTAAAAATCATGTTAAATTTTTATTTTTTTATTTTTTTATTTATTTATTTATATTGATTTTATACAGAGAGTAAGGGAAAGGGATAGAGAGTTAGAAACATCAATGAGAGAGAGAGACATTGATCAGCCGCCTCCTGCACGTCCCCTACTGGGGATGAGCCCGCAACCAAAATACATGCCCTTGACCGTAATCAAACCTGGGACCCTTCAGTCTGCAAGCTGACGCTCTATTCACTGAGCCAAACCGGTTTCGGCATATGTTAAATTTAAAAATATATATATATGTTAAAAGAAGAGAGAGGAAGGAGTGAATGGCAGTCCACATTTTGATGCTGGCCACAGTAAGAGCATTGGCATGAAGTAGGAAGAACATTAGACTTCAACCAGGAGTCCTAGCACAGCTCTGACCTCAGCTGAATCATACAAGCACCATTGATTGAATGATGGACGATTCCTGTGTGCTAGGCATTGTACTGGTACATTTGTTTAACTCTCTTTGAAAGGCCATATTGCTTTGAAAGGCCATATTGCCATCCCCATTTACAGATGAGAAAACCAAAGTTAAATAACCTGTTCAAGTACCTGAACTGGTGGTAAGCAGCAGAACCAGAACTATACATGCTCCATCCTCCTAGGAATCACTTCTTTCCTTCCGTTCCTCCCATAGAGAAAACACACACACACACACACACACACACACACTAAAACATTTTATTTTGAACTTACTTTATCAGAAACAGCATGAATTAAATCAGCAAAAAACACAAAGTGACTTTGAAGAAATAACTGATGAACCAAGGAGAAATAGTTCTGTCCTGTTAAAGGAAATTAAGTCCCCAAATAGTTACCTTCATTCTCTAAAGTCTTCATTCCCTGGCAGAGCTTTAACAAAAACTTGCCACTCTGAGGTTGGGGCCCAGGCCAGCACCACAACTTCTGGGCAACTCTATTCCCCTGGCCAGGTTGGTGAGACATGGCGTTGCTCTGGAGGTAAGTGGTTTTGGTAACCACAAGGTCTGGTCTGTTCATTCTAAACACGCACACAAATTCCCAGTCTCATTCACTTTAAACACTTGCTCTAAGAAGCATCCCCCACCACTAAAATGCATGTTTTGATGCAAACAACCTCATTTAGAATCCCTGAAGTGAACATGGGAGGCAAATCCACACATTTTTAAAGAGATTTAGCTATTATTGACTCCTAGCAAGAAGATACCTACCAAGAAAAGCTCCTATGGCAAACTCGACTCAAATTTTTAAAAAATGCCTAGAAGCTGTTTCTAAACAGGGGCCTCCCTCCAAGCTGCACTTCAGGGAGAAACCTGGGCTGAACCGCCTACCTGCACTGTGTTCTCCCATCGAATCCTGCCCTTATAAAGAAGTTCCTGGAATTGTATTTCATCCAATAGGACTAAGACTTTCTCTCTCCAATCAGAGCTACGAAGCTATATCCCCATCAGCATCTTCTCCCACCAATCAGAGTAGTCCCATCCTGACCAATCCATTGGTCTTTTAGGTCAATAGAACTTTGAGGATGTAGCGTCCTCATTTGCCTGAGGATAGTCCAATCTGGGACCAGGAGTGGGAACTTTCTCTCTCTGTAATTCAGCTCCCTTCTCACTTGGGGCACCCACTTTTCCTTTCCACAAAAGGAGTCTTCCTCTCCCAGTGTGGAGCTGAAACACAAAGACGTCTCCGTGGACTGGAGTAGAGCAGCCGAGCAGAGCTGTCTGGCCAGAGGGCTACCTCGCAGCGGGGCTGTGCTGTCTCATAATTGAGCTGTAACCCTGTCTAGCTGTTCCCCAGTATTGTATTGTATCACAATCAAGCTCTTTACATTGAATAAAGTCTCTTTCTTCTCCACACCCCAAACTGGCGATTATTATTGGCATTGAACTGGCACTAAACACCACTGGTTGACACTATACATCGGTAACACTTAAAAACTCTATTGGCTGGCTTTTTAAAACATTAAACATCACCTTCTATTTCATTGTGTGGCTTACCTAATGGTGACCAGGTAACCAGAAGTTGGATTCCACTGAGAAATAATTAGGATGGCCCTTCAGAATTTGCTCTGTCACTTAATCATGGCAAAGTATCGCTGAGACAGAAGACAATGCCAATGTTTCTGAAGAAGACCAGCACATGCAGAAGTGAGTGACTCGTCCCGAGCCTCATCTTTAGCAAATGATTGAACTGACCCAGCATCCTGGCCTTTTCATTCCTGGCACCCACCCATCCTTCCCCGAGCCCGCGGGTCTTCACTTTCCAGGTCCAAGGGCAATGTCTACTTTGGTGCCGATGTTGATTTCCTACCCAAGTGGACATTGTGCATGAGACTTCCAAAAGATTCCTCGAAAGCAATAATCTCACCTGGCTGGCGTGGCTCAGTGGTTGAGTGTCCAGCCAGGAACCAGGAGATCACAGTTCAATTTCCCATAAGGGCACCTGCCCAGGTTTGGGGATCCATCCTCAGTGTGGGGCATGCAGGAGGCAGCCGGTTAATGATTCTCTCATTGTTGATGTTTCTAACTTTCTCTCTCTCCCCCTTCCTCTCTGAAATCAATAAAAATACTTTATAAAAAAAAAAGTAGGATATCTGTCCTCTGCTCCAAGCACACTCATTATGAAACTTGCTGCTTTGGGGGTCATAATCTAGAGGAAAGCTGGAAGGACCCCGCCTTCTCTGTGACCAGGAATCACTGTGCTAGCCTTGAACTGCCTGCTTCCTGGTTTCGTTTGCTTAGTAAACAAATGCATACATGTTGTACTTAAGCCTCTAGTTTGGGGACACCTGTCATTCCATTTTGAACATGAAGCTAATGAATACACCTGCCCCACAGGATTATTATCAGAATTAGGAGAAGGTAATCAAGGTTACTTGACATCAACTGCAAAAAGAATGTATTTCCCTCTCATCGGAGTGCCCACTGTCTGTCTATGTGTGTGTGGGTAGGCATGTGCATGTGTGAGTGCCTTTTATAAGCTGTTATTTGGTATTTTATACAACGTTACTGTAAATTCTAAAAGGCAGAGCCCTTGTATTATTAGTCTTTGTGCTACATGTGCCAAGCACACTGCTTGCAACAAGGCATCTTTGTGAGTCGAAAATATACTACCCTGAAGGGGCCTTATAAAATGCAAGAGTTGGTACAAATGCAAGGACACACATTCATCACTGTTATTCCGGTGTTGGTTCTCACCCTCTGGAGCTTCCTGGGTGACATCTGAAACTGCTCCCCACACACAGAGGAGGAGGAGAGATGAAAGAAAGAAGTGGGACACCCTAGATTGGTAGGTGGCAAGTTTAATAACGAACAGAACTTCCGTATGAGGTTTGTCTTTAGGAGTCAAGACCAAACACATCCTTGGACTCACCCACCAGAATCTAAGATCTTATAGTGAGGCCTTCACTGGGCTCCGTCAGACACCGAGTTATCTGTGTCCTTGAAAATGGCTCCCATGGTAGAAATGGGGGGAACGGTGGGCAGTGCATTCCCCAAGGATAGGGGATGGGGGCGGAGCCTCTGCTTGCCCAGCTCCAGCTCACATGCAGGTCAACAGACGGTCCCATCCTCTCAATGACCTCTTCCAACATTGAGGACACAGCAAATTGAACCAGAGAAATCCAAAGGAGCCAAGCGTCGCATTCTCTATGCTTTCTCTAAAATGAGAGGACTTGTTGTGACTGCAGGAATAAATGCTATGCAGGTAGTCTCCATAATTCAACTGCTCATATGTTAAATGAAATTAGTAACCTCATGCAAAGATGAAGTAATTTGAGACTAACTACTCTTTCTTCTCAAGGCAACACAGAGGAGCAGCTGAGAGAACACACGGATAACCATCGAAGGTGAGTAGGGCATAGAAAAAAGTAACAGACACTTAAGAATGACCCAATATGTATGGAAAGAATATGTGGTTGCCTAAGCATTAGAATCTGAATTTGATAGGCCTTCAGGATTAAAGATATAGATGTAGACATAGATATATAGAAAGTATATAGTATATACATATAGATATAAATAAATATAAATATTTTTTTTATAATGGTGATCACACACTCACAAAGAAAAGTGAAAAACTCACTGATCATATCACATCAAGATTCCTTCCTAACCCTTTGGTGAAATATAAGCATCCAAGAAGCACTGAAAATGTTTCCAGAAGCCAATATTTCTTTACTACTTCAGAATTTTGTTGTACTATTTTTCCCACACCTAACGTTTGCCAGGCATGAGTGCCAAGAAAGCTAAAGGCCAGAAGCCCATAACATAGAAGAATTGCACCCTCAGAAAACAGTTAACTTTCTAAGGAGCAATTATTTTATTTTAGATTTTTCAGTGGAATGATATTTTAAAACTGCTATTCTTCGAGATTTAAAAAATTATGCTTGCTTACATGTCATGGCAGACTCCAAGACAGAAAAGAAGAATGAGTAGCTTCACGAAAGGTTCGCAGATAAGGATGAGGAATCTAATAACTAGCCCAGAGAATCCCTCATTTTGACATCCATGACCTTTTTCCAACTATACGTATTCCGCACTATACTTTAAATATGGCATCAGTCTTCAATCTTCAGGTTTCAAAACTTGAATTTTAACCATTAGCCTAATAAAAATGCCCAATGGAATTCACTGACCAAAAAAAAAAAAAATGAACACACAGGCACTCGAGAAGAGGAAGTTAAGATTTGATCAGCATATGCAAAAAAGAAAAAAAAAGATATGATGTAGAGAATTCTGGAAAAATATTACAGAATTGTGGCAAGAGTATCATTTTCCTTCTCTCTAGGAGCATAGACCTTTGATACCTATTTTCCAATATCTATAAATTATTGTTTCATATATGTTTTCAGTATTCTGGTTGTATATGCCAGGAATATTATTTCAAACCTTAATAATGCCATAATATATAACTTTGAAGGCTGGCCCTTCTCTGAGCCACGACATGAAAAGATGAACTCTACAATCACTCCTACTTTCTGCCTGGAATTGTATCCTGGGCTACAGTACACAGAATAGGCTGATCTTTCTGTGTTGAAAAGACAGATTACAGTAGAGTCCCAGAGAGATGAGGCAGCAGGAGGTGCAGGAAAGGTTGTAGAGACGGGTGTGCTGTGGAAAAGAACTCCAGAAATCTGATTAGCATCTCCTGAGTCTTTGCTGAATACTGAACTGTGCTGTGTAGGATGACGCTGTACCCAGCCAGAGAAGATGACTCAGCTGAACGATGTCCAAATGATGCACAGGTAAGAAGTCAATCTTTAACCAGCCAGAGCAGAAAGTGCTCATTGACCAGTTGTGACATTCAAAAGAAACCTGCAAGGGTCATAGAAGAAGAACTGGATGCTAATTACAGTGAAGATAATTCCCAACAGTGTAGGCAAAATAAAGACTCTCAGACAAAAACAAACAAACAACCAAACAAAAACCTGAGATATTCTGTCTCCAAAAAATGTACACTGAAAAAAATAAAATAATGGTAATTCTTCCATTGAAGTGCAAATGATACTATGTAGAGATTTGGGTCTATTAAAAGAATAAAAAGTGCCAGAAGCCGTAGCTGGTTTGGCTCAGTGGATAGAGCATGTACCTGCAAACTGAAGATTCCCGGATTCAATTCTAGTCAAGGGCACATGCCCGGATTTCAGACTCGATCTCCAATAGGAGGCGAACAGGAGTCAGCCAATCAATGATTCTCATTATTGATGTATCTTTCCTTCTCCCTTGCTCTCTGAAAATCAATAAAAGTATTTTAAAGGTGTCAGAAAAGGTAAATATGTATGTAAATATAAATTTAATTTCTTAAGAAATAATTGATATTCAAATAATAAAAAGTATTTCACCTCATTCATTTCTAATTTTATTTGGGTCCTCTCTCTTTGCTTCTTGGTGAGCATGGTTAGAGGTTCATCAATCTTGTTTATCCTTTCAAAGAACCAGCTCTTGGTTTCATTGATCTTTTGTATTGTTTTTTTGGTCTCTATGCCATTTACTTTATTATCTCCTTCCTTCTACTCAGTCTGGGCTTTTCTTATTGCTCTAATTTTTTGAATTGTAGAGCTAGATGATTTATTACCACTTTTTTCTTATTTTTTGAGGTAGACCTATAGCACTATAAACTTCCCTCTCAGGACTGCTTTCATTGTGTCCCATAGATTTTGGATTGTTGTGTTTTTATTGTCATAAGTTTCCAGGATGTTTTTAATTTCTTTGATCTCTTTGGTAATCCACTCACTGTTTAATGGCACACTATTCAGCTTCCAAGTATTTGAATTTTGGGGGCTGATTTATTGTAGTTTATTTTTAATATTATGCCATTGTGGTCTGAGAAAATGCTTGATATGATT
>JAAGEH010000041.1:65692763-65724125 GCA_011751065.1 Lasiurus cinereus
ATATGTAATCATCGGGTATGTTCACACTGGGATGAATATGTAATCATTGGGTATGTTCACACTGGGATGAAAATGTAATCATCGGATAGGTTCACACTGGGATGAATATGTAATCATCGGATACGTTCACACTAACGTGGAATGATCTCCTCTCAGGGGTGGTCTTGAGCGGGAATTTGGACTGGATCACAGGTCATTCCCAATGGTGCTTCAATAAGTCTTGCCCTCAATCTTGAAGATCATATTCTCTTCTGAAATTCCTTTCAGAAAGATGGGGATAATAAACACAAAACATTGCTCATTCCTAAATGATTTCAATTCCCATTTTTACGGTCTCCCATGTAAATTTATTTGACATCTTTTACTACACGGGTTTAACAACTTTTCATTTAGCAAATAAGAATCCTACTTCCAAATCACTCTCGGGCCCTAATGACATGCATGTGTCAGAAACCAATAAGCTTGGTTTACATTTGAAATGAGCTGGGGCTCGGTGGCAAGCTAGTCCTTGAAGTCACCTTGGCACAACTTGGTTTCACAAATTCATGTCTCTCAGAGGAAGGTGAATAGTCAATTTCGCCTCTCTCAAGACTCCGGTGATTATTTTTGTCTGCCAAAAAATCAGATCCGAGTGCGTTTTATTCTGATCTTGGAAATTCTTGGAATTTTTCAATTTCTCACAAACGGTTCTAATTTCATTTCTTCTAGAAGACCTTTAGGGGGAAAGGCAATCACAAGAGATGTCATTTTTGTGTGAGGAATAATAAAATATGATTAGTGAAATGGGCTTTCCTCCCAGGAAGAGGAGCATCAGAGAAAAACTCAAGATCAACAGCATTCGTCTCAAAATGGCCCCTCTCCCAAATAAAAAAAAAAAGAGCCCAATTAAGCATAATCGAGTTTAAAATGTGTTATTTAAATGTTGCTCCATATCTCACACATAAAGAACGAATGTGATGTTACAGGTTGGAGACTGAAGCATACATTTTGCCAACGCCAATAGGATTTCACTTTTTAAAAAATATATTTTATTGATTTTTTTTACAGAGAGGAAGGAAGAGAGATAGAAAGTCAGAAACATCGATGAGAGAGAGACATGGATCAGCCGCTTCCTGCACGCCCCACAGTGCAGATGTGCCCGCAAGCGAGGTACATGTCCCCAATCGGAATCGAACCTGGGACCTTTCAGTCCGCAAGCTGACGCTCTATCCACTGAGCCACACCGGTGTCGGCAAGGATTTCATTTTTATTTCTTGCAGGCTCATGTCACCCTCCCCGAGTTCTTACAATCACAAAGGCCTGACCCAAGAGGAACTTTATGGTGAGGACCTGACTCCTGAGTCCTGGCCAACAGTATTTCAGGATGGCCACTGCCCTTGGCTGTGGTGACTTTCCACACCATCCTAGTCCCACTCACATTCAAGAAAAAGGGTGGGTGGCGTAGTGACAATGGCTCCTGTCTTACTCATTTTGGTGCAATTTTAAAATAAAACTACACAAAACACGTGAATAAGTAAAATAAGGAAGCTTCTATTCCCCTGAGAATTGTGTTCTTTCCTGACAATGCCCACGAAAGCAGCATTTAACAGACCCAGACACTCCTGATTTCTGGCAGACAGTTATAAACTTTCAACATTTTAATATGGACAGTCTGATGTGGAAAAGACATGGATTTCAACTGAAGAATACTCTTCTGCTTCCTAGTTGAACAATGTGCCTTTATGTTCATTTAATTCTCCAAACGACCTTGAGAGCGGGCTTTCTGACCTTGCCAGGGAGGGGAGGAGGCCTGAAGAACTAATAGGTATGAAACAGCATCAACAGAATCAGCCTTGGTCTCTCACCCCCACCTCCCACACCTCCCAGCCCTAAGTATCCTCAGCGCAAGACATTTGGTGGGGGACTTACTTTCCCAGGGGTTCACTTAGCTTCTCTGAATCAGCACACGCTCTCTCCCTGCGGAGGCTTTGATAAAATGTAAGAAACTCAAGGAGTAACAAATTATGACTGACTTTGCATCAGAAGTTATTGCTGACCCCATGTGACGTTCCTGTGGAATTTCTCCGTGGGTCCTGAGAGGCGGCCAGCCTGTCAGTCAATGGCTGTTCCTTTCAGAGCGAAGTTTGGTAGCAGCACAAGAAATTGGGTCCAAGGAAGAGCCCTATTCATTATTCATGAACTCAGATGTTGTCTTTGAAGGTTGGCTGCGCACCAGACTTACTGTGGTCTCTTCTTAAAATGTGTATCTTTTCTTTTTTACTTCCCAAAGGGAGCCAGTAAGTTTGAAGTTAGCAGATGGACAGGAGCTCAGCTGGTGAGGATCTGAGAAGGAAAACCTTCCTCCCATCTTAAGGAATGAGTGCACTTGAAATTCAAATGAATTTAACGGTTGGGGCCCTCGGAGCTTAGCTGGAGATTCCCGCGTCTCCCCAGTCCTCCAGCACAGAATGCACGGCAGCCTGCAAGCTGCGACACGTTTAAGGCAATGTGGCAGGGGTGGGGGCCAGTCCTGCGTGGGTGACCGTTCCATATCGGTGAGCGGACAGATGACATACCTGCTGCTAGTATTATTACCGCTAAGCAGCTCATTCTTTCAGAAGCAGCTCTCCTGATGGATTCATATGGATAATCCATCAACTCCCCTCGTTTTTTTTCTAAAGAGTTTCTAAGTGCTCACTTTTCTAAAAACCAGGGACGTCTAGAGATAGAAGTTTCCAGAGTATACCGGTATGGCGATGGCCTCTCAGGATCCTGGACTTGGCTCCTTGGAAGTTGAACCTAGCTGGTTTCCATTTCAGCCTGACCTGGGTTTGGGGGTCAGGAGTGGAGGCAGGCAGGGAGGGGATACAGAGTCGGTCAAGTGTCATGGTATTTGCTCTGAAACCCAGTGTAAACAGCTCATGGGTTCAGAGCTTCTGGCCGTTCTGTTCCAACGCAATGCATGGAAGTTCTTGGACATGAACTTCTTAGTCTTCTGTGTGACCTTCCTGGTCCTCATGACCAGAATGCTGTCCTGATCTCCGGTTCCTTCCAAAGAAGTCCTCTCCACTCTACACACCTATGCTCTCTTCTAAGGATGACATCTTTTTGTCCCTGAAATATACATTTTTATGCCCACAACTTCTCTATCTGTTACCATCTAGAACAACCTCTGCAAAAATCCTAATTTGTGATTTACAGGAAAAAAAAAAGCCTCAGTGTCCTGCCTGCTTTTTCTTACTACAATCATCACCTAATTTGTGACGAAACTTCCAACTCGTGCCTCCACATGCCTGAAGCCAGAAAAAAGAAAGTAGCATCTGATGATGACTCTTTTTTCCTTCCAGAGCTACTCAAATGTCAGCAAAGATGCACGTGAAAAGTCTGGGCTGAGTTTTAGGCGAGATATTTTTTTAAAAAATACTAAAGAGTCACATTGGGCCCTCCATTCTGAGCCTTGACATCCTCAGTCTCCACAGAGAGTCCTTCACATTGAACCAGGGTCGTGGCCAACAAATGAGTGACTGTGTGATCCTGTCTTTCTCCAGGTGAGTCACTTATCACTGTGAAGTCTCCCCTGCGCCCAGTACTTAGATGGAATAAGGGAGACCATTTCCAGCCATGACCCCTCTCAATCAACTGTAAAAATCAACTGTCATCCGAGAAGCAGTTTCTTTCAACTTTTTTTCCCCCCTTCTTGGATGTTAATGTTCCAAAGAACTCAAAAAACAAGAAGCATTGGGGGGAAAATCCCCATGAGTGTAACGGGGATATGGACCCCCTTAATGGAACTCTTATCTTTAACCTTGAATATTCAACCACCTGTTCAATCATCCTCAGCTTCTCCCCTGTGAGAGGTGTTCCCCTTTGAGCTTATTGGATGCCACCTGCCCTTTGGAGAACTGTCTGGGCGCTATCAGCCAGCCTTTCTGAGAGGGTGGCGTTTGCTTTATTTTATGTTACTTTACTGGCGGCAAAAAAAAAAAAATCAAAGCAGAGAGAGTCCTTGGAGCTCCTCAAGCATGAACCTCATTTCATAGACGAAGGAATCGAGATGAGGACAAAGTGACAGGTCCAAAGCCACCCGGCCGGAACACACATCACTCAGCTCCCAGCTCAGAAAGCCACACGGTAACTCGTTATGCTATGAGTTCCTCCTCAATACGGAAAGCACAGTCCCTGCCCGCCAGGAGACCGGGCATCCTCCCTGCCTCCTCCCTGCAGCTCGAAGCTTCCAGAGGCTTTTCAGGAGACCAGCCTCGGAGAATCATCTCACTGGACCAAAAGGTGACGACCTTTTTACTAATCGATGTGGCCTACACGTCAAGGAAGAGGATAAGACAACCCACCCAACAGTCGGCATCTAGCTACTCCCAGCGGCCCTGCATCGGTGGGGGGTTGAGGGGTAGGCTTTGGACCAGCGCACCTGCCAAGCCCAGACTCGGGAGAGCCTCCTCAGGCCCCAGCAGTGCCCTGTGCTGACTCAGTATGTACATCTGCTTCCGCATTAGACATGAACTTCTTAAGGACGGCAATTATGAATTCTGCCCCTACCACTTAACATGGTGCCAGGTTCCTGCTAAGTGATTTTCACACCCACTAATCGCACTCATCTATTTCAATTAGTTACCCTGCCGTGGAGACGGGAGTAATGAGTGGCATCCCTGCCGACCTTCTGAGAGTGTGTTTGCCCCGTGGCTTTTCCATCCCTGGCGTCAGGCATGTGCAGAAGGCGCCCTGTGGCAAGGAGGGCCAAGCTGTCCCTCCCCTGCTTCCTGCCTCTCCACATCTGGAGCACCCAGCTGCAGCTGCGCGCAGGGACCCGGGGCGATGCCGATGAAGTCACAAGGGAGCAGAAAGGTTAACACATTCTGCCAGCTTTCCCTTTATATCCACGATGATAACACACACACACACACACACACACACACACACACACACACACAGGAAAGGTTCTCAAGCATAAAAGAATTTTCCACGCCAACTACTCCAAGAAGAAAAATGCCTCCCCAACAGCATCTTCCTCTGAACAGCACGTTGCTCTGCTGACAGCGTTTTTAATCAAAAAGTCCCACGAAGAAAGATGAGTGGAATTTACCAAGCAGCGGCCGGGGAGCATGCATGAAGACGTTTGCTGTGCAGGGCAAGGGGCGCGGGAGTCTCGTGCCTTTGCTCCGGGGACTCTTGGTCTTGACACTGGACCAATGAGGCGGAGTCTGTGGCTACAGCGACCCCGGCAGCATCACAGTTCCTTGGGGGATGTGCTGTCACCAGGAGGGCTCCAGCATGTTCGCTGGGGGACCCCCAAAGTGCAGGGCTGTCTGACTGACAGAAGACAGAATGCCACGGCTGCCCCCATGACCTGGTGCCTTTAACACATGGAGGCTCACACACGTCCTGGATTAGAAACTTAGGGCAGCGGTTCTCAACCTGTGGGTCGCGACCCCTCTGGGGGTCAAATGACCCTTTCACAGGGGTCGCCTAAGACCATCGGAAAACACCTATTTCCCATGGTCTTAGGAATAACACACCGTTCCTCGGTGTAGCCAAGTGTAGCCATGTAATTTACTGTTGTCATATGAAGACTGTTACCCATGCTACACCACGATTCAAGACAAAATTTCATTTATTTGTCATTAGAAATAAATATTTCACCATATATAATTACATATTGTTTTTGTAATTAATCACTATGCTTTAATTATGTTCAATTTGTAACAATGAAAATACATCCTGCCTATCAGATATTTACATACAGTTCATAACAGTAGCAAGATTACAGTGATGAAGTAGCAACGGAAATCATTTTATGGTTGGGGGTCACCACCCCAGGAGGAGCTGTCTTAAAGGGTCGCGGCATTAGGAAGGTTGAGAACCACTGACATAGTGAATCGTACCTGGCGTCCTGCATCTATCTATCTCTGCATGTCATGAGAAAATTTGGGGGCGGAAGAAGGGATTTTAATTTACTGTGAAACCTTGGCATTTCAGACTGCGGGCATCGGCTGCCAGGAGAAATAAGAAAGGGCAGAGAAGGAGGAAGGAGGGGAGATTCTGTGACTTCTCGAGCTGGAATTATCACCCGAGCCTGCGAGGGGATAGCCAGTATTAGTGTGAGGCTCAGACTAAGGGGAACCATGTTTTGTCTCTGCTCACGTTTTCTCCAAAGCACTTTGTAAACTCTCCAAACTGTGATCTGAAAGTCACGGCATCCTACTAGGCCTGGAAATGTCATCGGTAACAGTGACACCGGGCAACAGTGATAATGCCGTCATCAGTCCTGCCTGTGTTTTCTCCCTTATCTATATCCCAAGCTAGAGCTACAGATCTGAATTTTAACTCAACCGTCGCTCAAAATCCTTCCTCGCGTTAAAAAGTGGGATTTATACTGAGCTTGAGTTTCGTACCTGATAACATGCCTCCTGGTCTAGATTCTTCCTAGCTCTGGAGACACCCTTTGCTCAAGAAGGTACCTAACGACACCCCGAATCAGGAGAATACGACCCACGAGAGATGCTTTCAGGAGAAAGAATGCACACATAATGGAAGCATATTGTAAATTTCATAGTAAGTCTGGCCCAGTTCTAGGTACTAAACTATTGCTTACTTTACATCTCAGCTTAAGTAGCACTATATATATATATAGTGCCCTGTTATATATATTTACATATATAATATATATTGATTTTTTTACAGAGAGGAAAGGAGAGGGATAGAGAGAAACATCAATGAGAGAGAGACATCGACCAGCTGCCTCCTACACGCCCCTCACTGGGCACGTGCCCACAACCAAGGTACATGCCCTTGACCTGAATCGAACCTGGGACCTTTCAGTCCACAGGCCGACGCTCTATCCACTGAGCCAAACCAGTTTCGGCAAGTACCACTTTCTTGTCTAGTTTCTCAGATGCCTGCCAATCAAAGCATCCCTTCCAGCACTCCTGCTCTGTGGAGAAAAAGGAAGCAGGAAGGTACTGAGGAGGACAAATCACAATTCCTGTAGTAGACAGTGATTTATAACCTGGTGACAGCCTCTTGCCTGCCTCCCTCATCATTGTCCCAGCATGACCTTGCTGAGGGCACTACCAGCCTGTGCCCCATCCGTCCCCCTCCGGCATGCGGCCCATCACCCTTCTGGGCCCGGTGCCTCTGTGGATGCCCGGCCTCTGCCTTTCTCTGCAGGGAGGAGAGAGGGGGAGGGCTCTCTTTCCATTCTAAGCACAGCGCTCCCTCAAAGGCCCCTGATGGTGCAGGGCCAGCTGGTCTACCCTTTACAAGGCCCATTTCTTCCCGTGTCACCGGCTCGGGAGATTAAGACTTACAGCCACAGTAAAGTTGAAATACACGATGTCAAAATACTTTCATTTGTTCTGGGCTTTTCAGTAAGGAAGGAAAAAAAAAAGAAACAATTTTACACCGAGAATTTATGGCACCGTTTGATCAACCTCTGCGGTACAGAGTTGACTTTCTAAATGGCAACCGCAGACATTTTTCCCGGGAAAGTGCACTTGGTCTAGTGGGTTCTGATATACACATATATATTTTTTTAAATAAACAGACACTCGGGGTCGCATTTGGGAGCATGCAGGTACAAGTCATTTGCAGGGAAGGCACGGAGCACCCGGCTGATGCGTGTCCCCCTGAAATGTTGCCCCTCCTCTGCCTCCTTTGCGCTATGGCGCATCTGAAAGGAAACTTGAGATCTGAAGCAATCACTCTCCAGGCGTGTAGACAGGTACCCGGGCACGTAGCTCGTTTGCATCCATCACGTTCCGTGTAATTGCATTCCTAAGAAGCCCATTACAAAATCCACCGCTCCTTGTAATAAGAGCGATGGCTGACTTTTTCTGATTTGCACCCGTCTCTTGGTGGAAGCCTCCTGCGTTCGTAATCATCGGTGCCAAATTCCACGCACATCTGTCCCCAGGTACCGAGCACGCTTCTTTCTGCCGATGCAGATGAGGTCGTGTCTGCACATACATAACGCTCGCCGAAGACCGGGCTCATGCGGCTCCGGAAAGAAGTCCCTCATTTAATGTTTTGCCATTTGTATTCTGATCAAAGTTTATAGAGCTAGAGTCATCCTGGCCCCCAGCTAATTATGGCCAGGGAGTAAGAAGAGGAAAACGCATGAACCAGACGCAAGAGGCTTCGGTTCTAGTCCTGGCACCGGTTGTTGACTAATCTTATCATCCTGGGTAAGGTAAACTCTGCATCAGCTTCCTTGGCAATACCAATAATAACAGGCACATGCTGAGACCGGTGTGGCTCAGTGGATAGAGCGACGGCTTGCGGACTGAAAGGTCCCAGGTTCGATTCCGGTTGGGGGCATGTACCTTGCTTTCGGGCACATCTCTAGTGTGGGGTGTACAGCAGGAGGCGGCTGATCGATGTCTCTCTCTCATCGATGTTTCTGACTTCCTATCCCTCTCTCTTCCTCTCTGTGAAAAATCAATAAAATATATTTTTAAAAAAATAAAAAATAACAGGCACATGCCTAACTCTAGATATCGTAACCATTTATTGAGACAAAACAGAGGATCTCAGGGAGCTAGGAAAGGCTGTACAGATCATCATGTTGTTGCTCTCTGGAAACCCCCAGCAGAGTTGACATCAGGCAGAAAACAGACTGTGCTCAGCAGTTACACGTTCCTTTGCGTGTTTTGGTTTGAATGTGTCACAACAACTTTGGAATAAGCCCTCACGAGCCGGATAGCACGGTGATGAGCATAACAGGCAGAGGAGGTCGTGGTGTAAGACAGATCTGAAAACGTAACCCGGTAGCACATCATGTGAGATACTGCAGGTGTCGTAAGGCATCTAAATGTTCCCTTTACGGCAATGGGAAGCCATCAGAGGGTAGTGGGAGGGGAGTGGCCTCTGTTTTGACGTGCAGAGTAAGAGACCACTATGGTTGCTCTCGCGGAATACATTGTGGCAGCGGCAAGACAACTTTGAAGGATTCCAGAAACGCAAGCAGGAGAGGAGGGGGACTTTAAGAAGAAAGAGGGTTTGTCACATGCTTTGAAGGGGAGCTGACCAGGAGTGGCCAGTACATTGGAGGCGAAGCATGAGAAGAGAGGAAAAAAATGAAGAATGACTCTCAGCGGGTACTTGAGCTGTGAGGTGAATACCAATGCCATTGATGGAGACGGGGGATGCGAGAGGAAGAAATCCATTTTGGATGGAAATACGGCTCACAGAATCCACCTGAATGATATCAGTGAGGACATGTTGGGGATTTGGCGTCAGGAAAGCCCGTGGCAACTGATTCCATTCAAAAGAGAAATCTATTGGCTCTTGAAATGGAAAAAGTCCAAGAGAAGACTCGCCCATGACTGAACACAGGCGCTCAAATAAATCCGTCCCGCAGCTCAGCTGTCACTGTGTCACATCCCTCCCAGGCAGGATCCCCGAGACGTGACAAGTTTTCCTGGGTTCCCTCCTAATTTGCTTCCTCCGAGTCTAGCCACCCGGAAGGGGAACAGGCACATTCTGCCCAAGAATAACAACATGTCACTTCTTCACACTGAGCTCCTGACCATCCCTAGATGGTCAGCTCCTCACAAACCACCATGGGAGTCTCCCACAGGGGAACAGAGGCGTTCTGGCCACAGGAAAAGCAGATTGCAGCTGGGGCAGCTTACATAATGCACGCCATAACAGCACAACAGAGATTTATTATCTCCGTGTGCTGGAGGCTGTCAGAGGAGGGTGTCAGTGTGGCTGGTTCTGGTGACGTCTCTCTTCCTGGCTTGCAGACAGCTGACTTCTCGCTGAGTCTTCCCGTGGCCGATAGAGACAGCTAGCTCTCTGGTGTCTCTTCGGATAAGGGCACAAATAGGAAGGGTCCGATTCTAATGACTCTAAACTTTATCCCCTGACGTCCCATCTCCAAATGCCATCACAGTGCTTCAAGATACAAATGTTAGTGGGACCCAACCCGGTTCCTAGCAGACGGCCATAAAAAGCTTACAGAAGTAACGTGAAGTTTAACCACAAAAAGACAACATACTGTATCACAGAACTTTGCTAACTCTACATAAAATACCCGATATCTCTCACAATGTGTGTGACAATAATAAAGAAGGAATATTTTGTTTTCCTACTCAAGAAACGTGATTTCTGTTGCCACACGCGAAAATGTACTCCAGCCGAAGTAAATGATCAGATATACATTGGTGGTAGAAAAACCTCTAGACACCATTGTGTATCTGTCAGATCTTTGAAGCAAGGAAAGGAAATAGAAAAATGTTGCCAGATTTGTCTTAAAAATGGATAGCACTGGTGTAAGCAAACAAAAACACCAGTGACTAAGATATACCTTCATTGAAAATTTTTTTTCTATATCCACTAATTTACCTAATACTTAATAAGTGCCTACCAAGTCCGGTTCCAAACAACTCAGGGCTGCCTGCCTTCCTCTGCTCCTCTCGGGTCAGACCATACTCTGATTTTTTTGTATCTCTATAAAAATCTAACCTATGCCCACAAGTTTGGTAACCTGGGTAAAAGGAACCAATTCTCTGAAAGACACAATCCGCCAAAACTCAAAGAACAAATCCACAGTCGGAATGAGCCCACGTAGAATAGAGAAATTGAATCAATAATTGATAATCTTCTAAATCAGAAAATGTCAGGCTGAGTATGCTGATGAATGCCACCAGAAACATTTGAGAAGGAAATTACCCAACTCTACAATAGCTTTTAGCAGATAGGAGTGGAGGGAACACTTCCAGATTGATTCTAGGGAGCCAGTATTACCCCTACCCAAACCCGATGAAGACATTCCAAGAAAGGAAAACTACCGATCAATATCTCCTGTAAACAGAGATGCAAGACTTTTTAACAAAGTATTAGCAGATCAAACTGAAAGCAATATTAAAAGAATTATACATCACAACCAAGATAATTTGACTTAAGGAGACAGGTTAGGACTCATGCATTGGCATCTAGTGAAAGAAATTGCTATTAGTTTTCTAGGCCTGCCATAGCAAAATACCACAGACTTGATGATTTGAACAATAGAGATGAATTTTCTCACATTTCTAGAGGCTGGAAGTCCAACATCAAGGTGTCCGCAGGTTTGGTTTCTCCAGAGGCATCTGTCCTTGGCTTGCAGGTGGTCCTCCTCTTGCCCCCTATCCCCACAGTAGTCCTCTGTGATTGTGCATCCCTGTCATCTCTCCTCTTCTAATAAGTCACCTGTCGTATTGAATCAGTGCCCACTCTAATGGCCTTATTTTAACCAACCATCTGCTTAAAAATTCCATCTCTAAATACTGTTACATTCTAAGGTAGTGGGAGGGAAGAGAGACTTCAATATATGAATTCTGGGGAACACAATCTTGACCCATAACAGATGGGGTTCTATGGCCTCCAGATTCCAACTACTGAGAACTTAACCGAAGGAAATGTTTTAAACATATCCATGAATACATCCACTGGGGAGTTGTTTTTAACGTTCATAAAAATGGGAAATAAATCATGTTCTGTAAACCTGGAGCTATGTTTCTGGTCACCCAAAGTATAAAAACAAAGACGATGTCAAATTAAGTATTCGTGAAAACTTCCACAATTTTAACCAGACAGATCTCATCAGTCAGATAATTATGAGAGATTCCTCGCGCTGTCACTAGAGGGAGTGCCAACCAAGAGTTGGTCTGCAAGTTCAGAGCTTGCTGTTTGCCTTCCCGCTTAAAAAAATCAGAGAGAGAGTGAAAAATCAAACGATAGCAATCGGAGCCACAGATATGAGAAGGACACTTCTGCAAGGGAATCGGGGTACTCAGGGGATAACAATAATTATCGACAGCACGTCTCTCCCAGGAAAGAACTGCTTTTGGGGACCTTTCTCTTCTGCGCCCTGAAACCCTCAGTGAAGGTCATTGTTAAGACTCCTCTTCCATGTGCAGCTGGCATGGTGTTCCATTTTCTTCGTGGGTGCGTTGATGTTCTTTTTCTCCAACCTTTTCATTTCTTTATAGCGCCATCGTGCCATGAAGTATAGGCAACTGTGTGAACAGTCCAGTGTGTGGTAGGTGGGATTCTGCAAAACAAGGCCGGTCTTTGTACAAAATAGCGACTGGACCTTGGTGGCCGCATGTAGTCCACGGGAAGGACTGAGTGTGCATCAGACTACCCCTGGAGAGGGAAAGGGGGAGGCATTGGCCTCGTGGGGATGCGTGTGGCCCATGCATAGGGGACTGCAGTGCAGACACCTCAGAGTTTGCACCTCAGCTCACCCTCTGAGAGTCAGAAGAGCATAGGCGTGGGAGCCAGCAAAATTGCACTGCAATTCCATCTCTACCTTTGACTCACTGTGAGAGTTGGACACGTGATTTCTCTCTCGGCCTTTGTTTCTTCTTCTCAACAAGACCTCACAGGGCTAGGAGATAGGGTGTGTAAGACCCAGCACTATGTTAGGATCACTGCAGCTACTAGTAACTGCTAGCTATTACTGTGTTAGCCTAAAATCACATGAATTCATAAGAGAGTAGCCTCTGATGGGAGACAGTGGGGGGGTTGAGGGGAGGAGAGAGGAAGCAAGGTGCAGGGGTACTACATTTCTTTATATATATATATATATAATTTTTTTTATTGATCTTTTACAGAGAGGAAGGGAGAGGGATAGAGAGTGAGAAACATCGATGAGAGAGAGACATCAATCAGCTGCCTCTTGCACGTCCCCCTACTGGGGATGTGCCCGCAACCAAGGTCCATGCCCTTGACCGGAATCGAACCTGGAACCTTTCAGTCCGCAGGCCAACGCTCTATCCACTGAGCCCCACCGGTCCAGCAGGGGCACTACATTTCTCAGGCACTGTGTGGCTGTGAGGTTAAGTTCAGCTGGGGAGGGCCAGGTGAGGGCTGCAGATCTAAGCCCTGCTCTCCAACCTACTTACCAACAACCAGGCTGCTATTCTGAGCCCCGATTCCCAATTCCATTGGTTCAAAATGTGGTGGAGGAGAGAGCGGAGCTATCCATTAGTCCTGCTCAGAAACCACCAACCCCCAGCATCTGTCCCGGGGCCTGACACAAGCCAACACCAATTCACTGTGAATGGACTGGATGAAGTCGAAAGTGCGTGGAGTACAGGTGGGAAAATGGTTATCACCAAGCTGTGAACTTTCGATGGAACCTTAAGTGTATCAGGAAATAAGGTGTTAGTTAAGTTAGTGCTACCCTAAGTCAGTGTGTTAACAAAAACTAAGAGTGATTGATAGGAAGCCATTATTCGGATTCTTATTTACAAACTCTTATCTATAAACTAGAGGCCCGGTGTATGAAATTTGTGCAAGAGTACAGTGGTACCTCGAGATACGAGTGTCCTAACATACAAGATTTTTGAGATACGAGCCATCAAGTGAGCGATTTTTGCTTTGAAATACGAGCAACATTTGAGATATGAGTAGTGGCACGGATCAGCCGGCTGCACACGACCCACCAGTTTACCGCGACTCGAACGTCTCATAGTTTCCCACGCCTCAAGGTTACGGAACGAATTAAACTCGTATCTCGAGGTACCACTGTAGACCTTCCTTCCTTCTGGCACCTGGGACCTGGGCTTCCCACTGGCACCGGGACCCAGGCTTTGCTCTGGCTGCAGGCAGGCACCCAAGACCGGCTTCTCTCGCAGCCCCAGCTTCGTCCCAAAGGTTGTCCAGAAGGATGTCTGGAAGGACGTCTGGTCTAATTAGCATATTACGCTTTTATTATTATAGATGCTTGCTGGAAACAGCTACTGATAGAACCAACTGTTTACCTGATGTCGCCGTTACCGTCAGATTAAAACTCATTGGGGATGGGGTCCGGTTGGTGGGGTAAAGGCGTGAAGGAGAAGAGTTTCTGAGAAGTCCGAGTGAGATGCTGGTAACACACAGTAAGAGACTGCTGCCTAGGACCGTTCAGAGTAGGAAGCAAAGGCTCTCAGCATCTCACTGCAGATTCTTGAGAACAAACATCCTTCTGTTTTGGCCAGGATATTGGAAGGACATTGGTGCTGAATCATCAAGACGTGGCCCAGTCATGGTCTCCATAAACTAAGGATGTGAAGTGAGTTAAACTTGTAGGAAGGATTTTTTTTTTTAATCATAGTAATTTTTTTTTAAGTGCTCATGCTTGCATGCTATGCCTCTGCTTTCTGGAATACTCATGTATGGGAATACCTATTATCTGTTATTATTTCCCTATAAGGAGGAGCCATTAGACCAGATTCTATTCTACCAGTTATGAGCTGAGAGCTGGATATTTTAACTTTAAGAACTTTATGTATCATCAAATGGAATCTCACCTTTCTTTCTTAATATACCATATTTTCCAGTGTATAAGACAACTAGGCATATAAGATGACCCCGCCCCCGCAACTTCTTTTCTAGTTAAAATACAGAGTTGGGGATATACCTGCTTTATAAGATGACCCCCGACTTATGAGAAGATTTTCCTGGGTTAAAAAGTCATCTTATATGCCAGAAAATATGGTATACACACACACACACACACACACACACACACACACACACACACAGTGGTACCTCGAGATACGAGTGCCCTAACATACGAGATTTTTGAGATACGAGCCGTCGAGTGAGCGATTTTTGCTTTGAAATACGAGCAACAGTTGAGATAGGAGTCATCGCGAGGATCAGCCGGCTGCACACGACCCCCCAGTTTACCGCGACTCGAGCGTCTCATAGTTTCCCACGCCTCAAGATTACGGAACAAATTAAACTCGTATCTCGAGGTACCACTGTGTGTGTGTGTGTGTGTGTGTGTGTGTGTGTGTGTGTATAAAATTTATTTTTACAGAAAGGAAGGGAGATAGTTAGAAACATCAGTGAGCGAGAAACCTTGATCAGCTGCCTCCTGGACACCCCCTATTGAGGATTGAGCCTACAACCAAAGTACATGCCCTTGACTGGAATTGAACCTGGGTTCCTTCTTCAGTCCATGGGCCGATGCTCTCTCCACTGAGCCAAACTGGTTAGGGCTGGAACCTGACCTTTCAACGTTAGCTTCCTCCAATACAATTCCTCCTAACAGAACAGAAGTCGCCACTGTCTTCACAATCGTTGCTATTGTTCTAATGAAAGCTTTAGCACCAGTCTGCACATCTGGCATGTGGCGCTCAATCCTCTGTGCAGCAGCTAGGGGCTCCTGACCTCGTGAGAAATATCAGCCCTAGTTAAGATGGGCAGAACTAGAGAGCTGTTCAAAGTAAGACATTTTATCAGATGTTACGTATGAGGTGTGATTATCAATACGTAAAACACAATGCTGTCCCTAATTACTACCTGCCTGTTCCACTAGCCCCCGTGAGAGAAGGGTTACCCCACATGCTGATAGATGTCCAGGTAAATAGGTTTGAGAAACACTGAGCTAACCAGCGTCAGGGCCTCTGTATCACAGGCCAACAGAGCTAGGACTTGTCAGCACAGTGAGTGAGTTAACACAAGGTGAAAAGCTCTTAGAAGGGGCAGAGCATGGGGAGACCAGTGTGGCTCAGTGGATAGAGCGTTGGCTTGCGGACTGAAAGGTCCCAGGTTCGATTCCAGTTGGGAGCATGTACCTTGCTTGCAGGCAGATCTCCACTGTGGGGCGTGCAGGAGGCGGCTGATCGATGTCTCTGACTTTCTATCTCTCTCCCTCCCTCTCTGTAAAAAATCAATAAAATACATTAAAAAAAGAAGAAGAAGAAGGGGCAGAGCATGTATCAACGTTTCCCAAACGCAATAGCTCCTGGAGCAGAGTCCCCCCAAGGAGCGTATTTTGGGGACCAGCATGTGGAAAGCCAGGAAGCCGCGTTGTCAAGGATATTAAAGTGGCCAAGTCAGAAGCTTTGCTCGTAGGAGGCTCGCCGTCTGAATGGGTGACAAGACAAAGACCCAATGTCTCCAATAAAGAAGCTACGAGCGCTCTGAGATACAGACCAAGGCCGGAGGCTCTCTGTCGGCCACAGAATAGCAGACATTAATATTAAATAGCAGACATTAATATTAAATAGCAGGCATTAATATTCAACCACGGGATACACATTTCAGTAAGCTGAGTTAATATTTTCTCCAGTTTGGACTACAGGGTTTTTGCAAACTGCCATTATCTTCTTCTGCCTTGTGTTGTATAAATGTGTCTTCAATCTCACAGAAACTCTGCAGGCAGGGAACTCTCTTATTTATTATTTCTGAAACTGGTGTCCAGAGCAGTGGTTGGCGAACTCATGAGTCCACAGAGCCAACTGTCAACAGGACAACGATTGAAATTTATTTGGAGAGCCACATCTTTTAAACTTAAACTTCTTCTAATGCCACTTCTTCAAAATAGGCTCGCCCAGGCCGTGGTATTTTGTGGGAGAGCCACACTCAAGGGGCCAAAGAGCCACATGTGGCTCGCGAGCCGTAGTTTGCCGACCACGGGTCTAGAGAATTGGCATCTTCAAGGGCCTTAGACATAGCTTCTGTGGAAGACCTGGGCTTTGATCCTGAGTCTGCCTGAGAAAGGTTTTTTTTTCTCTAAAATCCACGTGTAATTGAAGAAATATTAAAGTATAGGAAAATATTAAAACACCAGACATTACTATTCAACCTTTCAGACAAGGGTGAGCGAAATGTCCTTTACACTGAGATTTCATGTTCAAACTAAACAAACAAATAAAAACAATCTTTAAGGCCTGTTTTCTAATAAAATGCCAACATATGGAAAAATGAAGTCCATAGTATCTTTTGAAGTCCGTAATATTACTGTATTTTTACGGTTGCTTACAAGGAGAAAGAGAAGAAGGAGACCTGGATATATGTCCAAATCTAGATACCTTTCCAGATCTTGATCAATTTCTTCTAGTGTTTTTCACTTCTCTGGTATGTTTGCTCTTTTTGAATATAAGCATGATTTTTTTTTTTTGGTTTGAAAAAACACCTATGGGATTGCTTTTTTCAGCTTATCTCAAATAGAATAATTTATGAGAGAACCTCACTTGTGGATTTCAGCATGTACGATGCCCATTTGTCACACTAGATGGGAATTTCAATCACTTGGTTCATCCAGAGACTGAAAAGATATGTTAAATGTTTCCAAACATTAAAATTCTGTGCTTCAGTTTCCGTGTAGCTGCCAGCTCCTGATATGGTTGAATAGGTTTCAGAGTGAAAGAAGCAAGAAGCGAGGGAAAATTAGCGATTTGGGTATGGAGAGATTAATTATACTTCAGTGTGGTTTTTTTTTTTTTCAATGAGAATTAGAAATGTCTGTTTAAAGCAAGATTTCCAGTATGTTTATATATAACACAGGGGTATTGTTTAAGATCTGCATTAGGAATGTAGAAACCAATAATAATAATAATAATAAATCACAATTTTGGTCTCCCTGTTTAACACACATGGGCATGTGTAAAAGCACACCCTTTAAAGGTGTCACATTTTTTTAATTTTCTGCCACAGCCAAGAATTGTTGTTGTAAGATCCTCAAGTGGCCTGAATGCCAATATCTAAAATGAAAGCCATCCCCAAATCTTGCCAGAAATATTCGAAAACCAATCAATCTGCAGTCAATAGCTTTTCAGCTCAACCCTTTTTACATAATCGGGGCAGGTTGTGGTTAGAGACGCCGGGTAAGATCAAGAAAATAAATGTACCCTGAGCAATTTTCCCCAGAAAACAAATGGCCATGTTCTCCAGAAGTTTCCCTAACATTAGCATTCCATCCTTCGTCCAGGGGAGAAAATACGCTGCAGCTGTTGGATTCACATCTGGATCGGTGCACAGGAAGAGAGGCACGTTAGCCCTGCGTAGGCAATGTTGGCCAGCAGACATGCGTTCCTTTACTCCCAATGTAAATACCAATACATGCTCCATCGGTGCAGACCCCACCTCCTACAGTACCCGAATGCACCCTCCCGCTCTCCACTGCCTTCTGCACCCCTCCACTTGCAAGCCCCTCTCAGAGAAGGTTCACAATCCCAGTTTCAACCAAAGTGGGGGGCACCGTGTGGCCTGTAATTGTGCAGAGGAAAAGCCATTTCGGAAAAATGCTCCCTGTTTCTCCTGCGCAGGTGATTTTGCTGCGTAAGTAGATGCTCAAAACGTTGCCTAGAACAGGGGTTCTCAACCTGTGGGTCCTGACCCTTTGGGGGTCGAACGACCCTTTCACAGGGGTCGCCTAAGACCAGCGGAAAACACCTATTTCCCATGGTCTTAGGAACCAACACACCGCTCCTCGGCGTAGCAAAGTGTAGCCATGTAGTTTACTGTTGTCATAGGAAGACTGTTACCCATGCTACACCATGATTCAAGACAAAATTTCATTTATTTGTAATTAGAAATAAATATTTCACAATATACAATTACATATTGTTTTTGTGATTCATCCCTATGCTTTAATGATGTTCCATTTGTAACAACGAAAATACATTCTGCCTATCAGATATTTACATGACAGTTCATAACAGTAGCAAAATGACAGTGACGAAGTAGCAACGAAAATAATTTTATGGTTGGGGGTCACCACCCCATGAGGAGCTGTCTTAAAGGGGCGCGGCCTTGGGAAGGTTGAGAACCGCTGGCCTAGGATGTGCTTGATGGCTCCCCTTCCACCTGACTTCTCTCAGGAAGCTGCCGCTTCTTCTCCAATGCTTGGTCCTGCCTCTGAATTCCCGTCTGTTTTCCTGGGACTCGGTGCCAAGAGGCTCATCCTCCCGGGCTTGCTGGATGTACCAAGCCTAAGAGCCTTCTTCATGCGTCCCCCACCCCACCTCGCCCAGCCCTGGATCTGTGGGAGGGAACTTTTTGTTTCTTTACTTTGTTTAAAGATAGTTGGTATCTATCTTGTAGGAGTTATATTAATTCCAGCTGTGCAATATAGTGATTTGACATGTCAGTTCCTTACAATGTGATCTCCCCACTCATTCTAGAAATTTCCTGTCATCACCATGCAAAGTTGTCACTATAGTATTTTTTCTTTTTTTAAATATGTTTTTATTGATTTTTTACAGAGAGGAAGGGAGAGGGAAAGTTAGAAACATCGATGAGAGAGAGACATCGACTACCTGCCTCTTGCACGCCCCCTACCGGGGATGTGCCCACAACCAAGATACATGCCCTTGACCGGAATCGAACCTGGGACCTTTCAGTCTGCAGACCAACGCGCTATCCACTGAGCCAAATCAGTTTTGGCCATAGTATTGACCATATTGTCCTTCCTCTTCGTGATGGTTGACTCCCTATTCTCAGTTCTCTACCAGCAGGGATGCCACCCCACCCCCCCCACCCCTCCTCACACATAGCAGCCTCCAGAAGGTATTTTCCTGCGTTTGGGCATAGGTCACGGCGTATGTCTCAAATGCTTGGTTCTAGCCCTAGAGATGGCGCCTGGAAACTATGAAGAATCTTCACATGCATTGATTGGACAAGAACAAGACGTAAGTATCTCTTCTCGACTCATCATTCTAAATTCCCATCCGTGTGCCTGCATCGACATGAGCCCCTTTATTTTTAATGCATTTTAAAATCGAATTGTTAATGTAGACAGGGGTCTCATTCTGAAGCAATTCCACCAACTGAGGGATATCATACTCTGATTGATCAGGGGTTGATCGAAGGCCACAAATCAGACCCAGACACGTAGGGTCCGTCTCATCAGAATCAGACAGACTGAGTTCCCAAAGAGAAACTTAAGCTACTGACCCAAGAACCAGGCAAGCAGACGCAGGTAGGCTAACATCAACAGATGGTCACCCCACCCTTTGTATGGTAGGATAGCAACCTCTCCCTCCTCTAGGAGATACCCTAAAGAATGGGGGGAAAGTTGGCCATTTGTTCACATGTGAATCAGGGACATAGTGAAGAGATACCCTCACTGAGTCTGCAACTAGTGGGGCTCATTTACCTCAGACAATAACCAATGACATTCAGGACTTTAGATCTGGCAAAGCCTTGACATAAGAAAGGTTGAAATACTTGGTTTTCTTCGGTTACTAGCTGAAAACTCAGTTAACCTCTGTGAATCTATTTCTTCCGGTACAAAATTTGGGATAATAATTTCCTTGTGGTGTAGATATTAGCATAAAACGGCAATACACATAAAGAACTAAGCCTCATAGGTCACTAGTAATTGCCTAGCACAGTGTAATTACTTCTAGAGTAATTATGCGAGGGATAAAGAATCTAGCATTTTATTTTATTTATCTTTTAACAGGCTCTAGAATAACGCTTCTTTACATGCCAGGAACTATGCCAAGTGTTACAAATACTAACTCAATTTATGAAGTAATTCACACTCCATTTTTTTTTAAATAAGGAAACGAAGGCCCAGAGAATTGTAGTGACTCACCCAAGGTCACAAGCTAATAAATCGGGGGGGGGGGGGCAGGATAGGGGAGGGGGAGTGTTACCAAACCAGGCAGTCAGGTTCCAGAGTCTGTGTCCCCAAGCACTAAATTCTCCTGTCTCTCAGGAAATGTAGTGATGATCACTCAATAAGAGGAAGCGTTTATTGCCGTTATGATTATAGATGAGAAGACTGAAATCTAGAGGCCCCAAAATAGAAGCAAAGCTAAAATAAATCCCGGGTCTAATGCTTGCAAGTCCACTGCTCTTTCCACCTCGCTGCACCATCTTCTACTGAGGGGAGAATTGCATCATAGATGATGTATCTTCTGGACATGAAGTCTTCTGTGCAATACATCAGGTGCTATCGTTATAAGGGGGAAATGGGAAATTTTTCCAAAGGTGATGCTAACTGTGTGCAAGGCAGTAAGAGAAAGCCAAGAGCCTTTCCTTGTTTGAAGAGAGAAATAAGAAATACAACCCCAATTCAAAATGTCCATGGACCTGGGGAGCTACTGTGCTAATTTATAAAACAGCAGAATCACGATTCCATTACTAAAAGCGCATTAGTGACCCCACTAGACCCTGGAGTCTGCGGAGGACTGGGGAACGCTCTGTGCAGTCCTGGGAATGGGCCCTGAGAGCTCTCAGGAGCTACCATCGCATCAATGCAACCGTCCCCTAAGGACTGAGCTGAAACAGTCATGAACTTGAGGCAGCATCCTGCAGGCCAGGCCGGGACAGTGTCAGCATCCTCCTAGAATCTACTTTTCCCCACCACAGAGAAACCCCTATGCCTCGGAGCCTCATGCAGACCAAGACATCGAACAGGGGTCGGTGAATTCTCTGGAAAGAGCCAGATAGGAGATATCTTAAGCTTTATGAGGCATGCCACCTCAGGCCCAACTTCTCGATTCGGCCACTGAAGCCAAAGGGATTTCAGGAAATACCTCCAGAAGTGGGAACAGCTGGGTTCCAATAAATGTTACTGACAGAAACAGACAGTGGCTGGAGTTGGCCAGGGTGCTGGATGTGGTCAGCTGACCCGTGGCTGAAATCCTTCTCCCGCAGTGATGGGCATGCTCGGCTCATGAGGGGTGACCAAGCCACCCTCACTGGACAGCCAGCAGGCAGTTCCAGGAAGGGATTCCTGAGACAGCCTATTTCATTTTCTCAACAGCACCACTCACCCCTGTGAGTGTCCAGTTCTGGTTTCCGTCAAGATGGTTTTCAGGTTCCCTCCATCATTCATGCAAACGGACACGAACATGGACGTTCATTCTACACACACCAGCTCCCATTGGCTTGTAACAGCAGAACGTCAACCTTCCCATGGCATTCTCCCTGTGAGCGTAACTGTTAAATTTCCCCTTTCTAAAAGGGCACTAATCGTATTGGATCAGGGGCCCACACTACTGCAGCCTGACCTCATCTTAGCTCATTACACCTGCGGTGACGCTCTTTCCAAAGAAGCTCATCTTCTGAGGTCCTGAGGGGTAGGGCTTCAGCATATGAATTGGGGGAGAGCACAACTCAACCCATAAGAATGATCCACCAAGAAGTATGAGCTGTAACCCCGTTCCCCATTTCCTCATATGTGGAATGAGTGATTTCTAAGGGCCCTTCCGAAGTTCTATCTCAGCCATGGCTTGAAACTTTCCATGCTCATCAGACTGAGGTGGGAGAGCTCCCAAAAATGCCCCAGAACAATAATCAGCCTCTATAAGACTGGAGCCTGGACACCTTAAAACCTCCTAGATCAGCGGTTCTCAACCTGTGGGTCGCGACCCCTTTGGGGTCGAACGACCCTTTCACAGGGGTCACCTAAGACTATTGGAAAACACCTATTTCCCATGGTCTTAGGAACCAACACACCGCTCCTCGGTGTAGCAAAATGTAGCCATGTAGTTTACTGTTGTCATATGAAGACTGTTGCCCATGCTACACCACGATTCAAGACAAAATTTCATTTATTTGTCATTAGAAATATTTCACAATATATAATTACATATTCTTTTTGTGATTAATCCCTATGCTTTAGTTATGTTCAATTTGTAACAACGAAAATACATCCTGCCTATCAGATATTTACATGACAGTTCATCACAGTAGCAAAATGACAGTGATGAAGTAGCCACGGAAATCATTTTATGGTTGGGGGTCACCACCACATGAGGAGCTGTCTTAAAGGGTTGCGGCCTTAGGAAGGTTGAGAACCGCTGTCCTAGATGATTCTAGTATGTAGCCATGTTGAGAACTACACATCTAGAACATTCCCTGAGAACAGGCCGAGGTTACACATGGGAGTCCAAGATACCACCCTACACAAAACACACCAACTTAGCCTTTTTCCACGCAGGAAGCTGTGCAACAAAATGGTTCACAAATGCTCATAACGGACACAGAGGCGGCTACAATCCTGAGGATAATCACTAGCATTTTAACCCGAATTCCTGTTTTAATCAGGAGCAAGACCCGGCCTCACTTCTCCAGGAAGGAGCCTGCGACTCCCACAGGCTGCTGGTCGCTATTCTTCTCACCTGGGTTTCCTCCTGACGTAGCACTGCTCATGCTCCTATGATCGTCTTTGCCCGTAGGTCCTGGGCTCTCTATAGACAGGTCTGTGTCTCACTCACTCCAACCCCTGTCTGGCGCATGCCTAGTGGATGTTTTTGCATCAGTGAAAGTGTGCATGAATGAATAAGTGAATGAGTAAATAAATCGGTGTAAAAATTCATGATGAAAAATTCGAACCTAGCTGTTAGGAATAGCCTATCGCTATAGTAATTTCGAAGAACGCTATACCAGTATTTGCCATTTTACGAAAAAAGGAAAAAAATGCCTTATTTCACTTTATTATCTTGATTGCAAGTATGCTCATTGGACATCAAAGTTGAATAGAGTTCAGCGCACTTCTCATAAGTCTATGCTTTCTAGCAAATATACTTTAAAGCACAGATGAGTCATACTGTGCCGAAGGCTTCAGACATTTTGTCCAAAGAACCAGGAGACTTCTCCTTTGAAATTAATCTATGAGAGCTGATAGATTTATGGAAAATCATGAAGGATGCAAGGTATACCCTAAACAGAATTCCTTGTAAGGAAACTTTATTAATTAAATTATTCCAATCCAACCTTTCTATGTGTGCAAGACAGGCCTGACAAAAAGGCAGGCATGAACAACATGATAACATTGGGGAACCCAAACTCATGGTTCTGTGATATGACCGGAAGTCCTCACACTAGTCTCTTCATGGCCTAAAAGCATCTCTTCCAAAAACCAGGCAGCAATACACGGCTCAGGTCTGATGCTCATTTTCCAGGACACTGACATGCGCAGATGCTTAACATGTATAGCCACACTTTAATTTATTAAGTAAATGCATTTTCCCTGAATATCTTCTATGTTCCATGTTGGCTGTTTGGGGAGATATAGAAAAACATCCAAATACGACCTTTCCTTAAAGGAAATTTCCATCTAATATGGGAGAAAAAGAATGCCAAGTAGCTGTAATATCAGACCTACTGGTATTGCTGGAGTCATAAAAGATGTTATTGTTAACATTACATAAGATTATACTTTATAATTTCTAGATAACTAGAGTTTTTCTAAAAGGATACATGAGACTATTAGAAAGGACTTGGCGTCTTGGAGGCATAAACACTGTCAAAAACAACGAAATTTAGACTCATGTCCCGTCGGCCTAGACTGTAATCTCCTAGCATTGGGAAACTATTTCAGTCGGGTCAACATTAGAGTCCTAGCAGAGGGACATGCATACCAAGCAGACAGACTTAAGCTAAGTCAGTGTTGCTTTTCTAAAGCTGTGAAATTTCAACGCTGCCCTGGAGGAAGTGACTTGCTCAGTTTAAGGCTGGGGGGGGTGGGGGTGCAGCAGGGAGAGACCTCAAGAGAATGCACTACTAAGATGTCTAGTCACACTTCAAGTTTCATTTTTCCCCCTCAAGCAAAACAGCTCTGTGTTCTTTTCTCTTGGTTTTTCTCTCAGCATCTGACCCTGCAGGAGAGACCAAAAAAACTGTGGGTTCTGAATCTCCTCCTTTTCCCTCCGAATTATCGTCCTAAGAAAATAAAAACAGATCACAGCTCTAGAGCTTCTAGCCTAGAGAGATTTCATTTTCATTCAAGTGGTTTAAGCTCCATAAAGTACAGGGAGCATATTTTCAAATTTCAAAGAACGTGGCGAATGTGTTCGCTCGGCCTCACTTAATATTCGACAACTTGCTCCTAAATAAATTTGCTATCTAAATATACTCCCTTTTTGGTGAAGTGTTCATCTATTTGGGTGGAGTTGTTCAAGTCTTTCTGCCACTGTATCACCTTCAACTCATTCTTCAAAGCGCAAAATTATTGCTTTTTTTGTTGCTGACGAGATAGGAAATAATTCTTTGAGACATATCATATTCAAGAACCATGTATCTGTTCCAGGGCCCAGGAGTGAGGCGCGTTTGAGAAATCGCATGCTTAGTGATAGCACCTTCCAGAAACAATGTGGGAGACAGCCTGTGGAGCAGCTAGAGGGCTGCCTGTGCCCCTCAGTCGTGCCCACACCCACAATTTACAACTCTCCTCATGTGATTCCTGCCTCCTAGGGTGCCTCTCCCACCATCTTTGACCAGAAAGATGCTCTCCATTTGTCAACTGGTAGGTACTTCTGCAACTCAATTTTCTAGGCAATAAAATCATTCTAAGATTTTATCTAATTCATCGTTATTTTCCTAAGGCCAAGTACAGGTTTTAAATGCTTATGAGCATTTATATTTTTTAATATATTTTATTGATTTTTTACAAAGAGGAAAGGAGGGAGAGACTTAGAAACACCAATGAGAGAGAAACATCAATCAGGTGCCTCCTGCACATCCCCTATGGGGGATGGGCCCACAATCAAAGTACATGCCCTTGAAGAGAATCGAACCCAGGACACTTCAGTCCACAGACTGATGCTCTATCCACTGAGCCAAACCAGTTTCGGCTAGATGCTTATGAGCATTTAGAAAATTCTTATGGGGGAAAAAGAGAGAGAGAATGAACTAGAAACATCATTCTTTCTTAATTCTACGTTTGGCTGATAAATCCCTCTAATACAGTGGTTCTCAACCTGTGGGTCGAATGACCCTTTCACAGGGGTTGCCTAAGACCATCGGAAAACAGCTATTTCCCATGGTCTTAGGAACCAACACACCGCTCCTCGGTGTAGCAAAGCGTAGCAATGTAGTTTACTGTTGTCATAGGAAGACTGTTGCCCATGCTACACCACAATTCAAGACAACATTTCATTTGTCATTAGAAATAAATATTTCACAATATATAATTACATATTGTTTTTGTGATGAATCCCTATGCTTTAATTATGTTCCATTTGTAACAATGAAAATATATCCTGCCTATCAGATATTTACATGACAGTTTATGACAGTAGCAAGATTACAGTGATGAAGTAGCAACAAAAATAATTTTATGGTTGGGGGTCACCACCACATGAGGAGCTGTCTTAAAGGGTCGCGGCCTTAGGAAGGTTGAAAACCACTGGTCTAAAGACAGCGGTCAGAGTCATGAAGAGATCAGCCTCCAAGACCTCTGAGGGACACTTGAAGGGGCTTATGCTCTTTATCTACAGATGAGGCTCAGGGGAGCCGTGACAGCTGTCTTGCAGTGATGAAAGGGCTGTCATGTATACAAATGGAACTGACTTCCTATCACGACTCCAGAGGTCTGGTCAAGATCAATGAGGAAAGTCACAGGGAGGAAGCAGATTTCGGCTCAGCAGAGAAAACTTTTCTCGCGTGAGTTTCCCAGCAATGCAGTGTGGGGCATGAGAGGAAATAAATGCCTTCCCACCTCCCGGGAAGGCCGATCCACAAATGTCTCCATCCGGGGAGAAAGTGGGAAGAGATTATCTTACAATCCTAAAGTTTTTGTATTCTGTCTATGGCAGTGGTTCTCAACCTTCCTAAGGCCGCGACCCTTTAAGACAGCTCCTCATGTGGTGGTAACCCCCAGCCATAAAATGATTTTCGTTGCTACTTCATCACTGTCATTTTGCTACCGTTATGAACTGTCATGTAAATATCTGATAGGCAGGATGTATTTTCGTTGTTACAAATGGAACATCATTAAAGCAGAGGGATTAATCACAAAAACAATATGTAATTATGTATTGTGAAATATTTCTTTCTAATTACAAATAAATGCAATTTTGTCTTGAATCGTGGTGTAGCCTGGGTAACAGTCTTCCTAGGACAACAGTAAACGACATGGCTACACTTTGCTGCACCGAGGAGCGGTGTGTTGGTTCCTAAGACCATGGGAAATAGGTGTTTTCCGATGGTCTTAGGCGACCCCTGTGAAAGGGTCGTTGGACCCCCAAAGGGGTCGCGACCCACAGGTTGAGAACCGCTGGTCTATGGTACTGACCTCGTGTGATCTAGCTTAGATCAGCTATTCCTTCTCCAGCTCCATTTTACAGGTGAGAAAACCGCGATGAAAGGTCACGGAGCATGCTAATGGCAGAGGCAGGGGCCAGGTCTTCTCTAATCTGGCTCCTTCTGTGCCCTGGTGCTTGTTAAATCGATTCAGATCAATGGTCCAGCAAGCTCCTTTTTTAACTGGTTGAGCAATTTTGAAAATAAGCCTATGTAGGTAGAAATTCATTTCAATGCATTTTCCAGATGAATGAGTAGGAAAATATATTTCTGCGGAAAAAGTAATATTGGGAAATGACTCGTCTGTTGCCAGAATCCTCAGGCTCTCCCTTGGTTCGCATTCCTGTAACCCTCAGCTAAGACCTATGTATGTACCATACACTGAGCTAGTCTTGGAGAGACAAAAATAGATAAGACACTGCTTCATCCTAGGGGTCTCACTCCCAAGGTGTAGGTGTCAGGCAAAGGAAATTCCACTGCATGGCAATGTCTGAGTGCTCCACAGAGAACTTTATAAAGTGCCATGGCAAATGAAAGGAGGCCACTTCTAAATCTTGACGGGAAAATCAGAGAAGGCTTCGCGGACAAGGTGAGGGGAGATCTGCAACTGTGCAAAAGATAACAAAGAGGAAACAGCATGTGCATGATTTGCATTCTGTTCTAGGAAGCCTACTCAAGGCTGAGGAATTCAATGGGCCTGAAATATCACACAGGAAGTCCTGAAAAATGAGACCATAATTGAGACCTCTGCCTAGGAATTTGGGATTGACGACATACGCAAATTCCTGATTACACCCATTTTTCAAAAGGACTGCTTTGACAGTTGGAATAAAGATAGGGATTATCTTGATGACGGTGGGAAAGCTCATATGTCAGAGACAGCTAATGCAGGCTAATCTCAGTTTCTTTATTGGGTTATTGAGTCTCCTTCCCAACCTTTTAACCATACGACGGTCATGTTATCTGGGGCTTCTTTAAAAAGAGAAAAGCAGAAACCCTGGGAGTTTCTGGCTCTGTGTTTTCTGTTTACTTCGGGGTACAGCAAATTGTTGGAAGTGGAGACAATATCATGACACCCCAACATCGCACACAGTTCTGGGCTACATGAGGCCTCAACAAATGCCTAATAAATTGACACAAGGAGCTGAGACCGGTTTGGCTCAGTGGATAGAGCGTCGGCCTGCGGACTGAAAGGTCCCAGGTTTGATTCCGGTCGGGGGCATGTACCTGGCCTGCGGACTGAAAGGTCCCAGGTTTGATTCCGGTCGGGGGCATGTACCTTGCTTGCGGCACAACTCCAGTAGGGGGCGTGCAGGAGGCGGCTGATCGATGTCTTTATCTCATCGATGTTTCTGACTTTCTATCCCTCTCCCTTCCTCTCTGTAAAAAATCAATAAATTTTTTTTTAATTGACACAAGGAGAAGATGCATCTGTTTTGCAAACCAGAGATCAGGAATAACTATACCAGTCATATATTAACTTAAAAACTTGGAAAATCATTTCTTGTTTTGATCACCACTCCTAAAATATGCATCATTAATTGGTCTGCTTAGTTGGCTATAGCTTTCTTTTTCCACCTAAAACTCCTTTACCCTTCTTTTAGCAAAGTACTCTTGAATTTTACCTATTCCCAGCCCACATGGTGGTGGACTTGAACCCACGCTCAGCTCTAGAGGGAGATCCTTATTGGCCAGAACCTATCAGCAGACTTCATTCCCCCGGCCATAGCAATTGGGTTAGAGATGGTCAGAACACACAACCCAAGTCAAACACCACAAAACCTTTGATGGTGATTCTGGAGAAGACACTGTCGTGGGCTTAAAGCTGGAGGCAGGGGGATGCAAGGCCTGAAAGTCCTGAAGCCAACTTCTGCTCAGGGAGGAGAATGCCCTGGCAACAGAGTAACAGCACACAAGTCAGAGCCGGGCAATGGAGGACAGCCACCTCAGAGGGCAGAGCTGGAACCAGGTCTACCACTAGAGTTTCCACCGACATCAGCCAGGAAATGCCTTTTTTTTTCATGCAAATGCTTTTTTATTAATGTGTTATATGTACATATATCTTCTCATTGCCCCCCCTCCCAGGCATACCCTAACCCTCCAGTGTCTGTGTTCATTGGTTATGCTTATATGCATAAATACAAGTCCTTTGGTTGATAGACCTATTATCTACCCCAACTCTCCTTAACCTTCCTGCTATAAATTGACAGTCTGTTTGATGCTTTACTGCCTCTGTAGCTATCTTTTTGTTCACCAGTTTATAATGTTCTTTATTATCCATAAATGAGTGAGATCATTGACTGGCTTATTTCACTTAGCGTAATGCTCTCCAGTTCCATCCAGGTTGCTGCCAATGGTAACAATTCCTTCTTTTTGATGGCAGCATAGAATTCCATTGTGTAGATGTACCATAGTATGAAATATCTCTTTTGCTTACACAAATTTGAGGTAGATTTTCTGTCCCTTGCAACCCCAAACTGTTAACTAGTAGATATGAGATGAGGAGAGAAACTGACAAGATCATTCACTCCATCTGCCCGATTAAGAAAGTGGTCTCTGCCGAAACCGGTTTGGCTCAGCGGATAGAGCGTTGGCCTGCAGACTGAAAGGTCCCAGGTTCGATTCCGGTCAAGGGCATGTACCTTGGTTGTGGGCACATCCCCAGTAGGGGGCATGCAGGAGGCGGCTGATCAATGTTTCTTTCTCATCGATGTTTCTAACTCTCTACCCCTCTCCCTTCATCTCTGTAAAAAACAAATATATATATATATATATATATGTAAAAAAAAAATATATATATATATATAAGAAAGAAAGAAAGAAAGAAAGAAAGAAAGAAAGAAAGAAAGAAAGTGGTCTCTGTGATTAAATTAATTTGACAGGAAAAACTCATCTGGATGACTAGAGGTACACAGGAAGTACATTTTCCAGCCTCCCTTCTCTCCCTATGCCTTGAGATTTCATGCAATTACTCTGTCACATAGTAAACATTTGTGGGTCTGCCCTGATGTCTTATTGAACTGCGGATTTCTAGTAAGTGAGGCCAGTCTTCCTTATCTTTTTATTTTGCATAATCCCTAGCACAAGGCCTGGAATGTAGCTATTATTCAATAAATGTTTCATAAAATGATTTGCATTCTATCAATTTAAGTGCAGTACCCATCCAGACTGTACAAAATTGGATTTTGAGTTGTTGTGGTAGAACTGTTCTTTTTAAAAGCCAATAGAAATAAATATGAAATTAGCGAAAACATTTCCTTCTGAGTCACTCAAATTCTGAAGGACTGATGACCCCAAGTGGAATAGAAACAAGGCACATATTTTGAAGGGGAGAGTTGATATTTGTCTAAACTGTATTGTTTTTAAGAGCTAGGCAGTGTGGAAGAAAACCCTTTAGTTTTGTTTTCCTAGAAGTACAGTAATTATGTTTTGTCCAGAGTGAAATATAAATCTGAACACAGAGAAACTCAAAAGCTATGTTCAAACTTTTTCAAAAATAGTTTTAATTCATTTCTTTTTTAATTCAAAAGATCAAGGCAAAGGACAACCATTGAATTAATTAACATAATGTATTTCCTCTTCCTTCATCACCATTTTAACTGTTCTTATGGGGAAATCATCTCAATGAAATCTCACAGCTTCCCATTGTCATCATGGAAAACTAGCACCTTACACACCATCTGCACATTTTTGGTGCTCAAAGAATGTTTATTGAACTAAAGTAAAAGAAAGGAACTTTCCTGAGTTTTACTATGTGTAAAGTACATAGTAAATTATTGATGCCACTTAAACCTTATGAAAATTCCTTTAATCACTCATTCATTTAATCATCCTATCTAATAAAAGACTAATATGCAAATTGACAATCACTCCAAGACACAAGATGGCCACTCCCATGTGGACACAAGACGGCGGCCACAAGATGGAAAGCAGGGGAGGACAGTTGAGGGAGACCAGGCCTGCAGTGGGGGGCAGTTAGGGGGACACCAGGCTTGCAGTGGAGGACAGTAAGGGGTGACACAGGCCTGAAGGGGAGGGCAGTTGCAGGGGACCAGGCCTGTAGGGGAGGACAGTTGGGGGGACCAGGCCTACAGGAGAGGGCATTTTGAGGGGGGAACCAGGCCAGCAGGGGAGGGCAGTTTGGGAGACCAGGCCTGAAGGGAAGGGCAGTTGTGGGGACCAGCACTCAGGGGAGGGCAGTTGGGGGCGACCAGACCTGCCAGGGAAGGTAGTTGGAGGTGGGACCAGGCCTGCCAGGGAGGGCAGGTGGGGGGACCAGGTCTGCAGGGTAGGACATTTGTGTGTGTGGGGGGGGGAGAGGAAGACCAGGATTGCATGGAAGGGCAGTTGGGTTTGACCAGGCCTGCAAGGGAGGGCAGTTAGGGGGGACCAGGACTTTGGTGAGGGCAGGTGGGGCAACACGGCCGGCAGGAGAGGGCAGTTGTGTGTGACCAAGCCTGCAGGGGAGGGAGGGAGGTTGGAGCAGAGACCAGATTTGCAGGGGAGGGCATTTGGGGGGATCCAGGCCCACAGAGGGCAGTTGGGGGTGACCAGGCCTGCAGGGGAGGACAGTTTGGGGAGACCAGGACTGCCAGTGAGGGCAGGTTGGGGGTGATCAGGCCT